>JALJCO010007879.1:0-140305 GCA_023101725.1 Atherinomorus stipes
AAAAAAGGTAGCCAAAAAAAACATCGTCGTGAGTAGTGAACCGTAATAATGAATAAAAATTCTATGAAAATCATGATGTTGATTTTGGATTGTGGTTCAACAGAAATATTAAAAACAAACAAACAAAAAAATAAAACAAGTAAGCAAGCATGATGAGCCTCCAAAGCTAAAATGGGATTGGGTTGTTGAAAAACAAAATTTACCTAAATTAAGATTTTGTACATTTTTATTGATTATTAGTTTCTTGTTATTTGAATTACTATTGTGAATTTAGCATCTTCTTTAATTAGAGGGCATAATTCTGAGGATGACTGTACCTGCTGTATTTTTATCTCTTTTTGATTAGATTGTTGAATCTTGTCTTTTTTAAAGTTCTTCCAACTTTTCTTTACACTTTTACTTTTTTTTCAATAGAATAGACATGATTGGAGAAGACAGAAAATATCATATCCGTCCTAATTTTTCTGGAAATTAGATTTGTTCGGGAAGCAAGATTAAAACCTGGAGGATAAACAAGTAATTGAAGTCCCCCATATGAGTCACAGCAGGTTCATTTGCTGTCAGTTTCTTCCATAAATTAAATGATCTTTTTTATCTTACGTCATTAGTTAGCATTTTCACATCCTCATACATCTAGATTTCATCCATATAGCTGCTTACGGTCGTGAATCTGACTGAACACCAATTTATGAGGGTTTCTGATAAACATGGAGACCACAAAGTGATTCTGGGTGGACAAAATTTTCTTTTAAAGTCACGGTTATGATTAAATTAGGTTAGTTTTAGGTTAAGAACTAGGGTTAGGTGTTTAGTTTCATGGTTAAATTGTGGGAAAGAGGCTAGTTTATGCATATAAGCCAGATGTGTGTGGACATACCTGCTGTTCGGTGTTCTCGGTGAGTTGGTCTCATCTACAGAAGAGCAGCTGGTGAAATACTGATGTTTATTGTGTGAAATGGAGCTTTAGCATCGGCCGTGTGCTGGTGAGCCCTGTGCTGCTCACAAATGATTGTCCAGAGTCAGGTTAACCTTTCTGGCTCTGCTCACTCATGATGAGCTTGTACTTTTTTTCCACAGTCTTACAAATGTTATGATTACTGACGTAAATATCACGTGTACGATTGAAGTATTTGGGAAATAAATTATTTTCATTATGTTTTATTTTTAGCTCCAATTTCCAAAAATGTTGGACGCTGGTCAGTAACAAGACTGAGTATAAAAGGAGCATTTCAAAGAGGCAGAGCCTCTGAAAAAAGATGGAAAGGGGTTCACAAATCCGAGACAAACTGCCGCTAAAAGTGTAGAATATCATCAGAAGATGGAGAGAATCAGGAGGAATCTCTGTGTGCATGGGACAAGGCTGGATGCTGGTGATCTTCTGCATTAAAAGCAGACATGATTCTCTGCTGGAATCCACTGATGGACTCAGGAAGACCTCTAGAAATCTGTGTGACGTTTACCATCGTTGCAGTATCCTTATTATTTTAGCCTGGAAGCTAGCAGAGTATGGCCTGTACTGAGCACATAAGGTTAAAAATAATTCTCTAAATAATAAAAAAAAAGAGGAACAAAATGGAACAAAATAAAAAACAAATTAGATTAATTTATCACAATAAATGAAAACAGTAGATTCATATTTATATTTGATATTTTCACATTTGTGTCCTCCTTAATCACTTATATTTATAAATACTCACTGTATATTGTCTTATATATCTTATTTATCATGCATTTATTAATTTATTTTTATTAATTTATTTTATTCATATATATATATATATATATATATGGAATGAAAGTCTGGATATATGGAATGAACTTGGAACAAATGGAATGAATTCACTATATTACACATAACTTAATTTAACTTAATACATTTTTGTTCTTTCCCTCTTCATCGTTTGTTATGTGACTAAGTGTCTGGAGCTTCAATTTCCCTAAAGGAACTTCCCAAAGGTGGTCTGAAGTCTAGATAAGACAATACAGAAAAAAAATACAGAAATAACGGTAACTGAATAAAATAAACTGAATCAATGACATAAAATCAAATACATTTTGTTTAAAAAGTGGTCTGTCACAAATTAGTGGCAAGCCCAGCAGGTTTCATGTGGCTAATTATTACTTCCATAGGACAGACTGACAAGTTCAAACTGGAGAGGACATAAGAAGGAGGACTAATTATTGTCCTACCTTATTAATAATCTCCGGGAAGGCTGCAACCCCATCCCATCAGAGATGCAGATTTTCAACTGTCCACTGATAAAAAGCTGGATGCTCCCGACCCGCTTTAGTCTGCAGGACACGGCCTCCATGCTTTCCAGAAACATCCTCACAATCTGACCTCAGAACAGTTTCCACTTTGTCTCAGAGCGTTTAAATGAGCTTTGGTCCAGAGAAGACGGATGCTGGTGGTTCTGGATCCTGTTCACATCTTCTCTGCATGATGGAGCTTTAACCTGCATTTGTGGATTTCAGGGTGAACTGATCGGCCCGAGCAGCTACAGGCCGATCTCCAATCTTCCATTTTTAAGTAAGATCATCGAAAAAGCAGTTTTTCATCAGCTAAATGACTTTTTAAGAGAAAACAACTGTTATGATGTCTTCCAGTCAGGTTTTGGACAGCACTACAGCACTGAGACTGCTCTGACCAAAGTCATGAATGACATATGTCTGAATACTGACACTGGAAAAATGTCAGTGTTGGTTTTACTGGATCTCAGCGCTGCATTTGATACGGTTGACCACATTATATTACTCCAACGACTGGAGAAGTGGGTGGGTCTCTCTAGTTCTGAACTAAACTGGTTCAAAACGTACTTGGAGAACAGGAAGTACTTTGTGTCAGTAGGTAATTTTACATCTGAGCAGACAAAAATGACCTGTGGAGTTCCCCAGGGCTCTATCCTGGGGCCTCTTCTGTTTAACATCTACATGCTCCCACTGACTCAGGTTATAAAGAACAACAATATTAGTTACCATAGCTATGCAGATGACACACAGCTATATATTACAGTATCACCAGGAGACCGGGGCCCTGTACAAGCTTTTGGTAAATGTATTGATGAGATTAATGACTGGATGTGCCTCAACTTTCTTCAGCTGAACAAAAACAAAACTGAGGTGATTGTTTTTGGAGCCAAAGAGAAACGACAGCAGGTTGTCACAGAACTTCAGTCCATCCACCTAAAAACCACCAATCAGGCCAGAAATGGGGTGTAGTGATGGACTCAGACCTAAACTTTGAAAAACACATCAAAGCGATCACAAAATCAGCCTACTATCACCTGAAGAACATCTCAAGGATAAAAGATCTGATGTCTCAGGAAAATCTGGAAAAACTAGTCCATGCATCATCTTCAGTCGGCTTGACTACTGTAACAGCGTCTTTACTGGTCTACCTAAAAAATCAGTTAAACAGCTGCAGCTCATTCAGAACTCTGCTGCCCGAGTTCTCACTAAGACCAGAAAAGTGGACCACATCAGTCCAGTTCTCAGGTCTTTACACTGGCTGCCGGTCCATCAGAGAATAGACTTTAAAGTTCTGCTGCTGGTCTATAAAGCTCTGAATGGTTTTGGCCCAAAATACATCAGTGACCTCTTGACCCAGTATGAACCTACTAGACCCCAGGTCATCTGGATCC
Organism: Atherinomorus stipes; assembly: GCA_023101725.1. Classification (NCBI taxonomy): domain Eukaryota; kingdom Metazoa; phylum Chordata; class Actinopteri; order Atheriniformes; family Atherinidae; genus Atherinomorus; species Atherinomorus stipes. Next base: position 3,642 of record JALJCO010007879.1, read on the forward strand.
GGTCTTTTATCTGTTCCCAGAGTCAGAACCAGACATGGAGAAGCTGCCTTCAGCTTCTATGCTCCACATGTCTGGAACAAACTCCCAGAAAGTCTCAGATCAGCTGAAACACTTAGTTTCTTTAAATCCAGGTTGAAGACCCACCTGTTCTCAGCTGCATTTACGTAGATTTTATTCAAAAGTTAAAATCTGCACGTCTCTATATTCTCTCTGTTTAATCTTAAATGCTTTTAATTTTGAATCATGTTTCTAATTTTTTTCTCCCCTTTGCTTATAATGTTTTATGTAATGCACTTTGAATTGTTCTGTACATGAAATGTGCTCTGCAAATAAACTTGCCTTGCCTTGTGTTCACAGACAGAGATTTCTGGAATCTTCCTGAGTCCATCAGTGGTTTCCAGCAGAGAATCATGTCTGCTTTTAATGCAAAAGATCACCAGCATCCAGCCTTGTCCCATGCACACAGAGATTCCTCCTGATTTTCCCCATCTTCTGATATTTTGACACTGTAGATGAAGGATCTTCAAAATATCTCCATCTTAGAGACTCTGAAATGCTCCTTTATACCCAGTCATGTTACTGACCTGTTGCCAGTTAACCTGATTAGATGTTAAAGTCTCCTCTTGGCGTTAATTTTCCTGCATTTTGTTGCTTCTGTTCCAACTTTTTTACAGACGTGTTGCTGCATCAGATTCACAATTAGCTCATATTTTCCATCAAATGATAAAATGTCTCAGTTTCATTATCAAGTATGTTGTTTATGTTCTAAACATAAGCAACATACTGTTGCTGTTTGTTGTTTGGTGCCCTGTGTCTGCCACCGTGGACATTTCAGAGCTGTGTTACCAGGAAACACTCCAGTTATGCAGCTTATTTATAGCACTTTTGGAAACAAAGCACTTCATATTAAAAGCAAAGAAGATTAGATTTGCTGCCCCAGTTTACTTGCTCACTTCAATGCAGGTTTGATATGATTTCAGACAGATAACCGAACACCATTGTTGATCCATGCAGAGCGTGACAGTAAGTCCATGGGTGGTGCACTGACCTGCAGCTAACCTGGAGGGATGTCTGTTTATGCAGGCCTGAACCAAACCCGTCTGCCAACAGCATCAAATAGCAAGGTGTGAGAGTCGTTTATGAACAAGCAGCTTATGACTCGGCTCAGTGGGAGCTTTAGGAGGAAAGCTCTGTGTGGTTCAGTAATGTGTAATAGGGGAATAGATCCACAGTGTAAAACAGGAAGAAATGTGGGGCACATGCTTGATAAGGCTGCAAGAGAAACAAGAAGGAAAGCGCAGAGGTGCTGTTTGCCAACAGATAAGGCAACAAATGCTTGGGGCCTTCAGCCAGAACGGGGCCCCAGGCTTAAATCACCACAGTACAGGGACAATGTGGGAGGTTTGCAGTGACAGTGGCTGGCTGGCACCATAAAGGGCTCCACATCTCACTCGCACAACATATAGCATCTCAGTAAACGGTGAGAGCAGGTTTATCAGAATGAGGAGAAGGTTTCTGTCTGTTGGTGAACAAAAAAGGAAAAGAATAAAAAACTGGAAAAGCAAAAGAAGGCATCAATAAGTGGTAGATAAGGCCACGGTCTCATGGGTTTTCTCAAGCGAACTAGACTTGAGCAATCTGGCTGCTGGGGACCGAGAACTTTCTGTGGTCTCATGGTTTTTTTTCTGAAAAATTTTGAGTACGAAACCCTCATCAACAAGTATTAATGCAAATAGAGAGCACCCTCATAACTCCAGTCCTTAATGTATGGGAAGGTCCAGAGTCTGGGATTGTCTACAATGTCTGGGAAGGTCTATGATGTCTGGAACGGTCTAGAGTCTGGGATAGTTGACAGTGTCTGGGAAGGTCTACAGTATCTGGGAAGTTCTACAGTGTCTGGGATGGTCTACAGTTTCGTGGGAGGGTGTGTTGGTGGTTTGATGTGGAGGTATAGGTTGAAGGTTGAGTTGAAGGTTGAGTTGGAAAAAAAAGGGGAAGGAGGGAAGGGGGAAGGGGGGGGGGGGGGGGGGGGGTGGGCAGGTCTACAATGTCTGGGAAGGTCTACAGAGTCTGGGATGGTCTATAATGTCTGTGAAGGTCTATAATGTCTGTGAAAGGTCTACAGTATCTGGGAAGGTCTACAGTGTCTGGAATGGTCTACTGATGTCTGGGAAAGGTCTACAGTGTCTGGGAAGGTCTACAGAGTCTGGGGATGGTCTACCGTATCTGGGAAGGTCTACAGAGTCTGGGATGGTCTACAGAGTCTGGGAAGGTCTACAGAGTCTGGGATGGTCTACAGTGTCCGGGAAAGGTCTACAGAGTCTGGGAAGGTCTACAGAGTCTGGGATGGTCTGCCGTGTCCGGGAAGGTCTACAGAGTCTGGGATTGTCTACAGAGTCTGGGATGGTCTATCATGTCTTGGAAGGTCTACAGGTAGTCTGGGATGGTCTACAGTGTCTGGGAAGGTCTACAGAGTCTGGGATGGTCTACAGTGTCCGGGAAGGTCTAAGAGTCTGGGATGGTCTACAGAGTCTGGGATGGTCTACCGTATCTGGGAAGATACTAAAGGTCTACAGTGTCTAGGATGGTCTACAGAATGTCAGTGTCCGGGAAGGTCTCATAGTCTGGGATGGTCTACTTGTCCGGGAAGGTCTACAATGTCTTGGATGGTCTTTAGTGTCTGGGAAAGGCCTACAGATGTCTGGGAAGGTCTACAGAGTCTGGGATGGTCTACCGTGTCCGGGAAGGTCTACAGAGTCTGGGATGGTCTACAGTGTCTGGGAATGGTCTACAGAGTCTGGGATGGTCTACAGAGTCTGGGATGGACTGCAACGCTGCAAACTGCTGCTGAAACATGTCTCCATGACGCTGCCTGTTTACAGCAGCAACATACCCACTGGTTATCTCACAAGATCAACAAAAACAACGCAGACGGAGGAGGAATCTCCAGCAGCTTGAACGTGCACCTCAGTCATTTCACAGAACAGATGTGGCATTACAGACGCCAGCCCGAAGGCATCAAGCACCTTTATGTTGTCAGAAAGGCTCCATCTCAGCAGCACCGCTTGACATTTATGTTCTTATCAGGAATATCTACGACTCCTGCTCACACATCTCCGGATTCAGCTGAGCACAGGAGCATTTTTATAGAAAAACAACACACCCAACGCACCATTTAGATAGAATAAAAAAGTTAAAAACTGTTTTTTATGTCTTCCCCCTTTTTTTAATGATCAGTCACTTTTCACGAAGCTTAACAAACATGTAACATGAGGAGATACTGAAAACAAACTTCCTGCACCGGCGCAAGAATGTAGGTTTGTTTGAACAGAAAACACCGCAGACCACAAGCAGAAAATAACAGCAGCAAGATGCTTCATCACAGATAATATTTGATAAGGATAGCTAGAAACTGAGAAAGTAAATCATGAGAAAGAAGGGCATAAAGCAGGAAGCCCCCCCACACACACACACCACACACACACACACATCCTGACTCCCCCCTTCCTGCACCCCGAGGCCTTCAGCTAATCTGGTGACTGCATCGTGCAAATGTGCAACACTGTTGTGTCAACAGATCTGTCCACAAACAGACAGTAGCGCCTGCTTCCACTGCCGTCGCTGTGGTCCGAGATGCAGCAGCCATTTCCAGCACAAATTACCGAGGTGTCAAGGACACACCCTGCTACACTGAGACTTTCCCATGGGCGCCCTTGCATCCAGATACACCGCTGCAACAGATGCATTAAGCTGAGGTTAATGTAAAATACACCGTTTCTCTCTAGAAAACCGTAAACTCCTGACTCAAAGCAAAACATGACAGATAATTTTTCACTATCTGGTGCCCGAGTTCAATGTTGCTTCAATATAATCACCAGAAACATAAATAAGATACAATAAAAGAACTTGTTTTAATTTAATTTAATTTTATCTTTTAAAAATAAAATAAAATAAAATTAAATTAAAACTTGTCCATTGCATTAAACTAAATCAAATTAAATTGAATTAAATCAAATCAAATCAAATCAAATCAAATCAAATCAAATCAAATCAAATCAAATCAAATCAAATCAAATCAACTTCAATTAAATTAAATTAAATTAAATTAAATTAAAATAAATTAAATTAAATTAAATTAAATTAAAATTAAAACTTGTCCATTGCATTAAACTAAATCAAATCAAATCAACTTCAATTAAATTAAATTAAATTAAATTAAGCAAAACATAGAAGGAAAAATTTAATAAATTTAGATAAATTAGTCTATGTGTGTATGGGGGGGGGGGGGGTGTGTGTGGGTTGATATATGGGGTGGGATGCATGGGGTTCAAATGTTGATGTTTTTTATTGTATTTTATATGGTTAAGCACTTTGGGTTGCAATTATTGTATGAAAAGTGCTGTATAAATAAAAAATATATTTGATTTCAAAATAAGAAAAAATAAGACAAATAATAGTAGAACGTGTCCATTATATTGAACTTAATTGAATTAAACAGAATAAAAGCAAACATCAAATTAAGATAAAATTAAACAAAACATAGAAGGAAAAATTTAATAAAATTAGATAAATTAGGCTATGTGTGTGTATGGGGGGGGGGGGGGGGGGGGGGGGGTTGTATGCATGGGTTGATATATGGGGTGGGATGAATGGGGTCTACATGTCGATGTTTTTATTGTATTTTATACGGTTACGCACTTTGTGTTAATTTTTTGTATGAAAAGTGCTGTATAAATGAAAAAAAAAAGATTTGATAAATAAGAAAAATGAGACAAGTAAGGGTAAAATATAAATCAAACTAAAATAACAAAAATAAAACAATGAAATAAAGCAAAACAATTTAAAAAAAGAATAATATAAGACAAAGTAAATGAGAATTAAACAAAACAAAATGAATTGATTAAAATGGTAAAATAAAAGATCGTACAAACCTCCAACTGTGTGAAAAGTTTCTCTTTGTAAGGTATGGAAGCTGATCGGCCTCTGAAGCTGCTGCAGAGCAGGAGTGAGATGTGTCTTTTCTTTTCTTTTCTTTATTAAGATCCCCATTAGTAATTGCAGCAACAATTACTATTCTTCCTGGTGTCTGATGTAGATGCTGATTCTCGCCTGATCCTCTGCTGAATGAATGAGCAGCTAACGTCTCTGATGTGCAACGCGGTGCCATCTCTGTGTGAAAAGGGCGTCCACCTTCAATCATCATGATGTGTTTGGTAAATCCTCTTCCAGATGATTTCATCATCCACACCAGCGAGATCATTTCAGCAGCTTTGCTGACTTCTGGGCTGAAATTATACTTGCTTGTCATCATGCGTCTGCACGTTATCATGGCTGTCTTGTTTGAAGCATTGTTTGTGAACATCCTCAGAGATGGATACTACATGTTTACAAGCTGAGAGTTGGGACCAATCAGGCTGATGTAAGGCCACAGGACCAGCAGTGGTAGGACTTCTGGAAAGATTTTGAAGTTAAAACGCGACACACAGAGGGTACAGAGAGTATTCAGACCCTGCAGCTATTTGCCAAAATCAAAAAAGTTCATTTTATTTCTCATTAATGTCACTCAGCACCCCATCCTGACAGAAAAAAACAGGAATGCAGAATTTTTTGCAAATTTATTAAAAAAGAAAAACTGAAATATGACATGGTCATAAGTATTCAGTACTTTGCTCAGTACTGAGTAGAAGTACTTCTGAGCTCGTACATCCATGAGTCTTCTTGGGAATGAAGCAACAAGTGTTTCACACCTGGATTTGGGATCTTCTGGTTCTTCTTGCAGATCCTCTCCAGTTCTGTCAGGTTGGATGGTGAACGGTGGTGTTCAGCCATTTTCAGGTCTCTCAGAGATGCTCAGTTGGGTTTAAGTCAGGGTTCTGGCTGGGCCGGTCCAGAATGGTCCAGAGTGGTTCTGATCCACTCCTTTGTTATTTCAGCTGTGTGTGAGGGTCATTGTCTTGTTGGAAGGTGAACCTTCGGCCCAGTCTGAGCTCCTGAACTCTGGAAGAGCTTTTCTTCCAGGATCTCTGTACTTGGCCGCATTCATCTTTCCTTCAACTGCAACCAGTCGTCCTGTCCCTGCAGCTGAAAAACACCCCCATACCATGATGCTGCCACCACCATGCTTCACTGTTGGGATGGTATTGGGCAGGTGATGAGCAGTGCCTGGTTTTCTCCACACATACCGCTTAGAATTAACTCCAAAAAGTTCAATCTTGGTCTCATCAGACCAGAGAATCTTATTTCTCTCAGTCTGGGAGTCCTTCATGTGTTTTTTACAAACTCTATGCGGGCTTTCATATGTCTGCACTGAGGAGAGGCTTCCATCGGGCCACTCTGCCATAAAGCCCCGACTGGTGGAGGCTGCAGTGATACTGACTTTGTGGAACTTTCTCCATCTCCCTACTGCATCTCTGGAGCTCAGCCACAGTGATCTTTGGCTTCTTCTTTACTCTCTCACCAAGGCTCTTCTCCCACCATTGCTCAGTTTGGCTGGATGGCCGTGTCTAGGAAGAGTTCTGGTCGTCCCAAACTTCTTCCATTTAAGGACTATGGAGGCCACCGTGCTCTTAGGAACCTTTAGTGCTGCAGAAATTCTTTTGTAACCTTGTCCAGATCTGTGTCTCGCCACAATTGACCTAAACCACGCCCCTGAACGTGATGAGCCAATCACAGTGCACACAGCTAACCCAATACACTCAGACATTCTCTGCTTGAATGTCCTTTGAAATGTATTGAAGTTGGTCCATTTTTGTTCATTTTTATGTCTTTATGTGTTTTTTTAGTTTAAAATTGTCAAATGGTGTACATGGGGTACATGAAACTCCAACACTAGGTATCCTGAGAGGCTGGACGATGGGGTGTATTTTTAGCCCTTTCCCAAGCCACATCTCAAACAAGAAAAGTGTCTGCTTTGGATAAAGTTATGCATTAGACCACAACATCAACAGGTAAAATTAACAAGGATGTCTACATCTTATCAAAGATAAGGCAACATTGTATTTGAGGCAACATGTTGTCACTTTGCTGGAAAGAAATATGAAGTTATCTTTAACATAGTTTAAGTTAGCTAACGCTAGCCAAACGTGCTAGTGTTTGTACTTTGGTAACGGTACATAAGAGGTCAGCTATAGCTGTGGTGTAGTATAGAGCCCTATTTCCACCAGCGGGTCTGGGTCGGGTCGGGCCGGATCGGTCCACGTTTTTTTGCGTCTCCACAGATAAAAACTGGGACGGGTACCCTTATATCCGACCCGACCTGGCCTACTTTTTTGGTACCCTTTGGTAGGGGTACTGTTCTAACTGATCCGGACCAAAGAGGTGGAGCTAACACACAGCAATACATTGATTCGTTGAAAAATCCATCACTTCCTGCGTGACCCGGCGTAAAAACAAAGTAGGGGTGATTCCTTTTGTTTCTGTCACGTGTGGTGTTTTGGTTAAAAGGCGTTGCATAGCGATGATGTCACACGATCACGTCGCAGCGCTCTCTGGTTAATACTCCGCCTCCAGGGTAAGGGGACAGTTTTCTGTGGGGACGCAACGTGAAATCAACAAATCTGTACCAAAACTCACCCGATCCATCCTGGCCCGACCCAACCCGACCCGACCCGACCCAGACCCGCTGGTGGAAATGGGGCTTAGGTGTGGTGTAGTACCAGACTCTACTCCGCTCCTGTGGCTGTTTAATCATTTTTTGGCTAGCGATCACTTTTTGGTACAACACCAGCAGCCGTGCAGTCGTTGGTTCAAGAAACTAAGGGAGCGACACTAGTCGCATTCCAGAGATTCACAGGCTTCATTTTAACTCACAGTTTCAGACTTGTGAGCAATGTTTTGTTTGTTTGTTTGTTTGGTTCTTTTAATTTATTTTGTCATGATCTCTGTCTAATCACACGTCTGCTGTCCGTGTTGACAGCTGTCATCTCCCGAGACGTCACATAGCGCCTGTCACCGAATGTTGATTGTTTGTCCGAGTGAGTGAAGGGGGCGTGGCTTAACCATTGGTCAATTGTCCAAGGACGTGATGTAATGAACTCATTTTTCGACTATTCAAGCTCATAATTTGCAGCGGACCCAGAGATTGTATATTCAAAGATGGCTGCGTCCAGCACCATTGTTGTGTTTATTAAACTTCTATATCAGATATTTTCTGTTAACATTTTTCTAGTGTAAACAGAACTGAGTTGCTGTTATTGAATTTTATGTGAATATGTGTTGTTTATTAAACATACACACTAAAATCAGCTGCTGTTGTCATAGTAACATTGTTATAATGTCTCTGTTATTTGTCCAGCTGGAAATTTCTTAATTATAACTGTTCTAGCTCACAAATAGGCTGTTTTAGAGATGTCTGTTTTTCCAGAGTTGGTGCATTTAGATTGCAAAATATCTGGTAATGACGTCACCGACTCACGTCTGCTTGGAATTCCGAGACAACTGGTACGCACCATTAGTATCCCAGCATTCCTTTCAGAGTCATGTGACCACGGTGCAGCTGCTGCTGCTACAGACTGACTTGCTTTGAAGCTGCTGATAATGTGTCTGGTTTTAAGTTGTTGGTTAAGTTACCAATTTGTCAGAAACATTAGAATTAGCCACATGTTGGCTAATACCTGCTAGTTTCTGATATCTGGCAGCCAGATGTCCAAAATGAACTCCTCTGGCTGAGTTAAGGAGATTTTGGGATCTTTGCTCTCGGAGCAGAATGTTATTGTATCTCACAAAATATGAGCAATGCAACCTCACAGTTGTCTGCACAGATCTGTATCGGTTGATATCGAAAATTAAGAGTTGGACAGTATCGGTATATTGGATATCGGTAAAATAAAAAACTATTTTTATATTGTAAAATGAATAAATGTATTGATCTAAAATAAACATTTTATTTTTGTAAATGTAATATTAATCATTAATAGAGCAAATAAGGGATGTGTTAATAAATATGAGTAAGTTATTTGTTTGTTCTTCTGTTTTGCACCCAGTTGTTTATTTCTTGAGCTCGCCAGTCTCTGAGCTTCCCTCTTAGCTCCTGGTCTGGTCTGCAGTGGTTTGGGAAAATATGAGTGAAATATCTTTTCAGCATCATGCCTGACATGGAGAATGTAGCATGCATGAACCACAAGTACTGAGTACGTCTGAGCTCACCTCTGCCCTTTCCAACATGACTCATATCTGTAACATATGTAGCTGCTGTCTTCGCTTAGCAGATAAATCTTTCACCGTGCAGAGCTGTGCCCTGAAAATCAGACTCCAACGCACAAAGTAACCTGAGCTCTACCACTTGACTCCCACGTGACCGGTTTGAGGCAGTCGCAAACAATAGCACCTTGCTATGAGGAGCGTCTGAAGCAGCCACAGCTGCTGGAGAGGGACGGTGCAGGCTGACGTTGCACAGATGCCAAAACATGCCAGCCATTTGCTAGCACCTTGTTGCTGGTGCTCAGTAAGAAACAAAATAAATCAATAAATCCCCTCCAGGCGTTGTTTCAGGGCAGAAAACCCCAAACATCATATTTTTTACCTCCTACATTTGTTGCATATCAGTAGATAGAAGCAGTACACAGGATTCAGTATTTATCAATTCCACTGTTTTACAAATAGATCCGATCTAGATCTAGTTTTTAACTAAAATCCAGTTTAATGATTTTAGCCAAAAATGTCTCGCGCAACACTGTGTGAGCAGCTTGCGAACGTATGACACGCATCTGTCTGGTGGCGTCTGACCATGAAGTCAGGCGCACGATTTTTTGGGGGCCATAAAAGCAGCAGCCAAAGGGAACAAGGTCACCAGCTGAAGACTGCAGGATGGAGGATGTTGCTTCATTTGCATTTATTTGGCTAAACGTTGCTGAACGTTGTGCAGATCTGATCATTTACTGTATGTATGTATATATCTATATATATATATATGTACATATATATATATATATATATATATATATATATATATATATATATATGTATACACATATGTCATATGTATGCACATACATATTCTAATACAACTACTTTGTCTAACTTTTTTAAAAAGATTAATTTAACTGTAAATCTTTATGTGTGGTTTTGCCATGATGTTGTGAAGCACTTTGGTCAACAGAGGTTGTGTTAAAATGTGCTATACAAATAAACTTTGAATTGAATTGAATTTCGTAGTTTAATCTAATACCCCCATAACCCCCACCTCAATCTCACTCCAAGCAATCTTGAAAACCTGAGAGCCCTGCGTTTGATATGTATTTTGTGCGGGTTTGATGCGGGATTGTGGCTGTGGAGACAGAAATGTTGTACATAAGTTGCTATTATGCCGTGTAATTAGGTTTTACATTTTTTATTTCATCTGGATATAACTTTCGTTGGGTTTTGCACATTTTAAAAAGGTTTGTGCTAGCCTGTAGCCTTGCTTCTTCTACCACCATCATGTGACACAGAAGCTAGAATCTGATAGGCTACCACCATCATGTGACACAGAAGCTAGAATCTGATAGGCTACCACCATCATGTGATACAGAAGCTAGAATCTGATAGGCTACCACCATCATGTGACACAGAAGCTAGAATCTGATAGGCTACCACCATCATGTGACACAGAAGCTAGAATCTGATAGGCTACCACCATCATGTGACACAGAAGCTAGAATCTGATAGGCTACCACCATCATGTCATACAGAAGCTAGAATCTGATAGGCTACCACCATCATGTGATACAGAAGCTAGAATCTGATAGGCTACCACCATCATGTGATACAGAAGCTAGAATCTGATAGGCTACCACCATCATGTGATACAGAAGCTAGAATCTGATAGGCTACCACCATCATGTGACACAGAAGCTGGAACCTGATAGGCTACCACCATCATGTGACACAGAAGCTAGAACCTGATAGGCTACCACCATCATGTGACACAGAAGCCAGAATCTGATAGGCTACCACCATCATGTGATACAGAAGCTACAATCTGATAGGCTACCACCATCATGTGACACAGAAGCAAGAACCTGATAGGCTACCACCATCATGTGATACAGAAGCTAGAATCTGATAGGCTACCACCATCATGTGATACAGAAGCTAGAATCTGATAGGCTACCACCATCATGTGATACAGAAGCTAGAATCTGATAGGCTACCATCATCATGTGACACAGAAGCTAGAATCTGATAGGCTACCACCATCATGTGGTATAGAAGCTAGAATCTGATAGGCTACCACCATCATGTGATACAGAAGCTAGAATCTGGCTGCTTTCACATCATTTCTTTACCTAAAATTCTCAGAAGTGAAAACAAACTTCATGATTTGTATTTGTACCGTGTACATACCTTCTTTTCAAAAAAGTATTGATTCCAGTATTTTGTCTGGCTGGTATCGAAGTATCGACTCCAGGGTATCGATATTCTTGTCCCTAGCAGAAACTGCTATAGCTACAATAACTGTTAGATATAAAATGCAGTTCCAAAAAAGTTGGGACACCATGTAAATTGTAAATACAGCCAGAGTACAATGATTTATACAGTGTATCCCATCAACATATTTTGTTCCATTGTTTGTTGTTTGTTCCATAAACAACATATCAGATGATGAAACTGAGACATTTTATAATTTCATGCTAAATTTCATGTCAGCAACACATCTGTAAAAAACCTGAAGCAGGAGCAACCATTGCCCTGGTCTGGTTGTAATTAACGAGATGGGAGAAAATCTTTCTAAATACTAAGTTGTCAGTATCATTTTCATCAACACTGTCGTCTGTTGACCTTCGTCACAGGTCAAGATAGATAGATAGATAGACCTTTATTGTCCCAAGGGGAAATTCTTTTTCACATGCACTGTCAGAACATACATACAACACTGAAGACAGAATAAACACATAAGAAAACACATTGCAAATAATGGGAAGCAGGATTATCGCTTTGATATGCATGAATCTATTCTGAGAGAAACTGGCACACCTCTCAGATGGATTTACGTGACCCTGCCGTGTTCAGCCATTACCCCACATAAGATCTCTTGCATGGATTTGATGAATGGCAGAAGCTTTATCATATCATTTTAGCTCCACCAGCTTTATCGCAAAAAGCTGCTGGGAAATAATAACAACCCAAAGCAGCTCACTACACCATTTAAACTTCTATTTAAAGGCATATCACATAAATTTTTAAATTTTAAAACCATCAACAGTTAATCTTTAAACCCTCCACATCACCGTGGAAATATTGCTCTATACTGGTGAAACCTTCCTCTTCATGTGGGCGCCACTGTGGCTGTTTTACTTGCAGACGGTACAACATTTCTGGAAACAAAGTCTCTCATCTGACACACATTGACATTCAACTTCTCGTTTTTTATGCAAGCTGAAAACCGAAAAAAAACCCACTTCCTTCTTGAACCATTAAAGATGAAAATGTTCACCTCCAGAAAACGATAAGTGAAAATGAGTCAGCAAGTCATAAAGCTGGTATTTAATGTGTTTGTGCAGTTTTGAGCAGAGTGAGGTTGTTTATGGCCGTTTTCTCAATGAGAGCATCACTGAAATAAGCTGAAACTGAACAAAGTAGTAACAAATATACACTTTATGAAAATCATGACAATTATTTTGAATTGTGGTTCAACAGAAATATTAAAAACAAATAAACAAAAAATAAAACAAGTAGGCCTAAACAAGCATGATGGGGCTCCTGAACTAAAATATTGTTAAGCAACACTTTAAGGCAATCACTGCAATCAGGTGTTTTCTGTAACGTCCAATCAGACGTCTGCACCTGTCGACGGGTATGTTGATCCACTATTCATGAGCAAGGTGCTATAATTTGTCCAGGACAGTTTTTTTTTTTCTTTAAGTTTTTCTTTTCAACTACAATTTAAAAGCAATATTTTATTTCACTAAATTGTAAGTTTGTAAATTTGTATTTATCACTTTTGAATGTAGCCTTTTCTTTAATGAAGGATATGAATCATTTGAGGACAACTGTACACACACACATACACTGCCCGGCCAAAAAAAAAGTCGCCAACAAAAAAAAAGGTCAAACATTTAACATTTGGTTGGAGCCTTTAGCTTTGATTGCGGCAGCATTCGCTGTGTTTCCAGAAGCTTCTGCAATGTCACCAGATTTATTTGCATCCTGTTGCATCAATTTTTCACCAAGATCTTGATGATGATTGTAGAGTCTGACCACAGCACATCCCAAAGATTCTCAATGGGGTTCAGGTCTGGACTCTGTGGGGGCCAATCCATGTGTGAAAATGATGTCTGATGATCCCTGAACCATCTTTCACAATCTGAGCCCGATAAATTCTGGCACGGTCATCTTGGAATATGGCCGTGCCATCAGGAAAGAAACATCCATTGATGGAATAACCTGCTCATTCAGTATATTCAGGTATCAGCTGACCTCATTATCTGAGCTCATACTGTTGCTGAACCTGGACCTGAGCAACTGCAGCAACCCCAGATCATCACACTGCCCATAATAAATTGTGCATTTATTATGATATTAATAAAAACAGAAATGACCGGATGGGCCACATTCATCCAATATCCAGCTAATTTGTCAGTAATGGAGCAGATATCTGATCTGGGTATCAGATCGGCGCATCTCTAATAAAAGCCACACTGTACTGTGTTTAACTGTAATATTTTCAAAACAAAAATACAGCAACCCGTTCTGGAGAACACGGGTGGAAAACAAAGCCTGGCAACGCTCCCACGGGCCATCTGCTGCAGATGCTCGCTGTCCTCCCACCCCTCTCCCGGCTGGTCTGAGGTTTAGCTTATCAGATAAGACTGAACCCTCGGCGGTTCTCCTCTCTGCCGGTGAGAAGACTTTTTATCAAGCATCTGTGGCAGATGGTCGGGAAGACATTCTGCCTCCAGGCAAATCCTCCTGAAACACTCGTCACAGCAGATGTTATGACTAAAACTCGGACTGAGACATGAGAATGGTTGGACAACACGTAAATATTGCTGCCATACGGAAATGAAACCGTCTTTGCCCGTCTCAGCTCTTCAGAGGAAGTTGGAGGAAGTGAAACATGAACATGAAGAGGACTCCTGCACACTTCCTCCAAACAGCAGAAACAGAAACTCAACAATCTAGACTTTGTGGCAAAGAAAAGACACTGTAATTCCTTATAAATTCTATGGATAAATTAGGTGAAAAAAGGAACCAATTTGGGGTGTCTCTCAAAAAGGTTGAAACGCCATGATTCTGCTTCCTCATGGCACACACATCAGTGACATTCAAGCATCGCCTCCAGCTCATCTAAACGAATATAACAGAGAGAATCTCCCGTTCCACCTCATTACAATGAGAATCTCGTGATGAGAATCTCTCATTCCACCTCATCGTGATGAGAATCTCCCGTTCCACCTAATCATGATGAGAGTCTCCCGTTCCACCTCATCGTGATGAGAATCTCCCGTTCCACCTAATCATGATGAGAGTCTCCCGTTCCACCTCATCGTGATGAGAATCTCCCGTTCCACCTAATCATGATGAGAATCTCCCGTTCCACCTAATCGTGATGAGAATCTCCCGTTCCACCTAATCGTGATGAGAATCTCCCGTTCCACCTCATCGTGATGAGAATTTTCCATTCCACCTCATCGTGATGAGAATCTCCCGTTCCACCTAATCATGATGAGAATCTCCTGTTCCACCTAATCATGATGAGAATCTCCCGTTCCACCTAATCATGATGAGAATCTCCCGTTCCACCTCATCATGATGAGAATCTCCCGTTCCACCTAATCGTGATGAGAATCTCCTGTTCCACCTCATCGTGATGAGAATCTTTCGTTCCACCTCATCGTGATGAGAATCTCCCGTTCCACCTAATCATGATGAGAATCTCCCGTTCCACCTAATCATGATGAGAATCTCCCGTTCCACCTAATCATGATGAGAATCTCCCGTTCCACCTAATCATGATGAGAATCTCCTGTTCCACCTCATCGTGATGAGAATCTTTCGTTCCACCTCATCGTGATGAGAATCTCCCGTTCCACCTAATCATGATGAGAATCTCCTGTTCCACCTCATCGTGATGAGAATCTCCCGTTCCACCGCATCTGGATGAGAATCTCCCGTTCCACCTCATTGTGATGAGAATCTTTCGTTCCACCTAATCATGATGAGAATCTCCCGTTCCACCTCATCGTGATGAGAATCTCCCGTTCCACCGCATCTGGATGAGAATCTCCCGTTCCACCTCATCGTGATGAGAATCTTTCGTTCCACCTCATCGTGATGAGAATCTCCCGTTCCACCTAATCATGATGAGAATCTCCCGTTCCACCTCATCGTGATGAGAATCTCCCGTTCCACCGCATCTGGATGAGAATCTCCCGTTCCACCTCATCGTGATGAGAATCTTTCGTTCCACCTCATCGTGATGAGAATCTCCCGTTCCACCTAATCATGATGAGAATCTCCTGTTCCACCTCATCGTGATGAGAATCTCCCGTTCCACCGCATCTGGATGAGAATCTCCCGTTCCACCTCATTGTGATGAGAATCTTTCGTTCCACCTCATCGTGATGAGAATCTCCCGTTCCACCTAATCATGATGAGAATCTCCTGTTCCACCTCATCGTGATGAGAATCTCCCGTTCCACCGCATCTGGATGAGAATCTCCCGTTCCACCTCATCGTGATGAGAATCTCCCGTTCCACCTAATCATGATGAGAATCTCCCGTTCCACCTCATCGTGATGAGAATCTCCCGTTCCACCGCATCTGGATGAGAATCTCCCGTTCCACCTCATCGTGATGAGAATCTTTCGTTCCTTCCCGAATCTTCCCAGAAATCCCAGGAAAATACCAACAACCATTAAATCCTCTTTCTTCCTGATTCTGATTGAATTTCAGTGAGTCGTCTTCACCACGTCTACATGAGTAGATGCTGCCGTGTGATTGGCTGGTAGATATTTCAAGTAATGGAGCTGACAAAGTGGATGATGTTGTATACTGATCATTTTTACATAAATATAATACGTAGCACACGAAAAATTATTTTCAATCTGTTTTTTCACGGAAGAAAATGCTTCAACTGTTTGTTCAGAAGGTTAAAAGTGAAGTTCATGTTTCTTCCTTGTGTTGGGACATGCTGGTGGCAGTGGAGGCCATGACCTGAAATGATGGAGGTTGTAAAACCTGGAGAAGCTCTGCTCTCAGCTGCATTCCTGCAGGCTGTTCTTCATAAAACGTCAGCCAGCGGATCACTTTATCACCGTGTTCTCACTTCAGTTCAAGGCTTCACTGTTTGCTTCATCAACACCCAAAGAGCTGAGTTTCCTTTGGGTTTTCCCCCAGTCAGCGTGTATATGCTGGCTGATTACATGGAATTCAAATCTCTGCAGATTTTTGCAGTTTTCACGTTTAGTCTACAAACCCCAGTTCCAATGAAGATGGGACGTTGTGTAAAACGTAAATGAAAGTGACAAATACGGCATTCAAAAAGACATTTTTAAAAGGTTTTCTCAAGATTGATGGAGAGAGATTGATATTTTTGAGTCTGGAACAATGTGTTAAAAACAGTCATGTTTGTTAAATAACATGTCAAAGTGTTTAAATCCTTTTTTTAAAAACTGTATTTCTATCTTCTGTGCATAAAAAATGTCAGGTGGCGCAACCAGTTATCTACAATATATGTTTTTTCTTATGATTTATCGTATGTCAAATCTTTGGCAAGAATGTACTTGGACTCTTACATTAGCTTTAGTATCCGCTAGCATGTTAATACATACATTAGACTAAATTACAGAGTTTTATGATAAAATAACATAAACATAGTTTTACATTGGTTGTAGCACCTGACATTGAAAGTGTAGCAGTTTAGGTATGAGTTAGAGAAAAGCTAAATTTATCCATATTTAGTATAACAAACCTTCTCACTCACCAATAAAGTCTACTTGGGATCCTCTGGCTGCAGCAACATCATGTTTGCTGTTTCTACCTCTTTATTTGACAATTAAAGTCATGTCTCTATGATTGCACCACCCTGACATTTTAGGACATACAAACTGTTTTTAAATGATCTCAAAAGCCTTTTAAATAGTAATAGTTTGATGGTTGGCTTATTTGAAAGATTTTAAACATAAAATTATGCCAAGAGGCTTTATTTTTAATTATTATCATTAAAGCACCAAATTAAAAAGTTTTCTTAGTATGTTTATTTGCTCGGACGGTTGCACTACCTGAGATTTTAAGGGCCTGTGATGTCAAAACATTAAAAAATATATCATTGGAATGTGCTGAAAATGAATGAAACTAGAATTTTTTTTATATAAATAAATGATGCATGTAATGGATTTATCAGATTATTTTTTAAAAAGCAATGATACACTCGGACACAAAAATACGTCATGCCAATGACCCAAAACAGGATACAATAATTTGCAATCCCTTTAACATATATTCAACTGAATACACTACAAAGAAATTAAATTTTGACACTGATAAACTTTAATATTTTTGTGTAAATATTTGCTCATCTTGAAATGGATGCTGCAACACGTTCCAATAAAGCTGCGACAAGGACAATAAAGACTGGGAAAGTTGATGAATGCTGGAAGAACACCTGTCTGGAACATTCCACAGGTGAGCTGGGAACAGGTGGGTGTCATGATTGGGTATAAAAGGAGCATCCCCAAAAGATGGGGCGAGGATCGCCACTTTGTAAACAACACGTGAAAAAATATTCCAACGGTTTAAGAACAATGTTTCTCCACGTTGAGTTGCAGGAATTTAGGGACTCCATCATCTACTGTCCACACTCCGGCTGCCACAAACTATTATCTTGATAATCGACAAGTCACCGATTATTTTGCCGATTATTTGACTACTCTGATCTCAGATTTCAGATCTGAAAATTGTAGCGTATTTACTGTACAGTACCTGACAAAAGTTTGGACACTTTCTCATTCAATCTTATCATCTTGCTCAGAGGTGTCCAAATTTTTTTACATTATAGGGCCGAAAATGACTCAGGGTGGATGGTCGTGGGCCAAAACTAAAAAACTTGTGTAAGAAATTAAATATGCGTTTCTGTTTTTCACATTACTTTGTATGCAGTTTTATTTTGAAAAGCTTCTTCTCACTTATTCTCTGATCATGGGCTTCCAGATCTAAACTGATAGACGAACCACAGCGCCACCCTACCAACGAATGTAACGCAATGTTATTTGTGGTCAGGAAGGGAAGTGCAACAATGAATAAATATCAAAAGAACTTTGTACACTTCTGGGAAAATCAGAAAAGACAACAGACAACGGGGCAAAAGTAATAACTTTGGCCCCTGGCCCCCAAATTGGACAGCCCTGGTCTTGCTGGAATAAGCAGGGGCGTCCCTGAAAAAGACATTGCTTGGATGGCAGCATAAAATCTGGATATACCTTTCAGCATTGATGATGTCATCACAGATGTGTTATCTGCTCATGCCATGGCGACTAACAACCCCCCCACAACGTCCATGATTTCGGGAAACACTCTGAAAAGTGGACTCATCAGACTACATTCTTCCATTTTGTGTCTGTCCGTTTCAGATGAGCTGGGGTCCGGAAAGGCGGCGGCATTTCTAGATGTTGGAAAAATGTGTCCAAACTTTTTTTTTTTCTTTTCTCTTTTTCTTTACTTGTCCTGTCCAGCATCATAGCAAGCAGAATGGAAATCCGATTGCTTTATTGTGTTGAACAGTTTTGCTTTGCCAAGGGGAGCTTTATGAACACAAGGCTCCCCTTGATATTCTGTTTATTCATTTTATTTCTTTAATTAAACATTTGTCTATAACAGCATTCCATATCATACTGCTGGGCCTGACAAGGGAGAAATAAAAGTTAACAGAGGTAATGATAGAAAGTGGAACAGAAAGAAAAGAGTGAGGAAGAGGTACTGTAGAGAGAGAGAGAGAGAGGAGAGAAAACATGGATCTACTTACACAGTTCAATGGTGCATCTGTACAGAAATCCCTAAACAACATTCCAAGGTCTCTGTCGGAAAACAAAACTAACAATCCCCTACAGGAGGACCTGCAGGTGGCTTAAGTATCATCAGATCATACAAACACACGCAGAACTACGCAGAGAAGAGGTACAACCTAGTCAGAGCAACGGGAAGCAGCGTCACAGTGTCATCATGCATGATAAAGGGTCTCTGTGGTGATACAGTCATGCAGATGCAGCCTCGTCTCTGCAAGGAGGAGGAAGCCCGCACAGCCCGAGACCCGGGCCCCCAGCAGCCACCCAGAGGTGTCCAAACTTTTGACTGGTGGTCTGTGTGTTTATTTCTGACAATATGCAGTTAAAAAAAAGCTGAAACTGATAGCTACGACAACACGAGTGCATCAAGGACAGAAAGGCAACGGAATTTTTGATTTTGTCGACTGTTTTGATAGTCGACAAAATCATGATTAATTGACTAATCGTGGCAGCCCTAGTCCATAATCGGCATGTGGCAGTATGAAAACCTTGAGCTAAAATATCACGGTACACCATGGTATCATGACTACACTCTTAAATATTGTTTTTAAGTGTCTGGGTAAATAAAAAACTTATTTTGGTTGAACAATGCCCTTTATTGGAACATCTGTACTTCTTCCTTTGATGTTTACTGGCATTGGCAAGCAACGTGAATTTACTGCCACCAACAGGCTTTATGCACAGCTCCAGTACTTCCTGAACTTAGTACTGCACCTTTGTTTCCTGTCTTTCATGATTGGATGAACTGATAAGGTGTGTCTGATCTCAGCAAATGGTCAGACACACCTGGATTAATCAGTTCATCCATTCTTTAAAGACAGGAAACAAAGGTGCAGTACTAAGTTCAGGAAGTACTGGAGTTGTGCATAAAGCCCACTGGGAGTGTGCGTCAGGACAGACGGCGTACACCTGACTTGCACTCTCTCCCTGTGTTTTATAACACAGAATGAAGTTCATACCGCGGTCAAGGCATGAAGGTATGACGGAAAATGTAATGGTTTTTATACCGCTACGTTTTTATACCGTGGTATACCTTGAAACCAGAAACGGGCACATCCCTAGTCCATAATATAATCAAAATATTCAGAGAATCTGAAGAACTTTCTACACCAAAGCAGCAAGGCTGAAAACCAACATTGAAAGGTTGTGACCTTTGATCATTCAGGCGACACTGCAATACATTTTTCTCCGTCGGTTTGGCTCATGTCTCGAACCAGAAATTACTTTCTCAAAACAACACGGACAAACCTCCAAACCATTGGGCAATTGTTTACAACATAATGGCATTTCTCATTTATTTCATTAAATTGCAAATGTCTTAGTACATGTCTCAATGTTTCATGACATATTTGCAAATGATTGAGTACAGTTAGCCCACAGTTAGCACAGTTACATTTAGCACAATTTCCAAGTAAATAGATCTTATTGATCTGAACTGATGTTGATCCTCAGTCTAATGGTTGTTCTCTCCAAAAAATATTAGCATCATTTCATTAAAGAAGTCATAACATTGGGCTGGACAATTAATTAAATTTTGATCGTGAGATCAATTTTGCCTTCTTACAAACATAAAAACACTGTAAACGAAGAAAAATTATTAATGTCACGTGTTGCATGCAAATGCTACATGCTATTTTTTATTCATTACCGAAGCCAGAAGAATCCTGAAGTGAATAGACGGGTAAAGTTATAGATAGCAAACTGCAGGGAGTATAGAACAGCCTGTAGACTGGGTATTCATTTTTCATTGCTATTATTATTTTAATATATTATTATTATTATTATTTTACTCTCTTACTTTTTTCTAATTTATTTCCGGTTGTCTTTTTTAAAAGTTATATTTATAGTTGAGTTCTGGTGGTTCAATAAACACTTTTTAAAAATCAATGATTAATCGTGTATATTAATCGTGGTTTCAATATCAATCAAAATAATCGTGATTATTATTTTTTTCCATAATCGTCCAGCCCTATCATAACATGCAGAAAAGTCTACCGTCAAATCTAGTCAAGACCATAATACAGAAAATGAAATGTGTGAAACCCCAGCCTTCTTTACAGCACTATAGGCTGCATATAGATTTAGTTTTTTTTGTTTGTGTTTATACAGTAGCAGTAGCTATATTATGCTGTACACTTTCTCTTTATAGTAGCTGTGATGTATGGAAATTATTTTGTGTGAGTAAAAATGGTTATAATTTCCTTGGCAGTATGAGTGCAATGTGTGATGTCAAACGTTGGAAGCGACTCTTACCGTAAAATCCTATTTTTCTCCCTTTTTATATCAACATAGGTAGACAAAAAGAAAAAACTTAGCACAACAACCATTTTCAGTGAAGGACTGAGCTAAAACAGAGGTGGACATGAGGGATATTTCCATGGTCCTCTTCGTATTGATGAAATACCGAAACATTTTGGCTTGCAGTGCTACACAATGCTACAGGGATGATGCATTTTGGGCACTCTGACTATTTCTATGAGAAAGAAACTTGATTTTGACACACTGATGAACTGTTTTGGGAGTAATATGAGTTTCTGCAGGTGAAGCTGAAAAATCCGGGTTATTTTGGCAATCGCAGAGTGGTGAGAACATCTGGTCTGTTCAGAGAAATGAGACAAAGTGATTGAGAAGGATCCATTTTGGTGGCTCTGACTATTTGTATGGGAAAGAAATTCAGTTCTGAAGGATAAATGAACTGTTTTGGGAGAGATATGAGCTTTTCCAATTGAGCTGTGGTGGTGTGAGAACTGTAAGACTGTTCAGCCAAATGATCTTGGAGTTTTGAGAATGTAATTCATGATTCGAGAAATTAGCCAAACCAATGGAAAAAAAACTGTAAAAACCAACATCATTGTGTGAAGGTTTGTACTGCGTGGGCTCAGGAACACTTCAGACAACCATCGTCAGTGAACACATCATCATTACGTCTATACGTGCAAGTTAAAAACTCTATCAGGCGAAGCCAAAGCCAGACATCGCCAACATCCAGAAATGCTGGCGCCTTTTCTGAACCCCAGCTCATCTGAAATGGACAGATGCAAAGTGGAAAAGTTAGTGGACGACTTACACATCTGTGATGACATCATCAATGCTGAAAGGTACATCCAGGTTCTGGAGCAACACCTGCTGCCATCCAAGCAACGTCTTTTTCCAGCAAGACGATTAGAATCAAGTTCCACCTACAAAGTTTCAACTTTAGTGTCCTCAGTTCCCAAACGCTTACCAAGTGTTGTTAGAAGCAAAGGTGATGTAACACAGTGGTAAACGCACCCGTCGCAGCTTTACTGAAACGTGTTTCAGGCAACAAATTCAAAACAAGTGAATGTTTGCAAAAAATATGGTTTATCAGTTTGAACATCAAATATCTTTGTCTTTTTAGTGTAATCAGTGGAATATAAGTTGAAGAGATTTTGCAAATCATTGTATTATGTTTTTATTTTCATTTTACACGTCTCAACTTCACTGGGATTTTTTTTTTCTTCTCCTACAAGGAGATCGGTGAGGTAAATAGAGAGAGGTCCTTTCTAATGACGAAGCAAATCAACATGCATCAGCATGTTTGAGAAACCCCATGAGAGCGATGAGAAAATATGATCTGAACCAGTGAACCTGAGGTTGTACAGAGGAGAAACTGGATCTTCACCTCCAGGACTCCTGCTGCAGCTGCACGCCTGCAGGCGGAGACACTAAAACCAGAAGCCCAGAGGGGACAGAGCAACTCACCTGCAAAGGTGGAGACGAAACTCTCTTTAAAAAAAGTCTTAGAATCAGTCAAGAAATCTCTGATCTTGCTCAGAGGGACATGCAAAGATTAAAAATCATCTCTTTTACTTCTTACATGGCTA
This sequence comes from Atherinomorus stipes, assembly GCA_023101725.1. Taxonomy (NCBI): domain Eukaryota; kingdom Metazoa; phylum Chordata; class Actinopteri; order Atheriniformes; family Atherinidae; genus Atherinomorus; species Atherinomorus stipes. The sequence goes on from JALJCO010007879.1 coordinate 26,467, forward strand.
CAAAATCCTAAAACTGGTTATTTTACAGGCATATATATATCACTGAGACACAATGTCAATGCAAAAACTGTCCCCAGAGAAGATTGGAAGATTTTCAACTGGATTCCATTGGGGTGATTGACTGGTCGGTTCTATCAGCTTTATCTTCTTCTGAAAGCAGGTGAGTGTTTCTTGGCTGTGTGGTGGGACGGTCGTCTTGCTGAAAGATCCAGCCTCTTTTCATCTTCAGCAGATTCTGGTCCAGAATGTGTCTCTACTTTTCTCCATTCATTCTTCCTTCAATGATATGAAGTCTGCCAGTACCACATGCTGAAAAACAGCCCCCACCATGATGTTCCCACCTCCAAACTTCACTGTTGCTATGGTGTTTTTGGTGCCATTTCTCCTCCAAACATGTTGTGTCTTATGACATCTGAAGAGTTCAGTTCTGGTCTCATCTGACCAGACTATGTTTTCCAGAATGTCACGGGTTTGTCCAGATGTTGTGTTCCAAACTTCAAACCAGCATCAACCTGCTTCTTCTTCAGAAATGGAGTCTTGCGTGGTGTGTGTGCATGAAGGCCATGGTGGTTGAGTGCATTCCTTCTTGTTTTCTCTGAAACAACTGTAGCTGCTGGTTCCAGGTCTTTCTGAAGCTCTCCACGAGTGGTCCTGGGCTGTTGGAGAACCTTTCTGATGATTGTTCTGACTCCTCTGTCTGAAATCTTGTGAGGAGCACCTGGCCGTGGCCGCTTTATGACCATGCCGTGTTCTTTCCACTTCCGGATGATGGTCCCAATGGTGCTCACTGGAACTTTCAGAAGTTTACAAATGCACCTGGAACCAATGCCTTCAGTGTGTTTGCAATAATAAGGTTGCGTAGGTCTTTAGACCTAGGCCTTTTACCCATCATGCAATGCTTCTTGTCTGACACCTTGGTGATGAGAAACCTTTTTAAAGGCATCAATCAGGACTAAACCAGCTGATATTACTTTGCACTGATAGAGGACAGGATTACTTTCTAAATACTGACAGACTCCAGCTGCTTTCTTGGCTTTTCAGATCTTTTTGTCTCCATTTCTTCATGTGTTCAATACTTATTTCCTGTGTCATTTCACTATATTACACATAACTTCATTTATGGACATAAATGTCTGGATTTCTTTGTATGTGTGCATTACTTGGGCTGTTGCAGACATCTGGTGAAAATTTAATGTCATAGCTCTACTAGAAATATATTTTCTGAGAAAAATGATATGCTCAATACTTTTTTTTTTCCTGTTGTATGTTTTATCCCCATTTTAACAAAGAAAAACAGACAGATAAGAGGTTAAAAAAAAAAAAAAAAACGGAACGGCCGCTGGATGTTCCCAATTAGCATAATCCTACTTTGAACTGTTTTAAAATAAAAACTATTATAGCTACGACAATATTTTTTTTTATTTGAAAGCTAAGATTCTCACCTTTCAGTTTGTGACGGCGATACGAGTCGATGACATCATTTGTCGCTACGTGCGGCAATATAAACAAGGTAGCGTCAAGAAGTCATGGCAGAGTTCAGTGATCAATGCCAGAGAGATCGACGATGGAGACAGTGAGGAAAATAGAGATAATAGTTTATTCTGTCATTTATATTGTGTTTTTCATGGGTTAAGCTGGTTTTCAGTAGTTTTTTTTTTTTTTTAATCACAGTAACTAGTTTTAGCATATGAAGTTGCTTGTTTTTACCACAGATCGGCAGCAAGATCAGTATGGTTTCTTGTTCGTTTTTATAACATTAGTAGCTTAGGGTTGTTTTGTATTTTCTTTATCTTTTTTACTTTTGCATTTAGGCTCAGCATAGTTTGTGTTTACATGTCTGGAGTCTGGAGGAAACATGAGGCGGAGCAGGTAAGGGAACTGTGTATTTGCATAAATGAAACTGCACTCTGCACATAAAATAACCTGATTAAAAAAAAGAACTTAAAATATATAGGTTGAAGATACTTTATAATTATTCAATAATTTTTTTTGCATTTATACAGTTTTTGTATGTTCATTTAGTAGTTTTAAAAAAATCCTGAATTTGAATAATGGTCTCAATGGTCAAGAACCTTTATTGTTTGTATCAGCTATAGATATTTTAGGTAAAGCATCAAGAAAAACTCCCATCAAACGACACCACAGCAGAAAAAATGCTTTTTATTAGCTGCTTTATCTTGCAGCTGAAATTGTACTCCGCTACCAAACAGGAGTATCTCAAAAACTAAAAGAGATAAATGGTTAAAATAACCTGTAAAGTGTAAAGGAGTATTTGTTTTAATTTTGTACATTCAGAAATATTTTGGATCACTGTTTTGTTTTAATAGTTGATGAAAATGCCAATTTTCGTGTATTTTTTTTTATATTCATGGCATTCTTTCAAGAGCATTTTAGGTTATTACTCTCCACTGATGTTCATACCTTGTAGCTTAAGTTGTACAGATTATAAAGATATAAAACACTGGAGGATATCCCCCCAAAAATGACCCCACTATGCACAAAAACGACAGAACAGGCATAGACGGGCCATTTCTACTGCAGTTAAAGGGTTAATACGCAGAATCTCTCACTAATTAGAAAAGGAAGATTTTTCTTGTCTAAGTATGTTCCTACACTGGCAGATTATTTCTCCTTACTACAAACAGAATTTTCTCAAGTTTCGTGTTTTTTCTTTATTAAGAAAGCTGATTTTCACGGTGATGAAATAAATGAGGCGGAGCTGTTCTTTCTTAACCCAAACTTTACTCAAACTGTTGATGTTTACAAATAGTGCATGGATTTAACGTTGCAACGGAGACAGACCAAAGATAAACCCAGAAGCATAAAAAGAAACAGAAAAGAAGAAATAAAAAAAAGAGAAAACATCGTCTGAACATCGCAGCCTACAAAAAACATCATAAACACAAGACTAGTCTAAAACAGATGCAGGAGACTGAACAAGGGAAAACTGATCTATCTTCACTGGAAAGACGAAGGGTGGAGCGACAGGAGGAAACAGTAAGTGCTTTTCTGGAGTCTGATCGTCTCGCCTTCTGATCCCAGCGAAGGAAAAAACACCAACAAGTCTGCAAACCTACCGATATAATAAATATAAATACATCTGAGCTTTTCTACAGGTCGTGAAAAGGACATGACAAAAATAGCTTTCATCTCAAACTCAATCCACTTGCATAAATTAATATTATTTACAATAGTTATAACAAAGCAAGAGAAAACAAAACGTTTGCTTGGCCCGTTGAATTGTAAGGCTCAGGCCGAGAAAACATCTCACACACAACCTCACAAGCTAAAACGATCCGATTTGTTCAGAAAGAGAGAAATGTGGGCTCTTTGGGGTTAAAATGGGCCAGATTACCACGAAATTCATACGAAGGAAACTTTCATTTAAAAGCTTCGCATGATAACTTTGAGATGAACTAAAACAAAAAAACACGTCAGTCATTTCTAGAAGAAAAATCCTTAAAAAAGGTTTTAATAACTGATGGCTTCTTCCTGAGAAAAGAAAGAAGGAGAAAAGCTAAGAGAAGGTGATGGGAAACACAGATCTAACAATCACGTTGAAGTCCCAGCCGTAGTTTTCAAATATGGAGCCTGAGAGGCTTCGGAAGAGCAGGAGGTGGGATGGGGGGGGGTTTCCTACGAGCAGAGATGAGGACGCCGTCACTCCATGATGGCTCTGTAGATGACGGGCTCGATGAAGTCCTCTCTGTAGCGCGAGTTGATGACCCGCTGCCGCTTGGAGTTCTGCTTCACGTCGCTCTGCGTGAACAGCTCGAAGCGCATGTCCGACGCCACCGACTGCAGACACAACACAGCCAGAGTTTCACACGTTAGCACGACACACCGGTGTCCTGTCGCAGCCTGCCGCCTCGTCAAAACGTCCTAGCGCAGGCTGCGTCTGGAGCGGAGCAGCAGGCATTTCCCACACAAGCCGCTCGGGAGATTTCATCGTTCTGTTACGAAAACTCGCCAGATTTTGTTACAGAACCAAAACTCGTGAGATTTCATTAGTTAAATAGATAGTTGGCGCGATGTTAAAGATCGGCATATGAAAATATTGCGATATTTCAGGCCCCGTCCGCACGAAGTCAAACTCTGGCCTAAATTCACAATTTTTTTTTACCAAACCAGCCTCTCGTCCATACGAAGCATTTCGGGGGCCTGAAAACGATCTTTTTTTTAATCAAGCTTTCAGAGTGGGAAGATTTTGAAACGCCGTTTTTGCGGTTCCATCTTTAAGCTCTGACCGCATTTTTTTTCTTACACGCATGCGTCATAGCTTCGCCTCTTAACACGCATGCGCTACACTCAGCATCACAGCAACAATGGCGCCGTCATTGAATGTTTGCTGCTCTCACCTGTTCGCCCTTTCGTACTGCCATCTTCTTGGTTTGGTTGTTCAACCTTCTTCTTTTTGGGATTTTCTGGCGGATCGCAACTGTAGATTGGAGCATTCGGTTTGGTTGTTTCACGTTGTATAGACATTTCTGCGCATGCCCAGTACTCCATCGCCTGTTTTCGCCAATTTTTGCTTTCGCACCACAGCGCCACGTACAGGCCTGGCATATATTTTGCAGCGTTTCCATGCATTCATGTGGTCGATCACATTTATTTTACGTCTCTGTCTTTAAGACGAACTTTAAGGCAGACCTAAAGCTGCACCTTTGCCAGGATCCATAGCGGATCCATTCATGATCATGTGCTTCAGCCGCAGGTCCAGTACGGACATGTTATATGGCTGTGGTTTTTTAAATCCCCATTGGAATAGTTAATGATTAATGAGCATTTCAACGGTCAAAAGATTATGCATTTAAAAAGAAAACTACTCTTCTTACGATCCAGGAGCCATTGCGCATGCCAAAAGCATAAAAAAATATACTAAATACAACCGATCGGATCGCTTTTCCACTGTCCATGTAAACATGTCAGCTGGACGCTCCGATCGGAAAGATTTCAATCAGATAGATGACTTATTTGTCCATGTAAACGTAGCTAGTGAATTTCTTCTTCTACGCTTTCATTATCGGCAGAGTAGGCTCTGAACGCCGCGGATTCCGTAGTTTTGTGAACGCTCATATACGCTCTTCATGAAAGTAAGACGTAGTACTGTTTAGGCTCTCAAAATATACTAAATGGCGTCGTTTTGATTAAATTCTGGACGCTACCCACTCAGGACACTTGGATTACATTGGACGAGCAGTATGGAGACAAGTTTGACAAGTTTTTGTGGACTTTTATGGACCTTTTTGGCTCGAGTCCCGGCAAACTCCATTATATGAAAGTTGGGGGAAAACTAGAAGCCTTCCTGATCGAGGGCTGTATTTGACATTTCAAATCATTCAATACATCATTCTGTGGGTGAACTTTTCCCTTAAAATATGTTAAACTGTACATGTTTTTAAATATAAGTTGCAGGAGGAGCAAAACGATGAAAGTGTGACTTATTGTCTGGAAAATACAGTAATCCTGGAAGCACGATGCCTCAGGTGCAAATTAATAAATGTTTCTATTATTATTATTATAATTAGATAAAGAAAAACTTATAATAGTGTAAGTATCGATTTCTCTGAAAATATCTGCAAATAAACGGGTTGCATGGATGTCGAGACCAGGTGTAGGACACCTGGATGAAACCTGCGAACGCTGGCTTACCAAGCGCGACTTGACCCGTTTGGGTAAATCCTCGTCGAGGCTGTAGATGTCTTCCCTCTTCACCGAGATCTGGGATCCATCTTCGAACTCCACCTGAATCCGGACACAAGCACACGGCAGCTGTGAGAGCTGAATGGATCGGATGAAATCATGGCGCTAGAGAAAGGGGCGGAGCTTTACCAGGTACATGGGGATGGAGTGTGACGTCACAAACTTGGCTCCGTATATCAACCCATCCGTCCATCGTACTTGAACGGCATCGCCTTCGGAGGGCGGGCCGAGGCGGACGCAGTCCCGGTTCTGCCGTTACAGGAGAGGAAAAGTCAAACCTGGGTCCTGCATCGGGTCTGCAAACCAGTTTAGGGGACCTTCACCCACCTCAATGTCCTCTGGGAAGAGATTGTCGCTGTACGAGCCGTCGTCGAACACCACTTCGTAGAAGGTGGCCGTGGTCAGCTCCACCACCTCGCTGTGGTAGTAGCGGCCGTTTTTGTGCTTGCAGATCACCCTCTGGCCCACCGACAGCTCCCTCATGGACGCCTTGTTGCGCTGCAGGAAACAGAACGAGCGTGACTCTGCGTTCTGCTCACCAAGTTCAAGCTAACCAGTAAACATTTACCCTTCAAGTCCAATTATGTCCAAAATTCAATGGCGCCCCCAGGGTTTGGCCAGGGGTGGCCGTGGCCATGGCCCCCCTGAACAAGAAGCCCACCAAAAATGATATTTTTTTATTTATATCAACTTTTATGTACGATTAACATGGCGCAGCATACTTTGCTTACATTTGAATATCAAAATCTTTATAAGCTAATAAAAATAAATAAAAAATATTACACTTCACCTACATTTTCTGTCATTGGTCTTTTGCCGTAGTCCCCCCCACAGGTCTATCATACCTAATTAACGCGGCCTTTCTTATGCAAATTCATCCAGGACGTTGCCACCCAGAACTGCCCCAACCAGTTCTTAATGCCACTTTCACATTAGCATCTACTTAGCCCGGCCCTTATTGGGCCAACACTACCCCAGTTTAGTTTGTTCCCATTACAACTGAGGACACTGAGGCCAGCTTCAGCTCTGGTTTTCAGTGTGGGTGAGGTTGTCATAGTGAAGTTTTGTGAAGTCATTTGTTTGCGACACACACTGAACAACAATGGAGGAAGTTGAGCTTGTGATTTACCTGTTATTCATTTTATTATCACCGTTGACCACCGTGATGTGGTCACACAGCTGGTAGACGTGTGGAGTTCGCCACGGAAACTACAGTAAGCCAAATCTGAACTCACAGGACAATAATACTCGTTCATTCACTCATTCATTTAATTATTAGTGAAATTAAGGAGTTTTGCTGCAGATAGTGCCTTACATACAGTAGAGGCCCATTTATTCGGCCTCCTTCATGTCCATTATATGAACGCGGGTCTATGACTAATCTGAATACAGTAGCGCCCAAAGGAGTCGGACTGATGCAGAAATGCTACTGGTAAATAAAAACACGTATACATTCCTGGAAATAAGGTCAAAGTTGAAAGAAACAAAGGTTATCCTTTACTAACCCTTGGCTACCCTGCTGTTTTCTCTGGCCACCCTGTGGCCACCCCTAAAAAAATTTCTGCAGGCGCCCCTCCCAAAATTATGAGTGCAACAGAGCTCGCAGGTGAGAGGGGGAAAGGATGCATTATTGTTAAAAACTGCACCGAACTGGTTCCCTCCTAGTTCTTGTGTAGACTACTTACTGTTAGCAGGACGCGGCCTCTTCATCCAGCATTTGATTAAACGCTGATACGGAGAGAAGCCGCTGTGTTGTGAACTGCGATAACGTTCTCATGACGCAAAATGGATGCATAAATCTAGGAATGAATTATTACCCGTTTCAGTGTTTTAGTGTATTTTAGCTGTATTTTAGTGTAGCTTAGCTTGGTACTAGTGTACTTCAGCTCTATTCTAGTGTACTTCAGCTGGGTCTTAGTGTACTTTAGATGGGCTAGTGTGCTTTAGCAGTGTTAGTGTGCTTCATCTGTATTTCAGTGTACTTTAGCTGTGTTTACTGTACTTTAGCTGTATTTTAGTGTACTTCAGCTGTAATTTAGCATACTTTAGCTGTGTCTAAACTGTACTTTTGCCGTGTTTTAGTGTACTTCAGGTGTACTTTAGTGTAATTTAGCTGTATTTAAGTGTACTTCGGCTGGGTATTAGTGTACTTCAGCTGTAATTTAGCATACTTTAGCTGTCTAAACTGTACTTTCACCATGTTTTAGTGTACTTCACCTATATTTTAGTGTACTTTAGCTGCATTTTAGTGTACTTAAGCTGCAATTTAGTGTACTTTAGCTGTAATTTCGCATACTTTAGCTGTAATTTAGCATACTTTAGCTGTGTCTTAACTGTACTTTCGCCATGTTTTAGTGTACTTTAGCTGCATTTTAGTGTACTTCAGCTGTGTATTAGTGTACTTTAGCTGTAATTTAGCATACTTTGGCGGTGTCTAAGCTGTACTTTAGCAGTGTTTTAGTGTACTTTTAACTTTATTTTACCTGTACTTAAGCAGTGTTTTAGTGTACTTCAGCTGGGTATTAGTGTACTTTAGCTGTATTTTAGTGTACTTTAACTGTAATTTAGCATACTTTAGCTGTGTCTAAGCTGTACTTTAGCAGTGTTTTAGTGTACTTTTAACTTTATTTTACCTGTACTTAAGCAGTGTTTTAGTGTACTTCAGCTGGGTATTAGTGTACTTTAGCTGTATTTTAGTGTACTTTAACTGTAATTTAGCATACTTTAGCTGTGTCTAAGCTGTACTTTAGCAGTGTTTAAGTTTACTTTAGCTGTGTTTTAGAGCACAGTCTCATGGGTTTTCTCAAACGAACTAGACTTGAACGATCTGGTTTCTCGCTGCAGAGGGTCCGACAACTCTGCGCGGTCTCATGGTTGTTTTCTGAAACGTTTTGAGTACAAAACCCTTGTCACCACGTTGTGACACAAATAGAAACCTGCACATAACTCCAGTCCTTCCCCCACCCTCCTCCCCATCCTTTGCGTCTAAAAGTTCCAGACTTCGCAATCGTGCAGCCGACCTCCTGCAACTGTTCCGTTCTGATGACTGTTCCGAATTTTTGGCGCAGTCACATGGCGCATAAAATATGGATCTAATTTTGCAATAGTTCACCATTTTATGGATTTCATTGGTAATAAGTCAACACTGGAAGGAAAAAAGCCCAGGAGATCTCGGGGACGGGGGAAAGTTGTGTGAGGATTTGTGAAGATGGAAAGGAGGACTGTTGCCACCTCAACCACAGTAAGTAATACAGTTTGTATAAACTGGATATTAAGCTATATAAACAGCACTTTAAGGATTTAAAGCAGCTGATGTTTATTTAAAAAAGAAAAGAAAACTCAGCATAGATTAGTTGATTTCACAACAAAAGCTATTATTTGGCAGCTCAGAGACATGAAGCTACTTTCTCTGCTACCCGGAGCAACACAAACCTGAGGGTATAAAACAAGTTTGGACTTGAAGCCGCATGGCTCAAATACCACGCCAACAAAGTGAAAACCTTCAGGGCGAGATCTCTCAACAAAGATGTGCATGAGTAGATGTTTTCTTCCTACTTCCAGCACAGCAGCATCGACAAGAACAACATTCAAAGACATTACCCCTGTGGCATTTTCAATAAGTTATAATTACAACTGATCATAAACAGCTAAAGCATGACGTTAACTGTGGGGAGGGAGTAACGTGAAGTAACACGTGATTATTTATAACTCATGGTGTCATCTGAGCCCCTCATCAGTTCGTTTGTCACAAACCTAGAAACCTGCAGGTAAAAACAGCACTGCTACAAAGAAAATAATCTGAACCCCCATAAAACAAAAGAAAAAAAAACCTTTATCAACTGCTTAAATTCTTGGCACTCCACAATGCTTATTGATGTCTTTCAGTCCAGACTTGGACCGAACCACAGGACTGAAACTGCCCTCATCCACGTGAGACATCAGCACCGCTTCTAACAGTCACCAGAATGTCCTGTTAGTCCAACTGGATAATTGGGAAGGAATCTAGTCAGTTTTTGATTTGGTTGAAATCCTACTTTAAGGATAGGGACTATTTTGTGTCACTTAATAATATAAATCAACTCAAAGACAACATGTGGAATCCCCCAAGGCTCCATGCTGGGCCCCATATTGTTCACCATCTACAAACCAAATATCTGATCATTATGCTGATGACACTCAACTCTATATGACTGTCTCACCAGGGAGGGGTTCTGGTCCCAGACGAAGCTTCAGTTCATGTTTAGGGTCAAATCAAGATGTCAATGTCCCAGAAATTTTGCAGCTAAATTAAGATAAATCTGAAACTATTCTGTTTGGAACCAGAGATGTGCATCCAAAGATGAGTATCCAGATTCAGTCAGCAGTGTGAAAATCAACGGATCAATCAAGAAATCTTGTCATTTTGGATTCTGAACTCCTTTCAAAAACAGCTATATTAAAGGGGGTATAGAAGGTGTTTTTTTTTTTTTTTTTTAATAAAGCGCACATGAAAGAGCAGCCTGGAAGATTCAAAGCTCCCTCCCTTAGTCCATGCTAAGAAAATGCGCACAAGCCAAGTCCCGACATCGACGTCTAACAGACAGCAGGTATAGATTCTTCCATCGTGTCATACACACAAGACAGATGTCATGGTCTGAACATTGCTAAATACTAGCAAAATGATTGTTAGCTACCTACAGCAAACATCAGAAGAGAATGAGCGTAGTATTACTCTCACCAATCAAGAGATGATTGGCGGATGGTTTTTAAGCCCCATTTCTTTCACAGCTGATGTGTATCAATATTAATATAACTAAAGTTTTTAAGTAATCATACCTTATGGGGCAGTGAACCAAATTTCATCAAATATTGCAAAAATGATTCAAAGAAACATCTTCTATACAACCTTTAAAGCAGGAACCAAATCAGCCTTTTACTAGCTGTTGTCCAATCAGGTTTTCCCCTAATCAAACCCTTGTCCATTACCCATTGTCACCCAATCAAAACCATGTCACTAAGCAGATAATTGTGAATTTTGGACAGGAAACGGCTCCAAAGGCACAATGGAAACTGAATTCTTTACCAACTGTGGTTGTATCCTGGTGGATATTAGGGGTGTAACAAAAGACCCCTTCAAAGTTTACAAAACACAGTGACGTTTTTTGGTGGGTGGGGCTTAGCCTGGAGGCAAAAGCAGCTCTAGTTGCTGTGTTCACAAGCGGCAGCTAACAGTTTTTGGTGGCTTTTTCGTAAATGGAGAGTTTTCAAACAAGTGTTTCAGTCTCAGAACTGTCGGAATATGTCCAGACACTCTACGGATGTGACAGCTGTTTTAGTAAATTAACGCTAGCAGATGGAAGCAGGCTGGCTGACACCTTCAAGGGATGATGAGGATCTTCTGCACTGCGGACGGTGGAGCGACTGGACATCTGTGTGTCCAGCATAGAGAAGCTCAGAGCAAAGAAACGGCTGGATGCTCAAAACTATGTCAGAAATGGTCACGACACATGCTAATTATAAAATACACCAGTCTACATTTGGATCTTTGTGTGCTGCAGTCGGACGTTTTGCCGAGTCAGGTCAAAGCAAGAATAATGACATGAGACCTGGATCATAGTTAGTCGAGAAAACATCATTTTAACAGCAAACTGCACCTGCATGCTGGTAAGTTTAAGCTAACGGGAAGACAATGCAGCAGCTATTACACTCGCGCTGATGTGTTATGATGATTCGTTGTGTTGCTTTTAGAGAAAAGGAGAACATATCAGTTTTATATTGCAGACTTGGCTCTTGTTGCATCATTCAGCAGTACTACTGTATTTAAACTGCAAACGCAGCATTAATAATGATCGCCTCCGTTCAGTCTTCTTATACTGTATTATTGCATTAAACCATAGTTGTCTTCGTTTTTTCTGAGGACTAGTGTCCGCTGGTGTCCTAAAGAACTTTAATTTACTGTCCCAAATGTTGTTCCTCCTATTCTGGCACCCAAACACACAACAAGAAAACATTTTAAAGTCGTAATAACACTCGAGAAAGCTCATTTCTACAGTCTTTGCTGCACTTGCCTCTGTTTTTGCCTCCAGCAACAGCGACGACGTCACTGAAGAAGGCCGTGAAGGGGTCTATACATGGATCCATATTGACATACAGTAGGTCAATGTATCAATCCTAAATAAATCCAGAACTCCAAAATCAGCTTTTATTTTGAAAATGGCTTGATTTTGAAGTTTATCTGACGTTTTCCACCCGAGCAGGGATTTTCATGTTTTTCAGAAATCCATGTTTATGGTTGTGCAGTGAATAGATGTGACAGAGGGAGATTGCACTGCTTATATATTTTCAAGTGAACGGGAGCTTCCATTTATGTTAAAAAGAAAAACAACAACCTCGTTTATTACTTATAATATTGTTTCATATCGATCAGCAGATCCTAAATCAAATCTAAATCATATCATGATTGAATTTGAGATATCGAAAAACATCAAATCGCTGTCTACTGTATCAATATAATGCATCGTGATCAAACCCGTGATTTACATCCTTGGTGAATACAAGACAGCAGAGGTAAGACACTATTTATGACATTTACAAACGTGAAACATAATTTTGGCCTTCTGTTGCTTCCGGTTCTGTGAATGTTGGTCATGCATGATGAAACTTGTAATTCTGAAATCTGTGATGTGAGCTTTCAGTAAAGGTGCTGTAACATGTAACATGCTGTTGGGTGGATGGAGCTCCATAATGTGTTTACATATTTTTATTACACATTTTCCATTGTAGCTTGATCCATTTCATTTGTTTTGATGTTTCTGTTGCACCTAGCTTGTAATGTTTTCTGTAAAGCACTTTGAGTTGTCTTGCACACAACTTGTTCATTGCATCACAGACTTAACCACAGAAAGAAGTTGTCCTCACAAAGAGAAAGTCTTTGGATAATTTTGTGAGAACATCCGGGAGGAAGTGAAGGAGGAAAACCACTATTTAAAGCTGATTTAGGGTAAGTGTAACATAATGTGACAAATCAGTGTGCACATTTTGTTCTGTGAAGAAATCCCTCTGTTGACCCTGAACTATAAAAATGCAGAAATGATTTCATCACTTGCGGCCGGCCTGAGCGTGACCCTGCCGGTTACCTCGGGTATGACGGGCGCTCTGTGTCTGTGGCAGGTGATGAAGACTACGAACGGCCAGTCATCTGGGTGCATGAGGATCCCGGCTGCCTGGGCGCAGGTGGGGTGGAAAGCTGTGGAGCAGCGGCCGTGGGAACACTGGACACAGCAGCCCTTCACCTCCCTCTTCATCCGTTTCCTGCAGTAGGCGCATTTCTACCAGAGGATGGAGGGAAAATGGAGGTTAAGAGTGACGAGATACAAGTTGAAAAACATAAAAACAGGAAGGGAAAAGGGCAGGAAGATGAAGTTGGGAGGATGAAAATAAAAAGTTCTGAATGCAGCAGGAAGACAGAGACACAGACATGTAAAATGAACGTGTGAAGGAAATGGCGACTTCCCGCTGATGGTTAAATGATTGTGACAACTGAGCTTCCTGGTTTTCCTACAATGAACACAAGGTCGTCTGTCTGGTCTGCATGGATCCAACGGAAAACACAGACTCACGTCCACCTGTTTAGCTACTAAAGAAATTAACTAACCAGCCAATCACAGGACAGCAACTCGCTGGATTTTACTCGTGCAGACATGGTCAGCTTCACCTTTCTGAAGGGGGTGTAGAGGTCTTTAATTGCAGAGGTGGAAAGTAACTAATTACATTTACACAAATTACTGTAATTAAGTTGTTTTTGTTAGTAATTTGTAATTTTTTTTTTAGTAATTTTACTTTACTCAAGTACATTTTTGACCCATTTAATTATGCTGCCAATGCTGTAAAGCATTAAGGCAGTATTTTACTATTTGGCCACATTTCCAGTCACTTTTTTTTTACTTCCTACTCCTCCCAGGGCTTTGCCAGCACCCTCACAATAGTTATATCAAAACATGCATGTTGGCTGGGAATGGTGTTCTTGCTGCAACACTCATACAGGTCAGAATGTGGAAATAAGAAAGCATCAGCCATGATTCCAGACTCTGAGAAAGCGGTGGTCTTTGAAAGAACAAGGCTTTGACCACTTATTCTGTTTGATTACACATGGCCTACCTAAAGTGTGGTAACTTGAAAGAAATTGTGAAACATTAAAGAAGCGTTTGCTGATGTCAGAGAACTTGACAAAGTTGAATTCAAATGTGTGTAGCCTGTATATGCCTACAGTCGTGCTCAAAATTGTTCATACCCTCCCATTAAATAAAAGGCTAAACTGACAACAGTTATTCAAAAATCAATGTCATAATAGAGTAAAAAATTAAATGCAGGGTGAGAAAAATCATCCTGAACCAGCGTTTCTCTTTATGTTAAAGAGATGATGGAAATTGTTGACCGTGTATCAGCCAATTCTTTGTGATCAAACACAAACAAGACAATAATTCATCATGCAGACGCTACAAATGTGTCTGTCAGTTTTCAGTGGGCAGAACATTCTGTGGCACGTGACCCTTTATTTTATGTCTTAAATAAGCAGTCAGTGGCTCACTTGTTCATTCAGACTGATTATTTCAGATTTATGACTTATTTTTGCGCAAAAAAATATATAAAAAAAGAGCACAATTTGTTCATTTGTTCATTTTTACCATCTTAAAAGCTTTGATTTGGTTTTATTTTCTCTCTTTTATTGTAGTAAAAGTATATCAAAAACAGTGTTGGACTGGATTTATAACCTTTTTTACAGCAAGTAACTGAAAATAACTAAGTAACTTTTACTTAAAGTAAATTTTAAATTAAGTACTGTTTTACTTTTACCCGAATACATTTTTAGATGGGTACTTTTACTTGATTAGAATTTAAGAAAAGTGGAGATACTTTTATTTAATTACAATTTGTCAGTAGTTTTTTTTAACTCTGTTAAATGGACAGTTGGTTGACAGGAAAGAGGGTCAGACGGGGGAGACCTGCAACACTGGGTACCGGGCTGAAATTAGAATCTGGGCCATCTGGAGGTTGGGAGTATCTACATCCAAGGTTTTCCTTTGTTTTTTATTTTGATTAAAAAAAAAAACACCAGCCTCTGGTATCAGTAGTTTTGGCAACAGAGATTAAAACATCATTTTTCCCAGGGATCTTCTCCAGGACCGCCTCCAGGTGCAGCTCAAACACTCGGGTGAGTCTGATTAAGGCTGTTCAGGTTTTCTCCTCCCTGTTATCAGTTTATTCTCAGATTGATGCTTCGCCAGAAACACAAGAACCCATCTCAGTTTTTATTGAGCTGTGTAGCTTCAGACTTATTCATTTGGACTGCTTCAGGGTTTCTGTGTTGGATCTATAGCCATGTTCACACTGCAGTTTAACGTGACCTGAATCATATTTTTTGCTCCAATGTGACCCATATTGTTTCTGACAGTGTGAACAGCACAGGTCACACTGAATCTGACATTTTCAAGACAGATTCAGGCCACATTCATACGTGGTGCTGAATCAGATACAAATCTAACCTGTGTTCTGGCGGCTGCAGTCTGAACGGTCATGTCGCATTTCATCCATCTTTGATGTCACAAAACTGAGACAGACGTCTTATTTCTGCGTTGGGGGAGCTAGGATACGGTAAGATCGACTGTAAACAATGGACTAAATTACGTTAGGTCATTTTTTTTTCTGGCTCTGATTGCACATCAACTTTAAAACTAATGAAACACATGCTAACACGTGTGGCATCAATATTTATATCTAATCTGACTGTGTGCTTCCTTTTAGAAAGAGTGCCTTTAGTCAAGCCACGTTTTCTGTTCATGCTTTTCACACCTGGAATTTGACACAAAACTTGAACTCCCGATTCTCATCTCTTTTACCAAACATCTTAAAGCTTGGCTATTGAAGGACAGCACTGTGTCCATAACCATGCCTAAACTAATGCGTGTGTGTGTTATATATATACATATACATACAGCTGCGTGAACAATTTTTTGCATGTTTCTCACACTTAAATGTTTCAGATCATCAATCAAATTTAAATGTGAGACAAAGGTAACACAAGTAAACACAAAATGCAGTTTTTAAATGGAGATTTTAATTAGTGAGGGGGGAAAAATCCAAACCTCCATGGCCCTGTGTGAAAAAGTGATTGCCCCCCTGTTAAAACAAATTAACTGTGGTTTATCACATTTTTTGGAAAGCAGAGTTCAATTTCTCTAGCCACACCCAGGCCTGATTACTGCCACACCTGTTCTCAATCAAGAAACCACTTAAATAGGACCTGCCTGACAAAGTTAAGTAGACCAAAAGATCCTCAAAAGCTAGACATCATGCTGCCATCCAGAGAAATTCAGGAAAAAATGATAAACAAAGTAATTGAGATCTATCAGTCTGGAAAAGGTTCCAAAGCCATTTCCAAAGCTTTGGGACTCCAGAGAACCACAGTGAGAACCATTATCCACAAATGATGAAAACATGGAACAGTGGTGAACCTTCCCAGGAGGGGCCGGCCAACCAAAATGACCCCAAGAGCACAGTGACGACTCATCCAAGAGGTCACAAAAGACCCCAGAACAACATCCAAGAACTGCAGGCCTCACTTGCCTCAATTAAGGT
Organism: Atherinomorus stipes; assembly: GCA_023101725.1. Taxonomy (NCBI): domain Eukaryota; kingdom Metazoa; phylum Chordata; class Actinopteri; order Atheriniformes; family Atherinidae; genus Atherinomorus; species Atherinomorus stipes. The sequence goes on from JALJCO010007879.1 coordinate 42,784, forward strand.
CAGTGTTCATGACTCCCCCATCAGAAAGAGACTGGGGGGCAAAAATGGCTGCATGGCAGAGTTCCAAGACCAAAACCACTGCTGAGCAAAAAGAACATAAAGGCTCGTCTCAGTTTAGCCAGAAAGCATCTTGATGATCCCCAAGACTTTTGGGAAAATACTCTGTGGACTGACGAGACAAAAGCTGAACTTTCTGGAAGGTGTAGGTCCCATTACATCTGGCGTAAAAGTAACACGGCATTTCAGAAAAGGAACATCATAGCAACAGTAAAATATGGTGGTGGTAGTGTGATGATGTGTTTTCTTGATAGTGTACTCTACGTGGAGCAAATGAATTACGTAGCATGATGAAACTATGTCAAATGATAAGCTGCTGTCTGATTCAACTGTTTCTGAGCAGAGAGACAAAGCTGACTGACCATGAACAGAAACTTTGATTCTCACTCTGGACATTCACATGGCCTCATCAGTGCACAACAGATCATATTATACCCCCAAAATCCCAGAAAAGTGAAATTCGATGTCATGGCACCTTTAAATAAATAAACTCAAACTTAAACACAGTGTGCTGCATGTGAAGTTGTGCCCTCTTCTGCACAAGGGTCACTTCAGAGCTGAGCACAGTTCATACTGAATGATAACAAATTGGATTTAGGCTAAAAAAAGGAAAAAGAAAAAATTGGATTTGAGCATGAAGACCTGCAGTGTGAACGTAGCCTATGACACCAGGAATTAAGGCAGTTCTGGAGGGAGAACGGGTCCAACCCAGAACTAGAAGGTGGTTCTGACAGAGTGGACGGTGAGTGTCTGAACTCATGATGTCGGCTCTCTGTGTAGTTTTGAAGTGAAACCTTTCTGTCTAGATGTAAACTAAAACAGAGATGAGTTTCCTAATGATGCTCTGCAGCACTCGCTTTCTGGAAACATCAGGAAGAGGAATGAGAAGAGAGACACTGATGCAACACAGACGTCACGTTCACGGCCCTCCACCAAACGCGGAACCCGAGCCATCTTACCAGTCTGAACCGTGGCAGTGGGATGGCAGAGAGGTCGATGGGGCTCCGCTCAGTGATGTTGACGAAGCGAGCTTCCAGGACCGTGATGGCACACAGCACATGGACCCATCTGTGGAAAAGGCAAATATCACCTCAGGCCGCAATGTCGACTCAAAACAAGATGTTTGGCACACGAGTGTCAACAAACAGGAATTACATCAGCTGAGTGCTGAAACACCAGATACACACGCTCTGTTGAAACATGGCAAACATTTTTAAGGATAAGAGAAGATCAGGAATAAACTGTTAAAAGCCATTTCCCAGAATCCCACAGACACAGAGGGAGGGACGGCACCGCAAGGTCCACAACCTTTTTTATACTGGGGCCCAATTTTTGCAATATTTTAGTTGCATTTTTGTTTTTCTCTGAACAGACATCTTTTTCCTGAACTTGGTCCGAGTTTATTTGGTTGGTGTGCCCTCATTAACAATGCATTGCGCCACAGGCAGCGTACACACACCCGCAAGTTCTACTGGAACCAACCAACGATTTTGTTGCAAACTGTGATGTCATCAGAGGACAAAAGCTGGGCCCGCCACACCCTGTTTAAAGCCACTTAATACACCCCATAATAGAAGAAAATACATAAGAAATGACTCATTTTGAAGCCTTATAATGGGTAAAAGACACAATGTTGACAGCCGGGTTATTATAGTTAACTAAAACTAAGACTAAAACTAGTAGTGAAAAAATAATTTAGTTAACTGAAATAAAAACAAAAACGAAAATTGAGGAAAAAGAGAAACGAAATAGAAACTACAAAGAACAATGGAAAACTAACTAAAACTAAACTGAATTGTAGATAAATTCAGCTCAGTTTTTGTTTTCGTTTCTCCCTTGATTAGACATGAGACGTCTGTCCTGCGGCAGCTGCTGTTCTTCCATTTTTCCTCCAGAGGGGGGCAGTATAGCGACTATCATCTGCGGCATCTAAACTAGAAGAAGGTACGTAGCAGACAGAAACGGTAAAAGCTGCAGCAGGTCAAAAATGCCACAGCATTTTCAAATATTTTACGATTTGAGTATTGGAGCATTTTGAGTATGACCCACTAATCGATAAGAGTAAGTGTACTGTGATGAACACTTACTCTTATCATCAGACAACATGGCGAAAATTTTCATTGTTATGCAGACGACACTCAGATATACTTATCTATGAAGCCTGATGAAACAAATCAGTTTGTTAGATTACAAAGATGTCTTAGTGACATAAAGACCTGGATGACCCTGAACTTTCTGCTTCTAAATTCAGACCGAGGTTCTAGTCTTTAGACCTGAAAAACTCAGGACTAAATTGTCTAGCTTTATAGTTGATCTGGATGCATTAATTTGGCTTCCAGCACTACAGTGAAGAATCTTGGAGTCATTTTTGACCAGGATTTGTCTTTTAACTCCCATATAAAACAGGTTTCTAGAACCGCCTTCTTTCACCTACGTAATATTGCTAAAATTAGGAACATCTTATCTCAGGACGATGCAGAAAAACTAGTCCATGTTTTTGTTACTTCCAGATTGGATTACTGTAATTCCTTATTATTGGGCTGCCCCAAATATGCCTTGAAAACTCCCCAGCTGATCCAGAATGCTGCAGCGAGGGTTCTGACTAGAACCAGCAGGAGAGATCATATTTCTCCAGTTCTAGCTTCTCTTCATTGGCTCTCTGTTAAATCCAGGATAGAATTTAAAATTCTTCTTCTCACATATAAAGCTCTCCATGACCAAGCTCCATTATATATTAGAGATCTCATAGTTCCATATATTCCAAGCAGAGCACTTCGCTCTCAGACTGCAGGCCTTTTGGTAGTTCCAAGGGTCTCTAAGAGTAGAATGGGAGGCAGAGCGTTTGGCTATCAAGCCCCCCTATTATGGAATCAGTTACCACTTCAGGTTCGGGAGGCAGACACCCTCTCTACCTTTAAGATCAGGCTTAAAACCTTCCTTTTTGATAAGTCTTATAGTTAGGGATGGCTAGCCTTCCCTTAGTTAAGCTGCTATAGGCTTAGACTGCTGCGGGACATCCATGATGCACTGGGCTCTTTCTCTCCCATGATGCACTGGGCTCTTCCTCTCCCACCATCTCTGTCTCTCCATGTAGAAACCTGTGACAGTATTGCATCATTAACTGTGTTCTCCTCTCTCAGCAGATCTGGCTGGATAACGTTGCAGTGTTTGTTGGTCTCCCTTTCTGTCTTCTCCCCCCCAGCCGGTCGAGGCAGAAGGCCGCCCTACCTGAGCCGGAGGTTTTTCCTCCCTGTTAAAAGGGTGTTTTCCTTCCCACTGTCGCCACCCCTCCGTGCTTGCTCAGGATGGGGGATTGGACCGGGTCAAGTCAAGATTTCATCCAATCTGTTGACTTCCTTAGCTAGGCTGTTATGAATCTGACCTGAACTTTTCTGTCTGTTAAGCGCCCTGAGGTGACATTGTCATGAATGGACGCTATACAAATAAAGTTGAAAGTTGAAATGAAGACTGATCCGAAGTTCTCAGAGAGACACTCATGAAAAGTTCACAGTTACACTGAAGATATGTGTTGAGAGCTGCATGTGGGCTTATTTCATAGTTGCCTGTTTGGATAAGGATCTGTTAAATGTCGAAACAAAAGTTGGATTTACATTCAAATAATTTAAACAATTGTGGTTCAGGAATTTAAAATAAAAGAATTTGATAATCCCTATTTTGTCACACATTCTTTCATCCATTCGTCTACATTTCAAGACTTTCTCTTAAAGCAGAACTCAGTAACTTCAGCTCGGGGCTCCCCCTTGTGGCGTCCTTTCACTGTCGTGTTCAACCCCCCTTACACCCACACAGCACACAGACGGCTTCTCTACCTGTCTTTCTTCTATTTTGATCGCTGGATATATTTCTAAGCTTTTTCTAGCTTGTTGATGCTACTTTGCTGCGTTGGTAGCAGCACCTCGTCTCCCTCTGCTCAAAGCAAAGTCCTGTCTCTTCTGAAACGGGACGTTTTACCCGCGATTTGCGGGTAAATATGCCGTGGATTATATTTTTCACTGGTGTTGGCGAGTAGCAGGTAAGAATATGAACTTTTATTTACTTTTTGCGGACGTGACAAGTGATTATTGAGCCTGAAGCAGTGATGCTTCACCCGGCGCCCAGGCAGCGCAAGCTACGTGAATCACTCTGGTCCAGCAAAGAGTTGGTTATGAGAGCCAGGAGCCGTGTTTAGGTGGTGGAAGATAAAGAAATGTTTTCTTCAAATTAGCGCTGGTAGTCTGGTTAAAATCAGAGCTGGAAGCAGCTCGGTAGATAGGGGACCTGAGTACCGTACAGCGGTTTCTGTTGTCGCAAGTTCTGCTCGGGTCGGCGCAGGCAAAGTTGTATTTAGCTGCTCGCAGGCCAGAGGCCCCTGCGGGAGGGGGGGGACATTGAATCGCTCCGTAAACACTTTGTTTAGCCCCACGGGGATTCCGAAAAGCATTTATTGAGGTAAAAAAGTTACTGAGGTTCCCCTTTAATATCTGAAAAACTAAGACTAAAACTAAATAAAAATTAAATTGAAACTAGTCAATCCCTTAAAATAAAAACTAATCTACAAAATCATTTGTTGAACTAACTAAAACTAAACTGAAATAAAAGGAAACTGAAAAAACTAAATAAAAATAAAAAAAATAAATGAAAATTTCAAAACTATAATAACCTTGTATGAATTAGTTGTTTTATGATTTCCCTCCAAACTGAATGCCTGACAAAGGATGGAAGATTATATTCCATTAAACACTACACTATACTGTCAAAAGTATTTACTCACCCATCCAAATTATGGGAATCAGGTGTTCCAATCATTTCCATGTGCTGAAGCACATAGTGTGAAGAGGTGGCCAACTTTCTGCAGAGTCAATCACTACAGACCTCTAAACTTCATGTGGCCTTCAGATCAGCTCAAGAACAGTGACAGAGAGCTTCATGGAATGGGTTTCCATGGCGACCAGCTGCATCCATTCATACATCACCAAGTGCAATGCAAAGCGTGGATGCAGTGGTGGAAAGCAGCCGCCACTGGACTCTAGAGCAGTGGAGGCGTTCTCTGGAGGGACCAATCACGCTTCACCATCTGGGAATCTGATGGATGAGTCTGGGTTTAGCGGTTGCCAACACAACGGTACTTGTCTGACTGCATTGTGCCAAGTGTAAAGTTTGGTGGAAGGGGTATTATGGTGTGGGGGTGTTTTCAGGAGCTGGGCTTGGCCCCTTAGTTCCAGTGAAAGGAACTCTGAATGCTTCAGCATACCAAGACATTCTGGACAATTCCATGCTCCCAACTTTGTGGGACCAGTTTGGAGCTGGCCCCTTCCTCTTCCAACATGACTGTGCACCAGTGCACAAAGCAGGTCCATAAAGACCTGGATGCAGAGTCTGGTGTGGAGGAACTGGACTGGCCTGCACAGAGTCCTGACCTCAACCCCATAGAACACCTTTGGGATGAATTAGAGCGGAGACTGAGAGCCAGGCCTTCTGGTCCAACATCAGTGTGACCTCACAAATGTGCTTCTGGAAGATGGTCAAAGATTCCCAGAAACACTCCTAAACCTTGTGGACAGCCTTCCCAGAAGATGAAGCTGTTCTAGCTGCAAAGGTGGACCAACGTCATGCTGAACCCTCTGGATCAGGAATGTGATGTCACTGAAGCTCATTTGTGAGTCAAGACAGGTGAGACAATGCTTTTGGCGATATAGCGTACATATGAGATTAAATTAAAAACTGTAGGTGTATTGGAAAATTTTAATGAGCTCTATGGGAAATGACTTTTAAATCCAACAATGCAAAAAAATGAATGCATTAAAATAAATTCTCTTACCAATTTTTGATACATTTAAGGCTTATGTTTATTTAAAAAAAAAAAAAAAAAAACAGTTCACATTTTATCAAACATCTGATTCTTGTGGATTTTTCCCTTTAAAATGGTGATATTTAAATTATTAGCAAGGTTAAAATAATTTAAATAAATACATGTTTGGTATTTTTTGATTAGGATCAAAGTTGTTTGTTCAAGTTACTAAACGAAACAAAAACGATTATCTGTAATGTTTTAATGCAGTTTTGGGAGATTTTTAGTCCAGTAAGGAGCCAAAAGTGGAGTAAATTATGAATCTCACACTGTAAAAAAAAAAAAAAACTAAAACTAAATGTATCAAAATCAATCTTATTACCCTTTTTGGTCCATTTTCTTTTATAAAATCTTGAGCCCAAAATTAGTTGTTATATGGAAAATAAAGATTTTTTTTAACTAGTGTTTGCAATTTATCGATCCAGCGATGCATCACGATGGGTCATGTGACGATTTGGCATTGATTAATATGCTGTGATGCTTTTCCACGGAAAACAAAACCATAAAAAAAAAGTAGTAGAAACCATGACACGCTCCCCGCCGCCGTCCGGACAGTTTAACGAGTGACACACAACAACAAGAATAGCTACCCCAGGACCCCAGGGTCTGTTTCAGTTGAACATAATTAGAAAGCAAAGCCACCATTGTTATTTTCCTCACTTTGTTTTTGATATACTGTACAATGTCGTGTACAAGTCTACAACTACAAATACAAGCTCTTATAGACTAATCTGGGCAAACGGCGTCAGTAGACCGCCGTTGCTGACGGTGACATTTCTGTACATCTGTAATTAGAACAGATGAAATTCGGGCTATTTTCTTATTAATATCGAGGAAATCTGGAAAGATGTGCACATTTCTTGGTTGTTGGAACAGCAGTGGAAAACTTTAGTGGAAGTACCGCGTGTCCTTGAATGAATAATCTTGTTTATTTACAAATGTAGCATCAAATGAAGAAAAAAAATTTAGATGCAAAAAAGCATTAAAAATCGTAATGATCGTAATCATTATGGTCTCAATAATCGAATCGAAACATTATAAATCGCCATAATTGAAAAATCATGGGTCCCATAATCATAATCGAATTGAATCGTGAAGTAATCTAGATGGGGCAACACTATTTTTAACTGGCCCCCCTCCCTGAGTTTGACACATGGATCCTGGCTCCTCACAGACTCACTCCAACGCCATCTTCACACAGAATGGATCAAAATTTCACCTTACTTGTCATTGTTGGCTCTCTGCAGAGCTCCTCCTCTCAGGGAACACAGACAGCAGTCCTGCAGAAGGAAACACCACAGGTTAACTTCCAGAAATCCTTCCTCTGACATCACCTCTCACCTCAACACGTGACCTTTAATAACCTGCAGAAACCACCTGGAAACACAAACTCATCTGTCAGAGCAAAGTAAATGTGAACACCCCGAGACTGAAACATTGCTGAAGCATCTTGATTTACTCCCAGCAACTTTAATTTTCTTCTAGTGAAGCCGTTCTTCACCAGTCTGGGCACCTGTTTGGGGTCATTGTCGTGTTGAATCCTGAAGTTTCCCTTTATCTTGAGTTTTCTAGCAGATGTCTGAAGGTTTTGGGCAGGTACAGTCATCCTCAAATTAAAGAAAAGGCTAAATTCACAATAGTAATTCAAATAACAAGAAACTAGAGAAACTAAATATATAAAAATTTACAAAATTATAATTTGGTGAAATAAAATATTGCTTTGGAATTATGGTTAAAAACAATAATTAAGAAAATAAAACTGTCCCAGACACATAAGAGCAACTTTCCTGTGAACAGTGGACCAACATACCTTTCAAAAGGTGTAGAAGTCTATTTGAACGTTACAGAAAACACCTGATTGCAGTGATTGGCTCAACATGTTGCTCAAAAAAAATTTAGCTTCGGAGCCCCATCATGTTTGATTACTTGTTTGTTTTTTTATTTGTTTGTTTTTAATATTTCTGTTAAACTACAATTCAAAATCAATCCTGATTTTCATAGAATTTTTTATCTATTTTTACTTTCGTCAGTTTCAACTTATTTAGCTGACAGCTGATTTTTTCTGTCTTTCTTTAATTGGAGGGTATGAATAGTTTTGAGGACGACTGTATGTCCTGATCCCATCACGTGATTGGAAATTGGGGCTGAATATGTGGTTTCAGACTCAACCAGAATCAGCTGTTACATCGCGATCGGGAAAGTGTTTCCTCTGCAGTGACTAGCAGCAGCGACCGCCACGGTTATCAGCGCCACGCCTTAAGTTATATTAACACATTCCAAGTTTAGTAGGGGTGCAACGATATATGTAATCATATCAAACCTAACTGTAAGGGTGTGTATCTAACATCGAACAATAGTTTTGAAAGTTTTTAATTTATCTTAACGTGTTCTGACGATGAGCTCTGTGTTGAAAACTCTGGATCTGTATTCAACTACATTCAGTTCTGGCAGTATGAACTACATGTTTTTCATGTTAACTACGACCCTGATGGTAAGCTGTTGTGGACAAAAGCACACCGACCTTAAAAAAAAGGCATGAAAATGTATTTCTTTTGTTTAAAAAAAAATATTAAACCGTCACACTAAAGTATCGAACTGAACCGGGATATTTTTGTATTATTGCACCACTAAAATCTAGAGTTGCTCAGAATTCCTCCTCCTTGACTGAAACTCCAGTTCCACCTGAAGAGAAGCAGCTCCACACCATGATGCTGCCACCACCGCACTGCATGTGGATATCATGTTCTTCTGGTGATGGAAAATGTTTGGCAACCAACAGAAGAACAGAAAAAACGACTTTTTGCACAATTTCTGACAATGTTTTGGGAGACTTGATGTTTAGGTTGTTGTATCTTTTGTGTTTAAGATTATAGCCATGCTTGGATGTTTTCCATTTTCAAGCCCATATCTATGGGCGAGGAGATTGTTCCTGCAGCTCCTTCAGTGATGCTTTTCCTGTGTTTCACGGTGGATCCAGTGCTATGGAAATGTCTCTGCATCCTCCTCTTGCCACATTTCCCTGCCCCATTGCTCTGGAAGCTCTGTGAACCAGGACATGAGCTACAGCAGGAAACCGAGGAAGCTTTGAACATCCTACAAGGATGGCTGGTCTTTATTTGGAGGAGATAAAGGATCCTTAGTTGAAGGCAAGTGTGAAAACAAAAAGACTGAAAGCTGGAATTAAATCAAAGTTTTGTTTCAGGGGTGTCCATACTTATGCGTTGACTCTAATTTACTTTTTTTCTTCTTTTTTTGGTTTTCATACATTTTTCCTGTTTATTGTCATTTTTACTGAATCGATCAAGTTAAAGGTCACATTAAAAGTGAGAAATGTTTTATTGTGGTTTTATTTTTTTATTATCACAAAAATTTGGAATTCTAACAGTGGTGTGAAAACTTTTCTATCAACTGTATATTTGGATGTTTGGACTGATTTCCATTGTTTCTAGCTGACTGAAGACATCCTATAAACATGTGTCTGCAAGCTCATGAACCGCAGAGACATGGTTAAACCGGTTCAGTAGGAAAGTCTCAGCCTGAGCTCGCCCTCTGTGATCACTGACATCTCACAGCTACCAAAATCCTGTTCAAACATCTCTCACGCCACAAAGTAGCGTGCAGCAATTAGATGACAAATAATTAATCCAAGACAAGTCTGAACTTATTTCTGAGATCTGTCAGCTGATGTCAGGATTCCACCAAAATATGAAAACTCCGCAACTGAAAATGAACCAGATGAAAGAAAACTTCAGATGTTGTTGGACACAACCAACGTGGAAAAAACTACTAGTTTTTTCAGAGAAACTACTTGGTGAAACATCCAGGAAGGGAGTGCTCCCATCTGCCTCGGTGGAAAGGAAGAGGTGGAACAGCGGAAATGAAATGTGACAACACAGGGTTCCCACTCTTTTCTTGAAGTTATTTTCCAGGACTTTTCCAGGATATTTTCAGGACTAATAAATTCCACCCAAGCTTTTGGAGAAGTCATTTCTACAATTGTACCTTATATTTTGCACAGCAATGAAGTAGTGATGAAGCAGTGACAAAGCAGAAACGAAACAGACAAAGTAGCGACGAAGCAGCGACGAAGCAGCGACGAAGCAGCGACGAAGCAGCGACGAAGTAGCGACGAAGCAGCGACGAAGTAGCGACGAAGTAGCGACGAAGAAGCGACGAAGTAGCGACGAAGTAACGAAGTAGCGACGAAGTAGCGACGAAGTAGCGACGAAGTAGCGACGAAGTAGCGACGAAGTAGCGAAGCAGCGACGAAGCAGCGCAAAGCAGCGACGAAGTAGCGAAGTAGCGACGAAGTAGCGATGAAGTAGCGACGAAGTAGCGACGAAGTAGCGACGAAGTAGCGACGAAGTAGCGACGAAGTAGCGACGAAGTAGCGCGAAGCAGCGACGAAGCAGCGCGAAGCAGCGACGAAGTAGCAAAGACGAAGTAGCAAAGACGAAGTAGCAAAGACGAAGTAGCAAAGACGAAGTAGCAAAGACGAAGTAGCAACGAAGTAGCAACGAAGTAGCAACGAAGTAGCAACGAAGTAGCGACGAAGCAGCAACGAAGCAGAAACTAAACAGAGACGAAGTAGCAATTAAGTAGTAATGAAATAGTGATGAAGCAGCGACAAAGCAGTGATGAAGCGGTGATGAAGCGGTGACAGAGACGAATTAGCGATGAAGTAGCAACAAAATAGTGATGAAGCAGGGAAGAATCAGAAACTAAACAGAGACGAAGTAGCGATGAAGTAGTAACGAAATAGTGATGAAGCAGTGACGAAGTAGCAATGAAGCAGAAACGAAGCAAAGACAAAGCAAAGACGAAATAACGATGAAATAGTGATGAAATAATTACACAAATAAGAAGTGATTTGACCCGCTGGGAAGTCCTCCCTCTATCTTTGTATGGTAGAATGGAAACCATAAGGATGAATTTGCTCTCTCATCTCCTTTTTTTATTCCAATCACTGCCAATAAGAGTTCCAGTTTCCATCTTTAACTTGTTAAATAAATTGATTATATGGCAACACAAAAGACCTAGAATCAAACTTAAAACACTTCAATTACTGAAAAATAAGGGAGGTCTGGCCTTGCCAAATGTAAAATTCTATTACTGGGCAGCTCAGCTGGTGGCAATTGTGGGTTGGATTAGTGGGGACGAGGGATTAAAATGGACTGCAATAGAACAAGGTGAACTTAAAGGTACAAAGCTAGCTACCCTGGCTTTTATGGATTCAAAGCATGTTAATAAAATGAAAATTGGGAATAATTGGATAAAACATACACTAAAGGTTTGGACAGAAGTTAAAAAAGCACTAAAAGATACGGGATCAATATCTAGAGCTACGCCTACAGCCGACAACGTAGACTTTCTACCCTCGATATTTTTTGGCCGCAGGCGGGCGGGGGGGCCCAACGGGCCGGGGGGAGCCCGGCCCGCGGGACAAAGGGAAACCGGGGCGCGGGCCGGGCGGGGGGGCCGGGGGGGGACAGGGAGGAGCCAACGGAGCCACCCGGAACCAGAGAAGCGAACCCAAGAAGCCCCCCCGAAGCCCCCAACCAAAAAGCACCACCAACACAAAGCCCACCACCCCCCACCACCCACCCCACCACCACACAAACACCCACACACAAACCCCACCACGGGGCCACAAGAACCAGGCGCCAGACACCAAAACCCACAACAAAAAAAGCACAGAGAACAACACACAAAGACAAAAACCCGGACCCACCCCCAAAAACACCCCAACAAAAAAACGCACCCCACAAACAAACCACCCCCAACAACCCAGCGCCACACGCACACCAAGAAGCCCGAACCAAAACCAGCCACCACCCCGCACCCACCCCCCACCCCAACCCCACACCCCCCACCCCACGCCCCACCACCCCCCCCACCACCCCCCCCCACACACTCCCCCCCCCACCCCCCCCCCCCCACCCCCCCCCCCTCCTCCCCTCCACCACCCACCCCCACCCCCCCCCACCCCCCCACCCACCCCACCCCCCCCCCCCCCCCACCCACCCACCCACCCCCCCCCCCCCCCCACACACCCCCCCCCCCCCCCCCCCCCCCCACCCCCCCACCCCCCCCCACCCCCCCCCCCCCCCGCCCCCCCCCCCCCCCCCACCACACCCCAGCCCCCCCCCCCCGCCCCCTCCCACCCCCCCCCCCACCCTCCCCCCAGCCCCCCACCACCATCCCCCCCCCCCCCCCACCCCCACCCCCCCCCCCCCCCCCCCCCCTCCCCCCCCCCCCCCCCCACCCCCCCCTCCCCCCCCCACCCTGCCCCTCCCCCCCTCCCTTCCCCCGCTCCCTGCCCAGCCACTCCCCCCCCAGCCCCCAGGCCCCCCCAGGCCCCCGGGCAGGACCGGGAAGCAAGCCAAACCCCACCCCCACACCAACCCACCCACCCCACCAACCCAGGGAGCGACAGGGCCCCCCCCAAGGAGCCGCGGAGCAGGCCGACCCCCCCGCCCCAACGCGGCGGGACGGGGAGGAGACAAAAGCCCAAGGGGGGGGGGAGAGGGGCGCGAGGGGGAAAAAAAAAAAAGAGAAAAAAAAAGAAAAAAAAAAAAGGGGGGGAAAAAAAAAAAAAAAAAAAAACAAAAGAAAGAAAGAAAAAAAAAAAAAGAAAAAAAAACCCAAAAAAAGCACCCCATCCCCCCCCCCCACCCCCCCAAAAAAAAAAACAAAAACAAAACAACAAAAAAAAAAAAAAGAGAAAAAGAAAAAAAGAAAGAAAACGAAAAAAAAAAAAAAAAAAAAAACACACAACAAAAAAGAAAAGAAAAAAAACGAACAAAAAAAAAAAAAACCAAAAAAAAAAAAAAAGAAAAAAAAAAAACAAAAAAAAAAAAAAAAAAACAAAAAAAAAAGAAAAAAAAAAAAAAAAAAAAAAGAAAAAAAAAAAAAGAAAAAAAAAAAAAAAAAAAGAAAAAAAAAAAAAAAAAAAGAAAAAAAAAAAAAAAAAAAAAAGAAAGAAAGAAAAAAAAAAAAAGAAAAAAAAAAAAAAAAAAAAAAAAAAAAAAAAAAAAAAAAAAAAAAAAAAAAAAAAAAAAAAAAAAAAAAAAAAAAAAAAAAAAAAAAAAAGAAAAAAAAAAAAAAGAAAAAAAAAAAAAAAAAAAAAAAAAAAAAAAAAAAAAAAAAAAAAAAAAAAGAAAAAAAAAAAAAAAAAAAAAAAAAAAAAAAAAAAAAAAAAGAAAAAAAAAAAAAAAAGAAAAAAAAAAAAAAAGAAAAAAAAAAAAAGGATCATGGTTTTAGGAGATGGGCGGCTAAGGGCCTCGTTATATTTAATCAGTTATTTAAAGATACACACTTAAAGTCCTTCTCACAACTTCAGGAAGAATTTGACCTTCCCTCATATGACTTCCATAGATATTTACAAATTTGACATTATATTATAAGTCATAAAGAAAAAGAGAGAATTATTAAAATCCCAAATAGTGTAGAACAATATTTTATTGCAATCTTTGAAAAACGTCTCCCACTGGAAAAACATGTTTCACATCTTTATAAAAGACTAATATAATATGTATTCTGAGAGGAGCTTAATGTTAAAGAAAATGGGAATTAGAATTTAATATAATAATAGAAGACGAATTGTGGGATAAACTCCGCATCGACAATCATAAAGGTACAACAGCCAACAATGGAAAGAATTAGACTGGAAATTCAAAATCAGATATTTTCAAACCCCTCTGGCTGTTTCAAATTTTGTTAAAGATCCTTCAGCAGCCTTTTGCTGGAGACAGTGTGGAAAAATAGGGGACCATAAACATGTATTCTGGGACTGTCCAGTAATCTCTTGTTATTGGAAAAACATTAGAGAAGAAATTGATTAAAAAGGTTAAAGAAAAAGAAATTCCTTCGAATTTACAGTTTTATTTACTTGGTGCTATAACAGCTGACCATTTCAACGTTGACCAAAGATATATTTTACATATATTATTAATGATCACTAGGGAAACTATAACTGCTAATTGGAGGAAGGTTAAACCACCAACTGTAATTGAATGGCTACAGAGGCTAAAACGGGTATATGTGATGGAGAGAATGACTGCATCATTACAAATGAAAAGTGACCTTTTTAACCAGAGATGGCATTTAGTGGAAGAATATCTGAATATGTAATTTATATGGGTTGTTAAACTTCTCTTGATGGAAAATGGCTCGGGTATGATGTAGACAGCCCTCCACACCTCCCTCCCTTTTCTCTGTGTTGTTTAGTTTTGTTTCAGAAAAATGGAACATGTATATTTATTGCACTGACACTGTTATATACATATATATATACATATATACATATACATGTTTAATATATAGACCTACATTACAAGGGAATATTATGTACACCTGTTTTTATTTTTTGATATATATATATATATATATATATATATATATATATATATATATATATAAATAAATTATTTATTCACCTTTAATCGTTTCTGTCACTTCTCCTGTCTCAGGCACTGTTTTGTTATAAATTGTAAAAAAAATCTAAATAAAAAGTTCAAAAAAAGAAATGGTGATGAAGCAGCGATGAAGCAGAAACTAGACAGACAAAGTAGTAATGAAATAGTGATGAGGCAAAGAGGAAGCAGCGATGAAGTAGCGACGAAGCAGCGACGAAGCAGCGACGAAGCAGCGACGAAGCGGCGACGAAGCGGCGACGAAGCAGTGACGAAGCAGAAACTTTACAGAGACAAAGCAGTGATGAAGCAAAGAGGAAGCAGCGACGAAGTAGCGACGAAGTAGCGACGAAGTAGCGACGAAGTAGCGACGATGCAGAAACTAAATGGAGACAAAGCAGTGATGAAGCAAAGAGGAAGCAGCGACGAAGTAGCGACGAAGCAGCGACGAAGCAGCGACGAAGTAGCGACGAAGCAGCGGCGAAGCAGCGACGAAGTAGCGACGAAGTAGCGACGAAGTAGCGACGAAGCAGCGGCGAAGCAGCGGCGAAGCAGCAACAAAGCAGCGACGAAGCAGAAACTAAACGGAGACAAAGCAGTGATGAAGCAAAGACGAAGTAGCGACGAAGTAGATATCAAAACAGAAATGAAACAGACGAAGAAGCAATGAAGAGGCCATTTAAAGGCAGCTGAAAACAAACATACATGCGTTAAATGTTTAACCTGTTTGCGTTTAGCCACCATGCAGAGAGAAGTACAGGGAGGAAGAATCATTTTTTCAGGACATTTGACTCTTTTTCTCATTTTCCATGTGTTTTCCATCACTGGAAACATGTTCAATAATTTTCCAGGTTTTCCAGGACTCGTGGGAACCCTGCAATATCTTTATGAAGCTGAAAAAAAAAACCCCATCGGACTGCTCATATTCCACATCTGCCCAACAGCAACCTGCCACAGAGATGACCGGCTCTGTTCCTGGCTGTACTGGTGTGATGAACAGAGGGAAGCTGATCCAGTAAAGGTGTCCAGGTCTGGCTGGCTTACCTCAGCGATGGCACCGGCCTCACAGCGGGCGCACAGCCAGGCGTCCAGCTCTGCTTCGTCTCCAGACACACCATAGCAACCTAAACGGGGACACAAAGGACACACAGACACTTTCCACTGAGTTCATATCCAAACTTGGCTATTTACCTTCTATCCTCACAAACCAACTCCACCTCAGCCGCATCAGAAAGCTCTTCTTTCTTTATTCCAGCCATAGAGGATCATTATTTTTCTTCTTTTCACATGTAGAACTTTCTGCTCACTTGTTGACTTTGGCTGCTCCTGATTGGACGTTGCTGTCTATTTAAGCTCTCTGATTGGTGGAAAGTTTGACTGGAAGTGTCTTCATCATCATCTCCAGGTCTAAATAAAGGTCTCTTAGCAACATGGTAGTGACAGTGATGTTTTTGTGATGAAAATGGGATAAATAATGGTGTTATCATGGATCACTGTGGATTTACCATAAACACCACATTTAGTGGCTGAAGTGTAAACCTGCTGGATGGGATAGAAATCCTGAAAAACCTCTGTAGATCACCTAAAGGGTTAACTATCCATCACATTTACCCCACAGAGGTACACACTACCGATCCTCAGACAATGGTGATGATATAAGTGATGGTGCTCAGGAGACGAGGCAATTTAGTGGAATTGCATCTGAAGATAAAAAGCAGTTTTCTTGTTTATCTGCAGCTACTGATAATGATTTCAACAAGATCATCAAGTCAGAGTCCTTCATTATAAGGGAACAATACTACGGAAGCACTGATCAGAAAGATATTTGATGCTTTAGCATCTGCCGATACTGATACAGAAAAAGGAAGAAAAAACTGTATTATCAGACATTAAGAGACTCGTTGTGTGTAAAAAAAAAAAAATATATATATATATATATATATATATATATATATATATATATATTTTTTATGCATGACAACATCACACTTGCCTTAAAAATTTCTTTCCCAATTTT
The DNA here is from genome assembly GCA_023101725.1 of Atherinomorus stipes. Taxonomy (NCBI): domain Eukaryota; kingdom Metazoa; phylum Chordata; class Actinopteri; order Atheriniformes; family Atherinidae; genus Atherinomorus; species Atherinomorus stipes. The sequence continues at coordinate 59,120 of JALJCO010007879.1, forward strand.
AAAAAAAAAATCAATGTATCTATTTAACAACTGTGCATCCATACAGACAGCAATCTTTAATCAATTTTAACTATCAGAAACTTGGTTAAACATGTAAAAAAACACAATAGCTTGACTACCTCAGTCAAACGTGAAAATAAACATGAACAACATTTCTTTTAGACTATTCAGTGCAATTAGGCCTTCAAAATTCAATGTAAAATAAATAATAAATGAGCTGAAATTGAAGAAAAAGAAAGTCTCCCTCTCTAGAATTTTCTCCAATATCGGTACCGCTTCAGATACCCGATATCGGATCAGTGCATCCATAAAAAATACTACACCAATTGTGATACGATACAGCAGACATTATTCCCAACTTGTGGTAAAAAATACCTCTGAACTGTCTACAGGGAAAACCAGGCGGATGGTGGAACAAATACAGTCATGCTCAAGACTGTTGACACCCTCCAACAGGGCTGCACGATTAATCGTTTAAAAATCGCGATCTAAATTCACACATACATGTGATCTCATTTCTACCCACAACAATTCTGAAGCATTTTTAATCACGAGCTGCATCACAAATAAAAGTTTCCGTTCTCCCCGGATTTTTTTCCAAGCGGCCTCAAATGCAGCATTGCCATTGCCTCCCCAACCCCGAACCAATGGTAAAGAACTGCAACTCTGCATTTGCTCCAACTAAGCTCTGGTGCAAACACATGCTTTATTTTGAATTACCTTTTAAATATGTTGTTTTGTTAAAGTTTATTTGTGCAATAAAAATTTGGGGGAGAAAAAAAGAAAAGAATCGTAATCTCAATTTTAAGCAAAAAAAAAAAAAAAATCGTGATTCACATTTTTTCCAGAATCGTGCAGCCCTACCCTCCAATTAAAGAAAAGGTTCAATTCTAGGGCTGGGATCAATATCGATACACTGAAATATCACAATATTTTCATATGCAGATTTCATATAGATACTTAAAAATGCAAAATTGATCTATTCTACCAACGAAATCTCGCAGGATTTCATAACGGTGAAATCTCACGAGATTTTGTGACTGAACCACAAAATCTCTCGAGATTTCATTAGTAAATAGATCGATACCACATTTTTAAACATCGATATGATATCAGCATATGAAAATATTGCGATATTTCAGTGTATTGATATTTTTTCCAAGCCCTGCTAAATTCACAATAATAATTCAAATAAGAAACTAAAAAAACTAATAATAAATAAAAATGCACAAAATTATAATTCAGTGAAATAAGATATTGCTTTTGAATTGTGGTAGGAAATAATAATTAAAACAAACAAAACTGGCCCAGATACATCAGAGCACCTTTCCTGTGAAATGTCGACCAAAATACCTGTTAAGAGGTGTAAAAGTCTTTCTGAGCGCTACAGAAAACACTTGATTTGCAGTGATTGACTAACTTCAGAGCCCCATTATGATTGTTGGCTTGTTTTTTGGGGGTGTGTGCGTTTGTTTTTAATATTTCTTTTGAACCACAATTCCTATTCAGCGTTATGATTTTCATAGAATTTTTACTTATTATTACTTTTGTCAACTTCAACTCACTTCTCTGACAACTGATTTTTTCCTTCTTTAACTGGAGGATGTCAATAATCTTGAGCACGACTGTATCTGTTGTTTCACTGGGGAAGTTGCATTTTAGCAGCTGTCAGGCCCGAGTCGTGGCTAATTTTGATCAAACACGTAAAGTAGTTTCAAGATTCACATGTGACCTGATGCAACTGTTCATACGGTGTGAGTCAAAGTGAAGGCGCTTACTTGTGTGTACGCGGACGCAGCACTGAGCACAGCTGACCAGACGGCTCGTCCCGTCCTCCGCGACGTGAGGATTGGACAGCTGTCCCTCCCCGCTATCGTTCGTCTTGCTGGACTGGGTGTTGAAACACATCTCAGGGATGAGCGGTCTGGACCACTGATGGCCGCCTGGATGGTTCACCAGCATCACGTTGGTGTCGTCACTGTTCTCAGACTTAAAGAAGAAAGAAACTTTTTTCAGTATAATAGTGAAAAACATATCATGTAGAGGTCAGAGGAGGATGGGCAGACTGGTTACAGATGATAGAAAGACAACAGGAAGTCGGATCAGCAATGGTTCCTACCAAGGTATTAGGGTTGGGAAAAATATCGATACACTGATATATCGTGATATTTTCATATGCAGATTTCATATCAATATTTAAAAATGCGATATTGATCTATTTTACCAACGAAGTCTCATGAGATTTCATCATTCTCTAACGAAATCTCTTGAGATTTCACAAAAAATGTGAGATTTCGTTGCTCTGTTACGAAATCTGTTCTGTTACGTTGGTAAAATAGATTGATACCGTGTTTTTAAATATTGATATGTTATCTGCATATGAAAATATCGCAATATTTCAGTGACATTTCCCCGCCCTGCAAGGTATGCAGAATAGCATCTGAACAGAAACCACGTCCAACCTGAAGCAGATGGGCTGTCGTAATCCGTGGCCACGACTTTATAATTCACGACCACAGGATAACATCTTGAGTTTTTTTTTTTTTTTTGCCAGTATACCACCATAGGGCCACGAAGGATTGAAATTGGGAGCTTATTGAAGAGTCCAGTGCCGCTTATATGAATATACATATATCTTTTTTTTCTGATTGTGTGTATTTATGGACTGATGCAACTAATACTCCAACTTACAGACTAAAAGATACAGAACTTCCAGCAGGATAACGCACCATGTCACAGAGCTCAAATTATCTTAAACTGATTTGTTGAATATGACGGTGAGTTCACTGGACCCCAAAGTTCTCCACAGTCACCAGATCTCAGTCCAACAGAGCAGCTTTGGGATGTGGTGGAACGAGAGATTCTCATCACGATGAGGTGGAACGGGAGGTTCTCATCACGATGAGGTGGAACAGGAAGTTCTCATCACGATGAGGTGGAACGGGAGGTTCTCATCACGATGAGGTGGAACAGGAAGTTCTCATCACGATGAGGTGGAACGGGAGGTTCTCATCACGATGAGGTGGAACGGGAAGTTCTCATCACGATGAGGTGGAACGGGAGGTTCTCATCACGATGAGGTGGAACGGGAAGTTCTCATCACGATGAGGTGGAACGGGAGGTTCTCATCACGATGAGGTGGAACAGGAGATTCTCATCACAGATCTGCAGCAACTGTGATGCCATCATGTCATTATGTAGCCAAATCTCTTAGGAATGTTTCCAACACCTTGTTGGATCTATGACATCAGGAATTAAGGCAGTTCTGGTGGATAAAATGGTCCGACCCGGTATCCAGTACTGATGCGGTGGTCCTGATAAAGTGGACGGTGAACATAAAAAACATGTAAGACAAGTTCAAAAGAGAAAAAAAGGAAAACTCACCTGGTGGTAAGTGTGGAAGAGCAGGCAGATGGAGCAGTAAGGAGCCTGCTGGCCCATGCTTTTGTTGTATTCCCACTCTGCCTCAGGGTTATACGGCCGACACTGCCACAGCGGCGCTAGAGGCTTCGCCCACTCCTCCTTCTCTTCTTGCTCGACCTCCACGTCTGCATACATCTCTGCAGAGAGGATGAGAGAGCAAATAAAGTGTTGATAAAGGAGGAATTTTATAATGGAGGTCAGGTGAGACGTGTTTTATTCATGAAATACTGAATAAATAAAAAAACAAGTGCTTGCTGAACTGATGGATAATAAACATGCAGCTGAAGTAAATCCACACATACCATCATCACTGTGCGGCTCTCTGAACAGAGGGTGATGACGAGGCAGCTTGGCGAGATGGACTTCCTGCTCCTGTCTTTTGGCCGCTGACTTGCAATGTGACGGTTCTTCTGACACCTGCTGGGGGAAGATGTGTACAGCAAGGCCCGGCTTCAAACACAGACTCCCACTGCTAATGAAACTCCACTGGGACCTCGGTACTGGTATGCTTACGTGACGATGCTGAGGAGCCACCTTCTTTTCATCATGCGCTGGTTCCCTGGCAGGAATGGTGTCTCCCAGGATGACGATGCCATGATCCTCCAGCGGACTCTGGTTACTCTGGAGGTTGAACAGCACAAACAAACCTAACATTGGTGGAAGATTTTTGCATCATGACTGTACAAAGCAGAATCTACCACAAGAAAGGTCATAAAGATAGTTTTGTTAGAAAAATTAGTGCTGGATGCTGAGCAGTGCACAGACATTATTAGATGCACAACGATCCATTTTTTTCTGATCTGATCCGATACCGATACCTGGACTGAGCGTATCTGCAGATACTGATCCAATACTACTGGTGAATGAACGAACTGTATATCTTGCCATGTGAGAGAAGGCATCAGGCGTCACATAAACATTTAACCTTGTTAAAAAAAAGGTAAATTAACACAGATATGAATGTATTTAATATTATTTATTAACAAATAAAGAGTAAGTTATAAATAACACTTCTCTGCTCTGCCTGATGAATTAACCGGTGTTGAAAACATAGAATTAAGGCGACTATAGAGCTGTAACTGTGTCTCTGTGTTTGATATTAATAAAAAAAAATGGCTATATATTCTAGGAGGCTGCAAAGTACCGTCTGCTTTTCCTCCACCACTTAAATCCTGGTTACAAACTGCTGTCATGATCGGACGGCAGGTTGTTCTCAGGAACTGGAAGAAACATGGAGAACCTCCTTTCCAGGACTGGATGACTGAACTTGGTGAAGTAGCTGCATATGAGAGGATGTCATACAGGATGCAGGATAGAACAGAAAAATACTCTCTGAAGTCGGACATGTACCTTGACTACATATCTGCACCAAAGTGAAAATAAGTGGTTCTTCAGGAATTGTTATGAATAAGATGGAGATGTGACGCTATGACATATGTGATTATTTCTTATTTTCTAATCTTCTATTTGTTTGTTTTAAGTTTTCTGTAATACTATTTTTTTCAGGATTGGTACTTTTTATTACAACATTAAGGATTTCTCTATGATTATGTTTGTGAGTTATCTTGAGAAATGTGTAGCTGTATGGATGACGATCCCTCCTTGTTACGGGTGAATATGTTCGCGATTGACTTTTGTTTGTATGTGGTAACTGATATGAAAAAGACAAAATGAAAATAAAATGCAAGACATAAAAAAAAAAAATTTTGGCCTCATTCATCCCATATCCGATATAAATAATATCGGAGCCGATATCCGACCGAGGTATCAGAGCGCTGCATCTGTGGACATGAAGCAAGGGAAACACACCAGTACAGACACCTTGCAGAAAGGTTGTGTGACGAGTTTCTTAATCGGGTAAACAGAAACTCTGCAGAAACGTCTGAATCAGGACCTCTAGTCGTTCGTTAACCCATAAAACAATCATCTCTTGATTTTGTAATTTTTGGTCCGTCTGCGTTGCTTTTTATGTAAAACTGCATGTAGAAGCTCAACGTTTCTAATCCAAGTCCACATTCAGACATTTTTCCAGACAGCCCAGTTGTCACATTATGAGGTTGGAGCAGGGAGACATCCAAAACCTGCAGGATCATGGCCCTCGAGGACTGAAACTGGACATTCCTGGACCTAAAGGGCCCAGGGACCAGCAGCCTTTCAAGATGCAGAAGCAAAAGAACTAAAGCACCGCTGTCAAGTTCCAACTAACGTCAAACTGTTTAAAAACCAGCAGTATGACTGTTTAGATCTAACAGCACAAAATATGTACTGCAGCAGGTGTAAAAGCAGGATGGCACAATCGTTTGTTGTAAAAAACAAGAAAACAGTCGACTCAGCTGATCCTACTCAACAAAAACCTTTAGTTCAGATTTGACTGAAACCAAAACAGGCTTAAACCCCTGAAAGTTAAATTACTATGATCAGGTTTATATTTATTGGGATTTAATGGTCTTTTATTCTTTTTATGGGCTGATATCAGCCTTCTGTGCCGGCTTTGTCCTGGATAGTCTTGTTTTTGTACGTGGATGCCCTCTGGTGTCTACTGAGGAACAAAACTACCTACCGGTATAAATAAGGTGACCTTTCTTCGTGTCAATGACTGAAACCTGTTGGGTAAGGGTGCTGACTTTGGCCGTGTCTCAAACCGCACACTTGAGCACTTCAAACACTATTTTTGAGTATGCAGTGCATCCATGCTGTCATTTAAGCCAAAATTCAGAGCTCTGAAAATACCAGGATGTTGCTCTAATAACAAAATAACAAAAACGAAGTGCAAAACAAAGCACACGACTCGCACGAATCTTGCTGACGTAGAGGAAGAGGCGGGACTTTGCAAGTGTTTTCAGAGCTGAATAACGGCGGTGAACGACGCGGTGGCGACCCCTGCTGCAGCAGATGGAAGTAATGTTTATGAAATTACTTAGACATAATTATGCTACCAAGCTGTTCGCTGCCTGATGAAAGTTATGATCTGGTCGTGTGTTTGAGGCCGCGGTTATACCGGCTTAGTAGAGTTAGCACATGTGAGCAGTCAAAGCTCGTCCGTAAGCTTCCGGTACGTGCACTGAGTGACTCTAGTGTGCACTACAGATGAAGTGCACAGTGTGCACTGTGCACCGAGTTCCAGTGCACTCGGGCAAGTGCGCGGTTTGAGACACAGCTTTAGTTTTTCAAGGTAAAACTGCACGCTTCTGATGAGTTCCCGTCACTGAGGTCGAGGTAAATGCCGAAGCTGCCAAGATGCAACATTTTAACTGAGCAACATCTCCCTGCTGGGTTGCTGCTGCATCTTTATCCATGGATAGAACAAGAACACCAACCTTCCGCTTGCTGTTTTTAGGAGAATCCATCTCCGCCTTGTCGACATCTTGCAGCTGAGCTCGGGTCTCGACGGGGGCGGCCTCGCTGATGGGGTCAAGCTCAGCCGTCTCCACTTCCGCTGGAACCTTGACAGGCGTCAGCGTTGTGGGTTTCTCCTCTTCTCGGATCTGCAGGAGGCCGTGTGCTTCCGATTCTTCAGGTGCCACATCTGTAACGCTGACGTCAGATCCCGGTTGTGGCCTCTCGCAGCTCGGAGCCTGAGGCGGCGACAGCACCGGCGTGCTGGTGCAGGTTTTGAGCTGCAGGTGGCGAGGCTGGTGCTCCCTGGCGTAGCTGTGCACCTGCAGCTGCGTGTGAGGCTGCCGCTGCTTCTCCAGAGTGTAGCTGTGGACCTGCAGAGCATCTTTGGGGCTCAGAGTCCTGTGGAAGAGCAGGCTGGCCACCCCCATCTTCCGGACAGGCTGAGTCGCCGCCTCCGCCCAGGTCGGCACCACTGAAACCGATAAATGTCCATTTCTCGGACTGGACTGGGACGAGATTGCAGGTGCACGAGTCTTGGTGTAATGAGGACGACCCCCCTCGCTGCTGCTCTGGGTTAAACCCCTGTGAAGTGGATCCACTAAAGTAAGTTTGGTCGGTGTGACGACCAACTTTGGTGGACCTGTAAATCAAATCAGACGGAAATAAGAGATCAGAATTGTAGCTGGTATGTTTTCACCACAAAGCAATTCCAGCTGGTCTGCAGGAAACCAGAGAGGGAAGCCGAATACCTTTGCTTCTTTTGCCTTCTTGTGTGGCAGCTCGGGGAGGGATGAGACTCAGCCTGGGACGCTTCCCGTACTGCTCGACATCATCTTCATCCTTTGGAACGACCTCATCGGGCACCTCCAGACAAACTCGGTGTCTTTTTGTCTCAATTCTTTGTGTGCTGAGAAATCACCAAACAGAAATGTGGGACAGAAGATTAGAAACATGCTCATCACCAATGTTTGATAGGGATGGAACGCTTTGTTCATCCTTTCTCTGACAACATACAGCGGGGAGAAAAATATATATATTTCTAGTAGAGATATTGATATGAAATTTTCACCAGATGTCGGCAACAACCCAAGTAATGCACACAAACAAAGAAATCCTAACATTTATGTCCATGAATGAAGTTATGTGTAATATAGTGAAATAAGTATTAAATACGCTTACTGAAATTTATTAAATACTTAGTGTAACAACATTTGTTGGTGGTTCCAGCATCCAGACGCCTCCTGTATGCAGAAACCTGTGGAATACGTTGCTCAGGTGTGATTTTGGTCCATTCTTCCACAAACTGCCTTCAGATCTTCAAGGTTTCAGTTCTCTTTTGTGAACTGAGATCTTCAGTTCTTTCTAAAGGTTTTCTTTTTTTTTTTTTATTTTCTTTATTGAAAAATTCCATCATCATAACAAAGATAGTTACAATATTACAATGAATACATATTTTGTAGAATAATCCGTTTTTCTACTCAGTGCAGCTCGCCCATAGAACATGGGTACAAACGTTGAACCTGAGGTGTTCTTTCATTTTTGTTGAGTGTAAAAGGGACTGGTTTAAATTAAATAGACAAAGTCCAAAGATTTTCAATTGGATACAAGTGGGGTGATTGACTGGGCCATTCTAGCAGCTTCATTTTCATTTTCTTAAATCAGCTGAGTGTTTTCTTGGCTGTGTCAGGGTTCCCACTCTTTTCTAGAAGTTGTTTTCAAGACTGCTACAGTACAAGTCAAGTTATCACAACATAGACAAATAACTTCCACCCCAGTCTTGGAAAAGTGTTCTACAACTGTAGCGTAAATTTTTACAGCGATGAAGTAAAGACGAAACAGCGACAAAGCGGAGACAAAGCGGCACCGAAACAGCAACAAAGCAAAGACGAAGCGGTGAAGAAACTGCAACAAAATGGGAGAAGGGGAGAAGAAAGATGAAGGGGAAGAAAAGGGGAAAAAAAAAGCAAAGAAAGAGCAAAGAAAGAGCAAAGAAAGAGCAAAGAAAGAGTGACGAAGCGGCAACGAAACGGTGATGAAACGGCGACCAACCAAACGCAGGCAAACGAAATAGAGGAAGGAAACTTTATCAAGGATGGCTCAAACTTTTCCTGGAAATTTTACTCTTTTTCTCATTTTCCATGTTTTTTCCAAGACTGGAAAAATGTTAAAAAATTTTCGTGGTTTTCCAGGACGTATGGTAACCCAGTGTGTGTTGGGACGGTCGTCTTGCTGAAAGATCCAGCCTCGTTTCATCTTCAGCAGCAGCAGATTCTGGTCCAGAATGTCTCTCTACTTTTCTCCATTCATTCTTCCTTCAATGATATGAAGTCTGCCAGTACCACATGCTGAAAAACAGCCCCCACCATGATGCTCCCACCTCCAAACTTCACTGTTGCTATGGTGTTTTTGGTGCCATTTCTCCTCCAAACATGTTGTGTCTTATGACATCTGAAGAGTTCAGTTCTGGTCTCATCTGACCAGACTATGTTTTCCAGAATCTCATGGGTTTGTCCAGATGTTGTGTTGCAAACTTCAAACCAGCATCAACCTGCTTCTTCTTCAGAAATGGAGTCTTGCGTGGTGTGCGTGCATGAAGGTCATGGTGGTTGAGTGCATGCCCTCTTGTTTTCTCTGAAACAACTGTAGCTGCTGGTTCCAGGTCTTTCTGAAGCTCTCCACGAGTGGTCCTGGGCTGTTGGAGAACCTTTCTGATTATTGTTCTGACTCCTCTGTCTGAAATCTTGTGAGGAGCACCTGGCCGTGGCCGCTTTATGACCATGCCGTGTTCTTTCCACTTCCGGATGATGGTCCCAATGGTGCTCACTGGAACTTTCACAAGTTTACAAATGCACATGCTGCCTTCAGTGTGTTTGCAATAATAAGGTTGCGTAGGTCTTTAGACAGCTCTTTGCTTTTACCCATCATGCAATGCTTCTTGTCTGACACCTTGGTGAGGAGAAACCTTTTTAAAGGCATCAATCAGGACTAAACCAGCTGATATTACTTTGCACTGATAGAGGACAGGATTACTTTCTACATACTGACAGACTCCAGCTCTTTCTTGGCAGATCCTTTTGTCCTCAATTTCTTCATGTGTTCAATACTTATTCCCTGTCTCATCTCACTATATTACACATAACTTCATTTATGGACATAAATGTTAGGATTTCTTTGTATGTGTCCATTATTTGGGTTGTTGGTGACATCTGGTGAAAATTTCATGTCAATAGCTCTACTAAAAATGTATTTTCTGAGAAAAATGTTGATGTGCTCAATACTTTTCTCCCATGCAGTATAATAGAAGGTATATGACTTACCTCTTCCGCTCGCAGCTATCCTCCCCGCAGCTTTCAGTGGAGCTACAGTTACTGGTGCTGCTGATCTCATTAAAGGACTCTCCTAAAAACTCCTTGGCCTCTGGGGTGGGACGCGAGTGGTCTATGGGTGCAGCATCTCGCCCTGATAGCCATTGTTCGTAGCGCTCTGGCTGGAATTTCTTCACAAATACATCCATGGAAATCTTCACCATATCTTTACGACATGAGCACTGAAAAAGAAAAAAAAAAAAAAAAAGGCAAAAAGCTAAAAAACAAACCGGAAATAATAAAAAAAACTATCATTAATAAGACGTTACGTCCGGTCCTCACCAAAACCGCCTGCTTGCCGTACTCGATCCATCTCTCGGTGGCGAAGTTGGTGGATTCTGCACAGTTGAAGCCGTGGTTGAACCCAGCATGATAGGCGTAGGGAAAGGTGACCATGAACTCACCCGCCTCCTGAGTTATCTGTGAAAGCAGGAAGGTGATCAGCTCATCAGAGCCGCAGGACAAACGTTTGATGGGGGAAATAAAAATGTTACCTTTTCAAATGGAATGCCGTATTTCTTCAGTATGGATGGAGAGATTAGAGTCATCTTATGCCTCAAAAAAGCTTCACAATTCTGAGCACTACCAGGAAAAAACCCTAATAAGGGGAAGAGGACAAATACATAAAGATTAAAAAAGTTTTTACACGTGTAATTTCTGCAGATTTACCACATCAGTGTTACCTACCTTTGGCCAGACGCTCCAGTCTTTTCCCATGCTCTGGAGAAACACAATACCTGCAGACAATCCAATGAGAAAACTGAGATCGAGCATTTATCCGTCATGACTTAATGTACAAAAATAAAAGATTATTGACATGCACAGTCATCTAAACTTGTCTTTGCGTCATGTATGTGTGGTTACCATGATTTGGGCTCTCCAAAGTGTAAGTAATTGATGCTGTAGAGGTCCATGTCCTCAGTGTGCCATGCGAAGGTGGTCTTCCACATACCGAAGTACAAGTAGGGCGTATTAACGCCCTCAATCGTGATGCCGCTGTCGCTTTCCACTGTGTCCAAAATGGTACCCAAGTGGCAAATATTCCACTCTTTAATATCCTGTCGGAGTTTAGCAAACACAAGATCAGCAGGTGTGGCTCACGACTGGTGATTTTACATCCAGTAGGGCTGGACAATTAATCCAATTTTGATTACGATTTAAATTTCGCCTTCTCACGATCATGAAAACACTGTAATCGAAGAGAAACGATTAATGTCACATGTAAGGCCGCATGCATGTCAATGCTACATGCTACTTTTCGTTCATCACTGAAGCCAGAACAATCCTGAAGTGAACAGATTGGTGCAGTTATAGGAAGCAGACTGCAGGAGTATAGAACAGGAATGCATGAAGACTGGCTTTTCATTTTCCACTGCTGTTATTGTTTTGATATATCATTATTATTTTATTCCTTTACTTGTTTCTGATTTATTTTCGGTTGTTTTTTTGTGTGTTTTTTTTAAAAGTTATATTTAAGGTTGAGTTTTGGTGGTTCAGGAAACACTTTTTTTTTTTTTAAATCAATGAATAATCGTGCATGTTAATCGTGATTTCAATATCAATCCAAATAATCGTGGTTATTATTTTTTCTATAATTGTCCAGCCCTAACATCCAGGCATGACTCGGCTTAAAAGACGGTACGAACACATGGTTTTCACGAGGTACAGGAAAGAGGGCTTTAGAGATCAAGTTGTCAATTATTTCTATATTTGTTTTTCTAAGTCTATTTGTTTGTAATACTATTGAAATACAGTCATCCTCAACATTATTCATACCCTCCAATTAAAGAAAAGGCTAAATTCACAATAGTAATTCAAATAACAGGAAACTAAAGAAACTCAAATGAATAAAAAATGTACTAAATTTAAACTAGTGAAATAAAATATTGCTTTTGAATTGTGGTTGGAAATAATAATTTAAAAAACAAACAAACAAAACTGTCCCAGACACATTAGAGCACCTTTCCCATGAACAGTGGGCCAACATACCTGTCAACAGGTGCAGACGTCTGTTTGGACGTTAGAGAAAACACCTGATTGCAATTATTGTCTCAAAGTGTTGCTCAAGAAAATTTTAGCTTCAGAGCCCCATTATGCTTGTTTATTTGTTTTATTTGTTGTTTTTAATATTCTTTCAAACCACAATTCAAAATCAATGTCATGATTTTCATAAAATTTTTATTTATTATTCATTTTGTCCATTTCAACTTATTTTTCCTTCTTTAATTTTGGGTTTGAATAATTTTGAGGACGACTGTATGTTGTAGACTGATTGCTAACTGAAAAATGCAGATAGGGGAGGTTTAAATAAGCTTACCCTTTCCAGACATGTTGGGGACATATTTTATCATCTTTAGTAGTAGTACTGTGGTTTTGAATATTGTTATTTGAATTATTCCCTTTGTTTTGTCTGTTTATTTTTCTGTTGACTTGTCTTGTGTTTGTCAAACCACATGTTCGAAATAAAACAATAAAAATGAAAAAACTGAAACAATGCATGATACAGACTGTTATTCTCTGAGTCTGGGGTCTTTTTCAGCATTGCTACAGGGTCCTACCAACAATAACAGACAAAAGAACAGCAGAAAGTGAACCAGACTACACAATTCATTATAATTTAGCCTTGGCAAAGTCATGGTGTCTAAATTACTAATCAAATATATTTATTTCTAACATACAGTCATCCTCAAAATTTTTCATGCTCCCATTGAAGCCAGAGTTGGTAATCCTGCTCAAAACACTTTTTTGTTCTGCTGGGTGAAATGTTCCTTCCATCCTGACAGTATCAGCACATCATGGACTCATAAAAAGGAAGGAAAACAGTCAGAGCTCTGTGAGAGCTGCAGGTCTGTAAAACTCTCACCAACTCCTGCAATTCACACCGAAAGGCAGGAATTGGTAATTCGCAACTTATAGAAAGAACTAATTGATGTCTTTATGCCTCGTCTCTCTCCCTGCCCTCTCTCCACCCCCCATGTGACCCCCCTGTGCGCTGCTCACGGTAAACAAATATAGCTAACGGACTGCTAACTGCTGCTGTGCCAAAAAACCAAACCAAAACAACAGAAAAGGGTAAAGTCTTGGAGGCGTTGACGTTTGCAGCGTGGACTTTTTACACTGCAGGAGGAGTTGGAGTTGAGTGGATTAAAGCTTTTAAAAATGTGGTTTGTCAGCTGTTTACTATCAAGCTAACGAGCTATCCACTCGGCTGTTACCATTAACCTTCTCTGTAAACATCCGCACACGTGTCCCTGTGCTCTGAAGGCGTGGTTTCGGGTGGTGTGTGTCTTTAAACTGTTGGTTTCTCAAACCGTTTTTCCAACATTGCTTTAAAGAAAATGCTAAATTCTCAACAGTAATTCAAATTACAAGAAATTAAATAAATTAGTAATAAATAAAAATTTACAAAATTATATTTAAGTGAAATAAACTATTGTTTTTGAATTGTGGTTGAAAATAACAATTAAAAAAAAACAAACAAACAAAACTGTCCCTGACACATTAGAGCACCTTTCCCATGAACAGTGGACCAACATACCTGTCACCAGGTGCAGACGTCTGATTGGATGTTACAGAAAGCACCTGATTGGAGTGATTTCCTCACAGTGTTGCTCAACAAAATTTTAGCGTCAGAGCCCCATCATGCTTGTTTATTTGTTTTATTTTTTGTTTTGAATATTTCTTTTAAAACACAATTCAAAATCTGTCATGATTTTCATGGAATTTTTATTTACAATAACTTATTTCCCTGACAACTGATTTTTTTCCTTCTTTTATTTGAGGGTATGAATAATTTTGAGGACGATTGTAGCTCCAAGTTTAGAGCATAAACAAAGGTTAAACAATACGGTCTGTAGTTGGAGAGAAAAAGAAAAACAACAAATAAAAACAAAGTAGCTGTACCGTATGATGTGATAGAAAAGTAGGTAAACTGAAACATCGCCATCTTTTTATAAGCTGATGATATATCAATATTTAAAAATGCGGTATCGATCTATTCTACATACGAAATCTCACTGGTTTTCGTGAAATCTCACGAGATCCTGTTAGTAAAATAGATCGATACCACGTGTTTTGAATATTGAAATGATATCAGCATCTGAAAAGATCGCGATATTTCAGTGTATGGATATTTTTTTTCCAGCCCTGATGCCTTTTGTTCCAAAAAGTAAGCCCAGACCAACAGTCACCACAGCAACAGCATCCAAGCAGTATCAACTCACTGGATCATACAAGCTCCCATTAACATCTGCGCCATATATGGGGGGGTTGAATGTTACGTTCTTCCAATATTTCCTCTCCAGCTCCTCAAAATCATCATAATGTGGACTACAGAACCTGTGAGGGGCAAACACAGCCGTTATTCCCAGATTCAACATTCCCAGGCATCAGAAATCTCAAACGTTTCTGCACGTCTCACTTGTCACTGTTGGCGATCTTGCGAAACTCTCTGACAGTCATGGGCCTCTTCTGTATGTTGTACTGCGTGAAAAGGCCCGACTGGCCCGTCACCACCTGCTGGATGGGTGCCGGTATCACCAAATCATCGATGTCGTCGTAAGATCCCCGAGGCTTCCACTCCTTTGGTGGGACAATCTTGGGAGAAGCGAGCAGACGGTGGAGTTAATTTGGTTTCTTACAGATGTGTTCAGTGGAGGTCGCGGGCTGCGTCAGTACTTACTTTAGCCAAGCCGGCTCTGTGGGCTCCCTTGGACTCCATGTATGCAATGTAGCGGCTGAAATTCTTGAACTCCTCAGCAGTGGGGTAAAACGTCATGATCCCCTTTGAACCATGATTTTGGGAAACGATGTCTGACGTCATCCTTGATTTCAGAGGTGGCTCCTACACACTGAGAACGGAGGAAGATGGTCATATGATGATGTGTCAAGCTGATGCAGGTCAATGAACCAAAATAACATTTTTACTAAGAAAACTAGAGATGCACTGATCCAATTCCCGTTTCAGATATCAGCTCTGATGTTGATTAATTAGCTGGATTGGATATTGGACGATCCAGCATTCCAATCCAGTCATTTCATTTGTTTTTTTTTTTACTAATATCAGTTACAGCTAGGGATGAGCATATCGATACCCTGGAGTCGGTACTTCGATACCACACAGACGAAATATCAAAATCAATAGTTTTTTGAGTATCGCAATTCCCCTGAACAGATACAAAACATGCAATTTGTTTACATTTTTAACAGTTTTAGGTAATAAAATGATGTGAAAGCAGCCAGATTCTAGCTTCTGTGTCACATGATAATGGTAGCCTATCAGATTCTAGCTGTGTGTCAAATGATGGTGGTAGCCTATCAGATTCTAGCTTCTGTCTCACATGATGGTGTTAGCCTATCAGATTCTAGCTTGTGTGTCAAATGATGGTGGTAGCCTATCAGATTCTAGCTTCTGTGTCACATGATGGTGGTAGCCTATCAGATTCTAGCTTCTGTATCATATGATGGTGGTAGCCTATCAGGTTCTAGCTTCTGTATCACATGATGGTGGTAGCCTATCAGATTCCAGCTTCTATGTCACATGATGGTGGTAGCCTATCAGATTCCGCTCTTGTCACATGATGGTGGTAGCCTATCAGATTCCAGCTTCTATGTCACATGATGGTGGCAGCCTATCAGATTCTAGCTTCTTGTCACATGATGGTGGTAGCCTATCAGGTTCTAGCTTCTGTATCATATGATGGTGGTAGCCTATCAGATTCTAGCTTCTGTGTCACATGATGGTGGTGCCTATCAGGTTCTGCTTCTGTATATATGATGGTGGTAGCCTATCAGATTCTAGGTGTGTCACATGATGGTGGTAGCCTATCAGGTTCAGCTTCGTATCATATGATGGTGATAGCCTATCAGATTCTAGTGTGTGTCACATGATGGTGGTAGCCCATCAGATTCTAGCTTCTGTATCACATGATGGTGGTAGCCTATCAGATTCTAGTGTGTGTCACATGATGGTGGTAGCCTATCAGATTCTAGCGTGTGTCACATGATGGTGGTAGCCTATCAGATTCTAGCTTCTGTGTCACATGATGGTGGTAGCCTATCAGATTCTAGTTTCTGTGTCACATTGACGGTGGTAACTAGTGATGTAACAATATGAACATTTCATAACACGGTTAATAGGCGCTTTCGGACTGTAGGAACCTTTTTGAGTTCCTAGAACCTTTTTGGGAACCAGACCGTTTTTTTGCGCATTCAGACACATAGGAACTAGGGACCTCGGACCTCAGTTCCTAGAACCTTTTCAGCTCCTACTCCAAGGTAGGGTCTTTTCGGGGTTCCATAGGAACTGAAATATGTAAGTGTTTGGTGATTGGTAGAACTGGCAAGCCCCGCTCCTCGCGTGAGCTCCGCTTCTTCCAGCCCCGCCATATCTAAAGTCTTACAGCTGTTTACCTGTTCACCGAGATCATAATAACAAGAACTATTACAATAGGAGTGAACCAATTCATTATTAAATCGATCACAATGGTGCACGCCCCGAATCGATAACTATTTTAAAACCTCCAAAAGCAATTACTTTCATATTAATTTAATTGCGTGGCAGTAGAATCTGCGGCTGCCGCCCGGACACTTTCGTGGACAGACCGGCCACTAAAGTGTCTAGACGCACTTCAGCGAAAGGTAAACAAGGTAAAGGGAGGGAAAGCTGGTAAGTTAGCTTTTACTGTATAATAGCTTTTGAATAAAAGAGATGGAAAAGCAAAATACAGATGCAAATGCAGTACAATCTCGCCACTAGTGACGAACCCCAGTCCGTCCACTAAAGTGTCCGGGTGTACTACAATAAAAGCCAAACGACGTTAGTAGGGCAGCTTTATGATACATATGACCGTGATGATGGAAAGCTGGTAAGTTAGCTTTTTTAATAGCTTTGAATAAAAGAGACAAGAAACCTCAGTTTTGTATCAGATCTTCTGGGGCATAAATTTGTCTCTGTTGCAACGACTGCGTCAAACATGGTCCCTAAAACGTCTTTCCTCATGTGCAAACGCAAACTAAAGACGAAGGGTAGTTCTTATAACTAAACTCAGGAGGCGTAGTTATAGGAACTGCGTTCTTAGAACCTCTCTGTCTGAATGAGCCTATTGAGACCAAAATGATCACAGTTATCATTTCTATAATGGTATTATAGAAATACCCACATATATCCAAATATCCAAAACGGGTCTAAATGTCTACTTTGTACTTTTTAAAGGGGGGAAATCTCAAGAGAATTGTCCATGTGGACGCCTTATTTGCCTCACACCATGTTTTCATGATTGAATGTTGTTTCTGCTGCTTTTCCAACCAATGAGCAGCATCACAGGGAGTTTTTTAAAGTGCCGTAATCAGTCACTGTTTTAACAATAATTAAAATTTGAAACGATATTCATAATTTATAATATTACGATTACATTTTATTAATCTTATTTTTGTTTAATGTCTTCATCAATATAATTATCATTTAAAAGCATTTTCCCAGTGCGTCTGTTCTCAGATTTTACTTGTATTTAATATTGCACTTGCATTCAAAATATTAATGCCAACTGTACAATCATGTGGTTTTCTATAAAGGGGCCAGAAGTATCGGTATCGATAAAAAAGTACCATAAACTTTGGCAATGTATCAACATAAAAAAAAATGCTTAATCTAAATTACATTACAGTATCAATCAGGGTATAGATAAATATCGGCATCGATTAGAAGTATCAATATCTGTATCATATTAATAAAATCATAACAATATACATCCCTAGTAGTATCTTATCGGGTATCAGTATCAAATTGGATCTAAAAAAAAAAATGGATTGGTGTATCTCGAAACTCTTTCACCTAATCTTTGATTTCTGGCCTGCAGAGCATGAACTTAAATGACAATCAGCTACATAAAAACAGCAAAAAGCAACAATAAAACTACTTATAACAATTAAAACAACATACTGCAAGTTAATAGGTTTAAAATTCAAGCCCATATAAAGGCTAATGTCAAATGTAACGCATCAACAAAGCAGCTGAGAAGAGATTCCATTCAAAGTGTTGGGTTTTAGACAATCCCAGCTAATAGTCTCAACATAACAGAATCTGAACAGTAATATTGTTAAAGCATGTCCGGACAAATATCCCTTAAGCATGGCGCACGTTTCCTCGGTGTGGCGAGCTATCCAGGGGGGGTTGCTGGGACCAGCCATAACGGCCCCCGATTGGTTGAACCTGGGTCTCTTTAAATGTCTCTTTAATTTCGCTAAAGTGCTGTAGCCCAGCCAGCTACCTCATTTGCTAAGTTTGCTAAAGAAACACAAGCTAACTCCGCTTCAGTCTCTGTAGAGCTTAGCATCAGCTAATCCGCTAGCAAAGCGCTGACGTTCAAGTCTCGTTTTGTTTCATTCGCGCTGATGCTAATACACAGAAATAAACATTGGTTCCACGCAAGACTTTCTCGTGTTTCAACGGCTGCAGAAAGAAGACGGTTAACTTTATCTAATCCGATCGTTCTCCTTGAAAACTCGTGGGATGTGACTATGTTCTGTGTAGCAGCTTCCACCGTGAAGACGTAGCAACATCCAGCTCAGTGCAGCTTTAGCCAACAGGGACACTTTCAGCTTTAGCACACTCATAATAAATACATATTAAACAAATACAGCGAGCTATGTCCACATTTTATTCACCGTTTGGGATAAATTACCAAACGGCAAATCACCTATGTCAGGAAATAATCCAAATCCGAACAGCAACGTCTGCTTAGCTCTTCCGGCTAGTTAGCCACCAGATTAGCATCAGAAGTTCACGCTCTTCCACATCGACGTGTAGATGCTTACCACCTGCTCCCAGTTAGATCTTCAGCTGAACCAAATGTTGCAAATAACTCGCAGTCAATCCAAACGACGGTTTGTAACATAACAGAGAGATGTCGGCTTGCTAACTAAGCCCCCTGTGAGTAGATCTCTACTCCATTACCACCTCTACGCATGTTCACGCACCACTTGTTTACCACAGCACGCATGGGACACGCTCAGCCAATCAGAGCACGACTCTCAGAGCTCACGTTACGTCGGATGAAAACATCTTTATGGTAAAAACCATAAAAGGTGCCGATTGAATAGGTAATCTTCAACGGGCGGAGTATCAGATACTACGAAGTCTTAGGGCCACATTAATATATATATATATATATATATATATATATATATATATATATATATATATATATATATATATATACCTATATATATTATATATATATATATATAAATATATGCTTCCAAATATTTACATATATATAAAAATATATCATATATATATATATATATATATATATATATATATATATATATACAGACGTCGAGAATGAAGTATTACAAGAAAAAAAAATAATTTTACTAGAATAAAGTCGTAAATTTCCAAGAGAAAAAAATTTCGAGGATAAAGTAATACATTTATGATAATAAACTCCAGTAAAAACGTAAATTTATGAGAGTAAAGTTAGGTTTTTTTTTTTTTTAGAATAAAATCCTAATTGTAGGTAATGCAAGTTTAAACTTCTTTAATCATTAAATAATTTTTACAAGTTAAGGAGCACAAAGCCGCTCTGAACTGGCCACTGATGCATCCATCAATAACATGCAGTTCCAGTCAGTTCCTCCTCCACAAAAGCAGCGATTTCCTCCAATTCCGTCTGCTTCTTTCTGCAGAATTGACTCATTTTGTTGCTGATTCTTTTCCATCCTCATTTTTTTTATCAACTTTCCTCTTCTAAATGTAAAATACGCCTCAAGATTTTATTTTCATAAATCTAGGCTACAACTTTATTCTAAATAAAAAAAAAATTCTCGTGAAATTACAACATTAATCTCTACGGAAAGGATTAGGGCTACTGGAGAAAAAAAAATCAGAGAAAAAAGTCAGAATTCTTTAATCTCAGAATTCTGAATTTTTTTTCAAAAAAAAGAAAAAAAATCTACCCAATACTTTTTTTTTCCTTTTAATTTATTCAGGAAAAAATCAAAATTCTGAGATTAAAGTCAGAACTCTAACTTTTTTCTCAGAATTGTATTTATTTATTTTTCTTCAGTGGCATTAATCTTCTTCTGTGATTCTGTAAGTCTGTGAAAAAAAAAATCCCCCTAATACTCAGTCGTACTAATACTCTCACGCTCGTAATTACGGCTAATTTGATGATTTAGGATACATCGCAAATATCAAAAATGAGAAACAAGCAAATGATTTTTGCCCTTTTCTTTTTCCTTACTAAACTGGAACAGAAACAAGAACTCAATTTTTATTTTTTTAAATAAAAAACAAAACCCAAATTAATTAACAAATTAAATCAACCAAAAAAGAGAGAATTTGTTTTTGCTTATTTTTCTTTTTTAAAGTACATTTGATTCAATAATAATAAAAACAATAATAAATTTTATTTGAAAAGTGCCTTATCAGCCCACCCAAGGGCACTGTACATGTCGATTAAACACAAAAAAAATAAAAACATAAACCATAACAAGCACCACAGAAAACAAAACAGGAGAACAAATTTGGATTGGTACACACGAACTTAGGTGAAATAAGACTGTACAGGAGAGTTTTGAGTCTGGATTTGAAGAGAGGGAAGGAGTCCACTATGGAGATCTGGAGAGAGGGACAAAACACCCTGCTCACCATTGTGACAAGATGGGCCGGGGGAGGGAAAGCTGGAAGGTGTGGGAGGAGCGGGTAGGAGTGTTTACATGAAGGAGATCAGAGATGTAAGATGGAGTCATGTTGTGGAGGGCCTTGAATGTGATGAGGAGTAGTTTGAAGATGATACTTTGTTTGATGGGGAGCCAGTGGAGTTGTTGCAGGATGGAAGTGATATGATGAGCAAGGGGGGGGGGGGGGGGGGGGGTCCAAGTAATCAGGTGTGCTGCAGAGTTTGAAGGAGCTGTGAACGAGGAGCGGTAGTTTAGGGAGTGAGGGTTGGAGACAGAGATGTTGCAGGAGGAAGTGGGTGGACTGGGTGATGTTATTAATGCGACTGGAAGGAGAGTGTGCTGTCCAGACTCTTAACCTGAGGGCAGGGAAGGACAGCTGAGTCATCAAGGATAATGGAGAATTTATTGGCTTTGGATACAGTTTTAAGTCTGCCTACGAGGAGGACTTCGGTGATAGAGCTGTCTAGCAAGTTGGATGCGAAGAAAGAATGGATTTCCTGGAGACAGACGGTGACGGAGGTTGGCGGGAGTATTGATTGATGAGTAGAGAGGCAGAGCTGGGGGTCGTCCGCATAGCAGTGGAATTTGACGTTATGTTTGCGGAGGATGTAACTGATAAAAAGGAGGGGCCCCAGGACAGAACCTTGGGGCACTCCAGCGAAAACGGGAAAGGAGATTGGCTGCAGAACGGCCGATGGATGGGTAGAGAGGAGAGGGGTGCACTCACGAGCAAGGGAATTTGATGTTATGTTTGTGGAGGATACAGATGGGAGGGAGGATGTAGATGAGAAAAGGGGGGGCCCCCGGGCGGGACCTTGGGGGCCCCCCCCGGAAAAGGAAAGGAGATTGGCTGCAGTGCCGGTCAATGGATGGGTAGAGAGGTAGAGCTGGGTGTCATCAGCGTAGCAAGGGAATTTGATGTTATGTTTGTGGAGGATACAGATGGGAGGGAGGATGTAGATGATAAAAAGGAGGGGCTCCAGAACAGAACCTTGGGGCACACCAGTGGAAACGAGATGATTTATGAGATGTGAGCTCTATGAACTGTGTCCGATCAGAGATATGAAGTGAACCAGGCTAGAGGGGTGTGACTTATACCAATGGATGATAATCGACTGAGGAGAGTAGATGGGAAATGGTGTCAAAAGCAGCTGTAAGGAGAATGAGGATGGAAAGTAGTCTAGAATCATGGAGGAGATGGAAGCCAGATTGAAGCTGCTCGTAGACATCAGATGATTATGGAGTTAGATGTATACCTTGCCACGTGAGTGAAGGAATCAGGCTTGAGATGAATATTAAGCCTTGTTTTTTACAAAAGGTAACAAATTAACACAGATATGCATGTGCTTCAGTGTCATTTATCTAAAAATAAAGTGTAAATTTATTCTGATATTAATGGAAAAAAAGGAAACGACTGGATTGGAATCCTGGATCGGCCTCATTCATCCGATATCTAATCCAACCAATAAGTCTATATCGAAGCCGTCCATCTCTAATCATTGTGTGATTAAAGCAAGGCAATAAATGTTCGCTTAGGATGCTCTAGTCTCTCTTTGTCATCTGAGTTCAATAACAGCAAAAACTGGGAGAAAAAAAAAAACATTTAGAGCAGCAAAAACAGGATAAATACTCACAATACTCAAAAATTAACATTTGTTTAGTCATTGTTGCCATGTTACTGCTTCTGTGTACGCATTTGAATGACTCACTTGACACTTACTAGAACTATTCAGGCTGCATGAATCACATGATAATCAAGTGTTTTGAACTTCTGTTGTCAGTACTCTCAGGAATACTGTCTTTGATGCTTGTCCACCTACATATTTTTCTAATCTGCTGGATGAATATTTGAAAAGCAGAAAGCGCTGCAAAGAATGACTTGCCTTTAATGCATCCACAATTATTGCAAAAATTACAAAAAGTAAAACAGATAAGTTAACGCTGTGTAGCTATGTGTAGTTAATCTATGTCCATGCACACTGCAAACACACTGCAGCCATCAAACTGGTGCACAGACAAATGCTCATATCACTCACTATTTGTTTTTAAAAAAGAAAAATGGAAAAGAAAGGTGGGTGCAATGGGTTTCACCAGCTTCTATTCAGATTTTTCTGTTAGTGTTGTGAAAAGTAGTGGAGGTTCGGCTTTATGCGGCTAAGTCCTTCCTCTGCAGATGAGAAGAGCCATTAAAATACTGGAATTCAAGGACAACAGTTAATGCTCACAAGCTTGCCGAGAGATATCTATACATTCCAGCTACTTCTGTGTGAAAGGCTCTTCTCCAAAGCTGGAGAGGTTTTAGCAAAGAAAAAGAACAGTCTGAAGCCTAAATTTGTTAAGATTTTAAAAATAGTTAGAAATAAAAATTATCAAACCCCCAATGCCTCAATGCAATGATAGGTAAGACAAACTACAGGAGTTTACAAGATGCACAAACTTTGTGTGTTAAAAGTGTGACCTGAGTGTGACAGAACTACATATACATGCAGTATTTTAGTGCATGTTTTTTTAAATTTCATAGTAATATTTATCTGTTAAAATATTTCATATTTGTAACTCTGTCAACTGTTTTTCTGTGAATATAAATTAGAAAAAAATTTGTGAGCAATTGTCTCTTTTTCTGTCAGTGTTGTGGGCATTTGTCTCGTGAGCAAATGTCATTGAATTTAAAAACCACCTCCTAGTTAATCTAGGGATGGACGATACCAAACTGTCATAATAAACGAGTAGTTTATGATACGTTTTCATTGATACTGACACCAATATGACACCAATACTTTCTGTCCCTAAAAAGAAAATCACATGATTGTACAGTTTGTATTGCAAAGGTAATATTAGAAAGAAATAAACTCGAGTACAGAAGTACTGGAAAGAAATTCTTTTGAAAGAATTATAAATTATATTGATGGATAAAGCGAACAAAAATGAAAATAAAATTCTTTTAATTAACAAATAACTTAATATTATAATTTATATTATAAATTTACCAAAACATAATATTAGTACTGAAAGATACCAAAACATCATCATCACTAACAGTAGCAGCATCATCATGACATCTGATAGGCTACCACCATCATGTGATACAGAAGCTAGAATCTGATAGGCTACCACCATCATTTGGTATTGAAGCTAAAATCTGATAGGCTACCACCATCATGTGACACAGAAGCTAGAATCTGATAGGCTACCAATATCATGTGGTATAGAAGCTAGAATCTGATAGGCTACCACCATCATGTGATACAGAAGCTAGAATCTGATAGGCTACCAATATCATGTGGTATAGAAGCTAGAATCTGATAGGCTACCACCATCATTTGGTATAGAAGCTAAAATCTGATAGGCTACCACCATCATGTGATACAGAAGCTAGAATCTGAAAGGCTACCACCATCATGTGATATAGAAGCTAGAATCTGATAGGCTACCACCATCATGTGACACAGAAGCTAGAATCTGAAAGGCTACCACCATCATGTGATATAGAAGCTAGAATCTGATAGGCTACCACCATCATGTGATACAGAAGCTAGAATCTGATTGGCTACCACTATCATGTGATACGAAAGCTAGAATCTGATAGGCTACCACCATCATGTGATACGAAAGCTAGAATCTGATAGGCTACCACCATCATGTGGTATAGAAGCTAGAATCTGATAGGCTACCACCATCATTTGGTATAGAAGCTTAAGGCTCGTTCGACTTTGGCTATCTGCAGCGCAACTCGGCTGGAAGTGAGGGATTGTGGTCCTGGAATGTTGCATGCTGGTTAGAAACTTTGTCCGACTTCAGACTGCGCCTGCACGGCACCGGAAAACGTGACCAGACCACATGATCATCAAATATCGCGGGAGCCGTCCGTCTGCAGTCGGAGCGTGCAGTTCCTCCTCAGCAACTGCAGCTTTTGGACCTGCCTCCGCCACCGCCGGAACCTGGTTCTGATTGGTTTCACCTCTCACTGACGCAAGCTCCGATTGTTGGACGGGACTGTCCCCCAGTAATAAATCCATTTAGGTGTTTTAAACAGGCTACAAAATCAGCCTTGGTGTTTCATACTGTAGTTAGGCTGATGTTCACAAACCTGGACAGACTGATATCTGGACAGACTGATATCTGGACAGGCTGATATCTGGACAGACTGATATCTGGACAGACTGATATCTGGACAGGCTGATATCTGGACAGACTGATATCTGGACAGACTGATATCTGGACAGGCTGATATCTGACTGCAGCAACAGAGGAACACAAACGTGTTGCAGCCACAAGTTATTCTACTCAGATAAATATAAAGCTTAATAAGTTATACCAAAACTTTCACAAATCCTCTTCAGAATTTGGATTTGATGGACTTATTGGTGTGTATCCACCTTTCCACATGCTCCCCCTTATGTTATCCATGAGTATGCTACCCAAATCCTTAATAAAAATAAAATAAAAAAATATATAATATATAATATTTATTTCCAGCCCCATATAGAAAAAATAAGTTTCTATTTCTTTATTTGTTTCAAATTTATTCTTCAAGGCAAAGCATTTATGGTTTTCATATTTGAGCCAGGACATTTACCAGATTACTGTCCTCTGTGTTTCACCTTAACAGGTAAACAACATTCTGTCTACTACAGTCCAGTACAAGTTCATGTAATCAGCGTCAACAACACGCTGTTTCATTACTCTGAAATCAGACTTGATCACATCTGCACAGCGTTCAGTAACTTTGAGCTAAATAAAGGCAAATGCCGCGAGATCCTCCGTTATTGCAGTCTTCACGTTGCGGACTTGTCCAGCTGAGATGCGCTGCGTTTATGGTCCCCCCCCCGAGACTCACGCAGCTCTCGTCTGACCATGAAGTCAGACGGGAGACAGACGCAGTCAATCCGAACGAGCCTTTAAATCTGATAGTCTACCACCATCATGTGACACAGAAGCTAAAATCTGATTGGCTACCACCATCATGTGATACAGAAGCTAGAATCTGATTGGCTATCACCATCATGTGATATAGAAGCTAGAATCTGATAGGCTACCACCATCATGTGATACAGAAGCTAGAATCTGATAGGCTACCACCATCATGTGATACAGAAGCTAGAATTTGATAGGCTACCACCATCATGTGATACGAAAGCTAGAATCTGTTATTAGGCTCGTTCGGATTGACTGCGTCTGTCTACCGTCTGACTTCATGGTCAGACGAGAGCTGCGTGAGTCTCGGGGGCGGACCATAAACGCAGCGCATCTCAGCTGGACAAGTCCGCAACGTGAAGACTGCAATAACGGAGGATCTCGCGGCATTTGCCTTTATTGAGCTCAAAGTTACTGAACGCTGTGCAGATGTGATCAAGTCTGATTTCAGAGTAATGAAACAGCGTGTTGTTGACGCTGATTACATGAACTTGTACTGGACTGTAGTAGACAGAATGTTGTTTACCTGTTAAGGTGAAACACAGAGGACAGTAATCTGGTAAATGTCCAGGCTCAAATATGAAAACCATAAATGCTTTGCCTTGAAGAATAAATTTAAAACAAATAAAGAAATAGAAACTTATTTTTTCTATATGGGGCTGGAAATAAATATTATATATTATATATTTTTTATTTTATTTTTATTAAGGATTTGGGTAGCATACTCATGGATAACATAAGGGGGAGCAAGTGGAAAGGTGGATACACACCAATAAGTCCATCAAATCCAAATTCTGAAGAGGATTTGTGAAAGTTTTGGTATAACTTAGTTAAGCTTTATATTTATCTGAGTAGAATAACTTGTGGCTGTAACACGTTTGTGTTCCTCTGTTGCTGCAGTCAGATATCAGCCTGTTCAGATATCAGCCTGTCCAGATATCAGTCTGTCCAGATATCAGTCTGTCCAGATATCAGTCTGTCCAGATATCAGCCTGTCCAGATATCAGCCTGTCCAGATATCAGTCTGTCCAGATATCAGCCTGTCCAGATATCAGTCTGTCCAGATATCAGCCTGTCCAGATATCAGTCTGTCCAGGTTTGTGAACATCAGCCTAACTACAGTATGAAACACCAAGGCTGATTTTGTAGCCTGTTTAAAACACCTAAATGGATTTATTACTGGGGGACAGTCCCGTCCAACAATCGGAGCTTGCGTCAGTGAGAGGTGAAACCAATCAGAACCAGGTTCCGGCGGCGGTGGAGGCAGGTCCAAAAGCTGCAGTTGCTGAGGAGGAACTGCACGCTCCGACTGCAGACGGACGGCTCCCGCGATGTTTGATGATCATGTGGTCTGGTCACGTTTTCCGGTGCAGTGCAGGCGCAGTCTGAAGTCGGACAAAGTTTCTAACCAGCATGCAACATTCCAGGACCACAATCCCTCACTTCCAGCCGAGTTGCGCTGCAGATAGCCAAAGTCGAACGAGCCTAGTCTACCACCATCATGTGACACAGAAGCTAAAATCTGATAGGCTACCACCATCATGTGATACAGAAGCTAGAATCTGATTGGCTATCACCATCATGTGATATAGAAGTAGAAAATGATAGGCGCCCACAATAAGTGAGAAGAAGAAAGAAATTGAGAGAGGCCACCATCTTAATGGGAAACGAAAGCAGAATCTCTACCACCGTAATGTGATACAGAAGCTAGAATCTGATAGGCTACCACCATCATGTGATACAGAAGCTAGAATCTGATAGGCTACCACCATCATGTGATATAAAAGCTACAATCTGATAGGCTACCACCATCATGTGATATAGAAGCTAGAATCTGATAGGCTACCACCATCATGTGATATAGAAGCTAGAATCTGGCTGCTTTCACATCATTTCATTGCCTAAAACTCTCAGAAGTGAAAACAAATTGCATGTTTTCTATCTGTACAGTATTTCCTTGAGTATTTCTGTGCTCAAAATAGTATTGCTTCCGATATTTTGTCTGGTTGGTATCAAAGTATCGACTCCGGGGTATCGATATGCCCATTCCTAGTTTAATTAGTTTAATCTGATCTTGGGAATGCCAGTTGCTGGTAATGGCTGGAGGCAATGCTAGTCTTTTTATCCTTGGGATGCTAGTTACTAGCTAGTTTTTTACATTAGAAAAGCTCGTGGTTACCTGAAGGATGCTAACATTTTGGCTATGAATGCTAAATTCATTTTTTGTTACGCCAGCTGGTGAAAATAAAGACCATGGGACAAAATAAGACTCTCAAACAGACTACAACAGCTAAGAACAGCTAAAACAATTTGTCTTAAAAAAGAAAAAAAAGTCAAGAAGACTTAAACAGACTAAATAAGGGACAAAACGTAGACTTTTAGTAGTGGCTAAATCCTTCGAGGGGTAGCTGCTACTGATCTCATCAATAATTTGATTGACCAGTAATTGAGCAGCCGACCAAGGCAGATTAGTGTGTTAGCATCAGCATTGACACTGCCCATCTATCTATCAGGTGTTAGCATAGGAGAGGCTAACATCTAGTATGCTTTCTGCTGCAAGGATGTAGCCACCACTAGGCGATAGTCTTTATTTTGACCCTTATCCTCCTGTGCCATAGTAGTGCGAATTTGTGCTGCGTTCCATTCACCTTGCAAATGGGAAGTGGGAACTGGAGGATGATGTCCCAACCAACCAACTTCATTGCTGCGTTCCATTTTGAACTCGGAAATTCCCAGTTCCTGGTACAAAGTTTCAACTGGAACGGCCCCCGGAAGTCAGATTTCCCACTCGCAGCTCAGAGTTCAGATTTAAAGATAGCCGCGTCGTATTATCAGTTTTTGAAGCTCCTGTAATGTTACATTTATTTACACGTCTTACTAATATTTTGTTGCATTAAATCAGTCGTACACGTAGTATTGGTTTATATAGATGTAGGGGGAAGCTGCTGCAGTGTAAATCACATTTTTCATATAGTACTGTACATGTGAACTACAGAACAACTAAATAACAACAATATTACCATAGCTACGCAGATGACACACAGCTATATATTACAGTGTCACCAGGAGACCGGGGCCCTGTACAGGCTCTTGGTAAATGTATTAAGGAGATTAATGACTGGATGTGCCTCAACTTTCTTCAGCTGAACAAAAACAAAACTGAGGTGATTGTTTTTGGAGCCAAAAGGAAACGACAGCAGGTTGTCACAGAACTTCGGTCCATCCACCTAAAAACCACCAATGAGGCCAGAAATCTGGGTGTAGTGATGGACTCAGACCTAAACTTTGAAAAACACATCAAGGCGATCACTAAATCAGCCTACTATCACCTGAAGAACATCTCAAGGATAATAGATCTGATGTCTCAGCAGGACCTGGAAAAACTAGTCCATGCATTCATATTTAGTCGCCTTGATTATTGCAACAGTTTCGTGGTTCTACCTAAAAAATCAGTTAAACAGCTGCAGCTCATTCAGAACTCTGCTGCCCGAGTTCTCACAAAGACCAGAAAAGTGGACCACATCAGTCCAGTTCTGAGGTCTTTACACTGCCGGTCCATCAGAGAATAGACTTTAAAGTTCTGCTGCTGGTCTATAAAGCTCTGAATGGTTTAGGCCCAAAATACATCAGTGACCTCTTGACCCAGTATGAACCTACTAGACCCCTCAGGTCATCTGGATCCGGCCTTTTATCAGTTCCCAGAGTCAGAACCAGACATGGAGAAGCTGCGTTCAGCTTCTATGCTCCACATGTCTGGAACAAACTCCCAGAAAGTCTCAGATCAGCTGAAACACTTAGTTTATTTAAATCCAGGCTGAAGACCCACCTGTTCTCAGCTGCATTTACGTAGATTTTATTCAAAAGTTAAAATCCGCACATCTCTATATTCTCTTTTTAATCTTAAATGTTTTTAATGTTTAATTTTAGATCATGCTTCTACTTTTTTGTTCTTAATATTTTTTTTTCCCTTTTGCACCCTGCTGTTATGCTTATAATGTTTTATATAAAGCACTTTGAATTGTCCTGTACATGAAATGTGCTATACAAATAAACTTGCCTTGCCTGACAACACTAGCTGTGCTAACAACGGCTAAAAACAATCACCTTAGCAAACACGTTGTTTTGCTAGGCTGCTAACAGGTTTTCCAGGTAGCAACAATAATAAGTCAGTAAATTTTTTTCTTCAGCCATCACCTTGAAGAACAAAACTGACTGACTACTATTGCTGTAATTTTATTTCATATATGAGCTTATTACCATATTGAATTTCCCTTGTATTGTTCATTTTCCGACCAGTGAACCAGAATGTAAGTTGGTCGGGTGTGACGTCATCCCCAGTTCCCACTTCCCAGTTCCAAAGTAAATGGAACGCAGCATAAATCTTTACTCGGAGGTGGCAGGATTGTCCGACTTTCCAAGTGGGAAATCCCACTTGGGGGGCCGTTCCAGTTGAAACTTCCTACTTGGAGCTGTGAATTTCCGAGTTCAAATGGAACGCAGCATTAGCTTCAATGAGCAGAACCTGATAAAACGAATAGAAGCAGCTGTGACAAATGATGGATTAGCTGCCGGAGCAAAAAAGTCAAAAACACCCTCCATATGTGAACATTTTCTTTATTTCATGCCAGGAAAGGCACATTCATACACAGAATCCAACTGTTTTGATCGGCTATATAATGCTATATGCATCTACATTCACGCAATGCATATACTGTGATTCCCATTAATAAATGTAACATTAACATGAACACAATTTGTTAACCACAAAAAGATTCAGCACATATGACAATTTGTAATTTGCACAGTTTTAGCATAAGAGGAAGTATGTGCACCCTGTAGTCCATACAGTTTTACTCACCTTTTACACCAAAGGAAACATCAGCAGCACTTTTGGTTTGGGAAAATTCAGAAAGAATATGTGTTTTCCAGCCTTCACAAGAAAGTTTGTCCCTTTTTTTTTGTTCCAGTTGCATAAAACAAGTCATGTTGCATCTGCATTCTCTCATAATGCACATAACAGACCAGCAGCTTGCGCACAAATCTTTCTCCTTTGGGAAACAGTTTCTCCTCCACCTATTTACACCTTC
Source organism: Atherinomorus stipes (assembly GCA_023101725.1). Taxonomy (NCBI): domain Eukaryota; kingdom Metazoa; phylum Chordata; class Actinopteri; order Atheriniformes; family Atherinidae; genus Atherinomorus; species Atherinomorus stipes. The sequence goes on from JALJCO010007879.1 coordinate 89,931, forward strand.
TGCTACTCAGAACTACCCGGTCAACAGAGAAGCACCGTCAGGGACACTGTGCTTTTTACTCGCACCATACTGTCCCACTATGAGACAAAAACACCATCCAAGAATGAATATCTTTCACTGAGCAAAATTCCTTTGCTCCAACACCAAAAAACTGATAGATCGGGTGGACTGAACAAGAAGAAGAACTCAGTCCCACTTTGCATTTATCAGCTTGACACGGCAGCAGCTTAAAGTGGTCGATACAACCACAGATTGCTCCAGAAGTTGCTGCAATTTCAGGGTCAGACGGACGAATACTGAGACGTTAAAAGGAATTTGGTTAAAGCAGAGAAAAGTTGGGACATTTTCTGTATGATAGCAGAATATACTGAGCCACAACTGCCAGCAGGAACCCTCACGACTTAGGAAAATATTAGTATTGAATAAAATAGCTGAGGAAATCCTCGTTATCCATGTTTACAACCAGCTGTCATAAATATCTGGAGGAATATTCATTTCTATCATGCAACTATAAACTGATGGAACTGTCGTTGTGCTTGATGCTGAAACATGGCTTTTTATTATCAGTTTTCAGCATGAGGAGGATTAATTTCAGTAAACTGTAAATTTATCGGCCAGTTCAGCTGCAATAGTGAAAACTCATGTTTGAGACGCTGCACGCTGTATGCATGAAGTTAATACGACGCAGTATGTACGGTTCTCCTTGCATCATAATATAATTATTGTTAGTACATGATGCAATTATTTGTTACAGTTTGCATGTACATTGGTATATTATTATCATATTAATTAAGGATAGACGATACATCAGCCGGCCAATATTTGCTGCTTTTGTTGGCTTTTGTTATATATATATATATATATATATATATATATATATATATATATATATATATATATATTAAATTGTTACAAATGCATTGTTTCTTTTTTCATATTTATTTGAAGTGATTTTTTTTTTTTTTCTTAAGAGTTTTCAAAATTAGTTTTCATTGTGACCGAATTATACTAATTTTGGGATCAAATGCAGTATTGGCCCCAAATATCATCAGGTTGTATCAGTAGGGATGGGCATATTGATACCCTGAAGTCGATACTTTGGTACCAGCCAGACAAAATCTCAGAATCGATACCATTTTGTTGGGCTTTGAAAAAATATCAATACACTGAAATATCATGATCTTTTCATATGCAGATTTCATACTGTCACGATTGCGATATTTCAGTGTATTGATATTTTTTCCTTGCCCTACTTTTTTGAGTATAGCGATACCACTGTGCAGATACAAAACATGCAATTTGTTCTCACTTTTAAGAGTTTTAGGTAATGAAATGATGTGAAAGCAGCCAGATTCCAGCTTCTGGTGGTAGCCTATCAGATGTCATGATGATGCTGCTACTGTTAGTGATGATGATGATGTTTAGGTATCTTTCAGTACTTTAATGCAGGTTATTGCACATTATGTTTTGGTAAATTTATAATATTACTGTTGCATTTCATATTTGAATATTTTCACCACTGAATAAATGTTAATAATCTTAACCTTTACTTAAGTTATTTGATAATTAAATGAAGTTTTTAATCTTATTTTTGTTTAATTTCTTCATCAATATAATTTATCATTGTTTTAAAAGCATTTTGCCAGAACATCTTTTCTTAAGTTTTACTTATATTGAATATTGCCCTTGCGTTCAAGATATTAATGCAAAATGTACAATCATGTGGTTTCTTTTAAAGGGACCAAAAGTATCGGTATCGATAAAAAAAAAAAAGTACCATAAACTACTGGTATCGTATCGACATGAAAAATGTAGTTATTGCCCATCCCTACGTATCACCATTGGCTGGAGCTGATGAGAAAATATTGATATCTGTATCGGCCCTAAAAGTTCGGTATCGGTCTATCCCTAATATCAACAGTATACTTAATGTCTTCCACCATTGTCCACTCAGTATTTGATAACATATTATCATCATCAGCCGTCCTTCGAGTCAGATTCCTCATTTTATTACGTGCTGTTTTGCTTTGGTTTCCTCTGAAAGCTGATTATACCACGAGGTAACCATTTTTAGGGTGGGGGGATTCCAGCATCACATGGAGGATTTTATGTCTTTCACATCTTGTTGAGTCCGCTTTGCATCAATCATTTCACATACAAATCATGACTGGACAGTCCTTTTGGGCTCCAGTTGCATGTTGGAGTCATTTTGCAAACATGGTGCGACAAACTGGCATTAAAAGCAAAGAAGAAACTGTGTTTGCATCCATTCCAGTCGTCATCTGTTCCCTCCTACTTCACCTTGGAGCACCAGCGGTCATCCACATCCTTGAGATGTGGCCCTGCTCATAATCGCTCTCAGCCTGGGAGCCTTAAGAACACATGCCAACTGCCAGAAAAAGGCCTTCTGCTTGGTTCTGTCATACAGGTAGTCTCCTCCAGGGTTATTTGTCCATAGCTTTGTTGATTTTAAGTGTGTTAATAGTGTCACAGACAGAAACTGTCTTCTCTGTATCCGTCTTGCAGCTGTCTTTTCTGGACATGTCGGGCTCCCATAGAAAAAACTCGTGTAGGAGGGTGTTAACGGTGTCAGGACACTCCATCATCACCATGTGGCTTCCCTCCTCAATGACTTTCAGAAACGCAAACAGAAGGATCTACAAACACAGCCAGAACGAAAACAACATATTACAACTAAGAATCACAGAAAAATAATGAAAAAAAGACACAAAACAGCTCTTTCATACACAACTCCAATTTAAAAAACGTTGGGACGTTGGTGGAAAATGTCAATAAATAAAGTAGATTTTATGATATAAAATTCCCCCCAAAAGACAAACAACATTTCAGATGATGAAACTGAGACATTTTACTATTTCATGGAAAATATGAGGTGATTGTGAATCTGATGCAGCAACACGTCTGTAAAGAGTTGGAACAGCAGCAACAAAAGGCTGGAAAATTAATAATGGGAGGAGATTTTAATATCTAATTAGGTAAACTGGCAACAGGTCACTAACATGACTGGGTATAAAGGAGCATTTCAGAGAGGCAGAGTCTCTCAGATGGGAAGCTGGACAGAGGTTCACCAATCTGAGACAAACTGGCTCTAAATATCATCTATCGGCATCTAATATTATCAGAAGATGGAGAGAATCAGGAGGAATCTCTGTGTGCATGGGACAAGGCTGAATGTTGGTGATCTTCTGCATTAAAATCAGACATGATTCTCTACTGGAAACCACTGATGGACTCAGGAAGATTCCAGAAATCTCTGTCTGTGAACACAGTTCACAGTTCTGGCATGACCAAAAGAAATATGGCTTCAATTTTTGGTATAAATGTGTGGTTTTTTTAAATGGATTTTGGCTTAAGCCTTGTTTTTAACTTTTGTAGCAACAAATTTACACTTTATTTTCATAATATCCCTTAGATGTACGTATACAATCCATAGTTTTTTGTTTGTTTGTTTCAATATACATTTTTTCAGGTTTTGTAGTTGTTACTACAGTGGTTGCTAAGGATGCTATTAACAACAAACTGAAAGAAAGCGATAAACACTACATTTGTGGTGCTGCGCTGGCTATAAAAAACTTTTTGCGCATCAAATACGTGCATATTCCTCAGTGAACATAATTAAGAAAATTCAAATAAGCTACACTATAAATACACACACTATCAGGTACTCAAGTGTTTGTTTTTCCTGGCTCTAGTGGCCTTTATATGATAGTATATCGAATAGAAAGGGGGTCAACACCACAACTACTTTTTACAGACGTGATGCTACACGACGGTAAACATCATCTTGGAACTACTTTTTACAGACGTACTACGATCAGATTCACAATCAGTTCGTATTTTCTATGAAACAGGATATCTCAGTTTCATCATGTATGATGTTTATGTTCTAATGGGAATAAAACATGTTGATGAAATTTGGAAATCATTGAATTCTCATCTTATTGTAACTCAGCATCCCAACGTTTTTAGAATTCTGCGATGAAGAGGTGCTATACCTCTGCCATGCGCTGGTCTTCATCCATGGGCACGAACTTGTCACACATGCCATGAACCAGGAGGATGGGCACGGTGAGCTCAGCATGGTAGACCTCATCGCCCTCAGGCCAGTACTGCCCGCTCATCATGGCTCGCAGGACAAACGGAGACACGTTGAAAGCGTTGCCTTGCTTCAACAGCTGCTTCTCTTTAGCACCTTGACGAGCAAATCCGGCTCTGAACACCAGAGTAGAGAATGGTTAGAGTACTTCTGATGGTATAGTGGATTCTCTGTGGTCTGTCAGCACGTAGGATCATAAAAATGCAGGTCTTACTTCAGGAAGCTCCATGCCAGACACGGTGACAGGCAGTGAAGGACGCAGGATGGCAGCTGGAAGATGGAGCAGAGGCTGGGCTCCAGAGCTGTGGGACCCCCTCCATTGATCATCACAACCTTATGGACCAGATCAGGATATTCATGGGCCAAAAAGGTGCAAAATGACACTCTGGAAGAGATATTAAGACACAGAAAGCAAGATAATTACCCTTAAAACTCTTAGCTATTATTTATACTGTTTTTGGTCATCTGTTTTAATTTTTTAATGTAAAAATCTGTGAAGATGAAGCTTTAATCCCAGTCAGTGTCCAGACATCATGTTCCAGTTCAGCCTCAGCTGCCAGAATATGAGTGTAATATATATATATAAAATGATGCAAAAATGCTATGCCCTTCTGGATGGACTATAAATGACTAGAAAACTTCTATATATCAATTAATGTTGGTGTAGGAGCTAGTCTGAGCACCTGTATTGGGCACTAGGTGGCAGCACAGTTTATATATGTCTATATAAGTGGGAACCTTCCACCGTGTGACAGGTGTTGCGCGTAGGAAGGTGAACATATAGTTTTTTGAACCGTTCTGCTCCACTCCATCTGTTTGTTTAGTTCATTCATTTTACATCTTTTGATTTGAACAGTTTAACAGATCACGTCACTATTTTGTAAAAGCCGGTAAAATACATGTGGAAAATAAAAGATAAAACGATAAAAGTTTGGACTTGGCATTATTGGGCGCAGGTAATGCCAGCGATGAGACGTGTCGGTGTTCCACGAGTGACACTTCAGATGCTTTAAGCATTGGCTTAGCACCTTTACAGTTGGGTTCAAAACCAGAGGGTCCAATCTGGCCCGCGGGATGAATTTGGTAAAAGTAAAACAGACACAGAAGACAGTAACTGCACTCTTTTAATAAAAGAAACTGCAATTCCTAAATTTGTCCAAGTGAGGCTGCATTTATGTTAACTTATAGATCTGGAAAGTTCCTATCATGGTGTGAAAGACTGGATTTCTCAGGTCCAGATACCCGGGGTTAAATGTTTAGTGATATTATAGATTCATTGTGATGTTCAAGCCGAAATGCACATGTAAATGAGTTAATATTTAAATGTTTACTGTATTGAATGAATAAGATTAAAATGCATACAATTAATAATCAAATAAATCAATAGAAATTAATAAATAGAAATAAATAAATAAAATATCATGCATCTCATAAAAAATAAAATGTTTATATATGAAGTTAGTAAAATTGCTTTTAAAATGTATTAAACTAATGAACAAAAGTAATTTTACACATAAAATATCAATGTTGTAAAACCAGTCAATTGAAAATGCCAAAAAAAGGAAACATTTGAAGTTTTCACTAATTATTATTATAGGTTACTCTGCTGTAATTTTACCGGAGACCAGGTTGACCTGTAGGTGGCCCCTGAACTGAAATAAGTTTGACCCCCTGACCAGAGGGGCTTGCGAATGTATAAACGATGATGCATCAACTTCCTGTGAGATACTGGAAATAGCGCTCAGCCATTGGCTCCCAGTCTAAGTAGTTGTTTCTGGTAGCGGTTCATTTGAACATTTCAACACAACAGGTTTCTTTTCTTGAAGTTTTTTTCCTGGACTTTTCCAGCTGCTACAGTACGAGTCAAGTTATCACAACAATAGACTAATAAACCACCCCAAGTTTTTGGAGAAGAGTTTTACAATTGTAGCCGCAATGAAACAGAGATGAAGCCAGGACAAAGCGACAAAGCCAGGACGAAGCAGCGCCAAAGCCGAGACGAAGGACAGACGAAGCAGCGAAGAAGCAGCTACAAAGCAGTGACAAAGCAGTAACAAAGCCAAGACAAAGCAGAGACGAAGCAGCAACGAAGCAGTAACGAAGTAGAGAAAAACCCGAGACGAAGCAGCAACAAAGTAGTAATGAAGTAGAGACAAACCCGAGACGAAGCAGCAACAAAGTAGTAATGAAGTAGAGACAAACCCGAGACGAAGCAGCAACAAAGTAGTAATGAAGTAGAGACTAACCCGAGACGAAGCAGAGACAAAGCAGCGACGAAGCAGCGACGACACTGAGACAAAGTAGTGACAAAGCAGAGACAAAGCAGCGACGTAGATGCGACGAAGCAGAGATGAAGCAGAGACGAAGCACCGAAGAAGCAGTAACGAAGTTGAGACGAAGCAGCGACGAAGCCGAGACAAAGCCGAGACGAAGCAGAGACAAAGCAGCGATGAAGCAGAGATGAAGGAGTGACGAAGCTGAGACGAAGCAGAGACGAAGCAGAGACAAAGCAGCAACAAAGCAGTAACGAAGCCGAGACAAACCCGAGAGGAAGTAGCACTGAAGCAGAGATGAAGCAGCGACGAAGCCGAGACGAAGCAGCGATGAAGTGATAAAGCCGAGACGAAGCAGCGACAAACCAGCAACAAAGCAGAGACGAAACCGAGATGAAGCAGTGACGAAGCAGCAATGACGTGGAGACAAAGCAGCAACGAAGCAGAGACAAAACCGAGATGAAGCAGTGACGAAGCAACGATGAAGTGGAGACGAAGCTGCAACGAAGCCGAAGGAGGAAAAATAACTTTCCAGGACAACTCAAGCTTCTCCAAGACATTTTTCTCGTTTTCTATCTGTTTTCCATGACTGGAAAAATGTTCAATTATTTTCCAGGTTTTCCAGGACGCATGGGAACCCTGCATGAGTATTTGTGACATTTCCAAACAATTTGCCACAGAAAAATGTACTTGTGTTGTTCGGGAATATGTTGCACTGTTCGTGGTTGTGCTAACAAACAGAGAAAGTTAAATTTGTGGATAAAGGAGCGATGTATAGAACATGCACCTTGGTCTGACCATGACTTATCACCCCTACACGACACACCTACCCCACCAATGAGAGCATGGTAAGATCTAACGCTTCCCCAAACCCTAACCACCACCGCCCACTGCATCACGCCCAAACAAAACACATCCACTTTGCAACACGCCTCTGGTCTGCAAGCTGCAGCTGCATATTATTGGACCTCCACAGTGCAAGCATTTACACCATGCACTGTGCCTGCGAGCGCACTCTGTGTTTCTAGATGCGTGAGGTCATGGAATCACAGGAGGGATTACAACATCGCGAGTTTGTTCACGTTTGCGTTTCATTGTTTCTTATATCTCTGAAAACTTGTGTCCACGGACATGACGTCATGTTCAGATAGTTTAGCGACTGCAAATCTACACGGTAGCTTTTATTTAGGAAGTTACCAGATGTTTTACACTGAATCTTGTGTCCAATCTGAACTGTTGAAATTTACGTGGTCTGGGTCTGTGCTCTGTGAAAAATAGAGCTGGCGCGTGTATTTAGCACAGAGACGCGACACAACGGAGCAACAGCGGACCATGGAAATCAAACCATTGACTAAAACAGTGCATGATGCAACGCTGCACTTACAGACCCGGTGTAAAGCCGAGGTAAGACAGCGCGGCTGCAGGGCTCCAGACTGCCAACAAATGGTCGCATTTTGGGACTAAAAAAATCTGCATCTGCTTTTAAGTAAAGAATATATCCAACCTCTGTCAACAAAACAGAGCTAAGAAAGCACATAGAAATGCTACTGTATGTTATTTTTGGCCAGATTTTTATCTCCTCCTCTCTTGCACGAGGCAGAGGGATTGTAACGTTGTCCTTTCTGAGCTGTGACAGCTGATGTTCCCACATATTTATCTAAAAAGCTCCTATAAGGTGGAGCAGCGCCACCATCTGGCATGTAAATAGGGATGTAACGATATGAAAATTTCATATCACGGTTATACTGACCAAAATGATCACTGTTATCATTGTTATCAGGGTATTATTGAAATCTCCCCCCCATTATCATAAAAATAATCCAAAATGGGTCTAGACGTCTACTTAGTCCTTTTTAAAGGGGGAAAATCTCTAGAGCACGTACAGGCGCCTTTGTTGCCTTCCGCCATGTTTTCATAATTTTAAACCTTGCAAACTGGGACTGCTGCTGCTTTTCCAGCAATGAGCAACATGACTGAGCTTTTCAAAGTGTAATAATCAATCACGGTTTTGATGATAATCAAAATTTGAAACAGTGTCATTAATCGTTGAGAATTTTATCACGGTTAACAATTTTACCGTTAATTGTTACATCTCTACGATGTAAATGAACGCGGTTCCATTCAAACTGGAAGTCTGGTGCATATTTCGTGCAAGGCCTCATGGGCACTAGGGAACAAGGTGGATAAGCGATAGCGCCGGTGGTCTTGTGGAGTTTAAAGACCTCCGACTCAAAGTTCTCACCCGTATGAGTGGCCGATGAGAATGTTGCGTTTCCGAGCGTATCTCTTAAAGATGGCCCGCAGGTCCTCGGCCAGGGCGTAAAAGGTGTACGCCGCTGCGATCTGCGGGGCCGTGCTGGCTCCGTGTCCAGCCAGGTCTGGTGCTATGACCTCATAGCCCAGCCGGGAGAAGAAGTCCAGCTGGCTGCCCCAAATGTCCAGAGAGCCTCCCACACCGTGCACGAAGAACAAAGCCACGTCCGAGTGCGTCCCTTTGCAGCTGGAAATAACCCGCTTGGAGTCGATCAGCACCGTGCGCTTTGGCTTGCGGCGGCGTCGGCGGGGAGGCGGCGCCGGTTTCTGCTCTCCGGACGGTAAAGGGACTTGAGGGGGGGCGGGGTTAGGATCGGGAGAGGAGGCGATCTCTTTGTAGTCGGCCAGCTCCACCTCCACGGTGCTGCAAGGCTCCAGATCCCCATCCTGACACTGCAGGATCTCAGAGTGCAAAACGTCGCCGAGGTTCTCGATCACCAGCTGGCCGTTGCGGTAAACGGTGATCTTCCTCTTGCAGTGGACGCTGGCGCTGCTGTCAGCATCCTCAGGGGGGGCATCGTTGTCGTTACAGTTCTCCTTCCCCGCAGCTTGCCTCTCCGTGACGAGGGGCTGACGCTCGGGGACGATGTGCCGCACTCGCAGGACTCTCCCTGGCTTCACCTCCACAAACTCAAACCCATCCGAGGGTTCGGACGACTCCAGAGGCAAGACCAGATTGGCAGTCTTCCCCGTCAGGCAGCAGAGGATCCCGTCAGTAATGCTGGTCAGCATGGTGCTTTCCTGCATGAACAGACAAACAAAAAACAACCTCATCATTAAATCATATCTAAAATAAAGTTCTAGACATCTTATATGAGGCAAGTCATACTGTCTGCATATACAGCGGGAAAAAAAGTATGGAACACATCAACATTTTTCTCAGAAAATATATTTCTAGTAGAGCTACTGATGTGAATTTTCACCAGATGTCGGCAACAACCCAAGTAATGCACACATACAAAGAAATCCAAACATTTCTGTCCATAAATGAAGTTATGTGTAATTTAGTGAAATGACACAGGGAATAAGTATTAAATACGCTTACTGAAGTTTATTTACTACTTAGTGCAGAAACCTTTGTTGGTGGTTCAGCCTCCAGACGCCTCCTGTATAGAGAAACCAGTGGAATATGTTGCTCAGGTGTGATTTTGGTCCATTCTTCCACAAACTGCCTTCAAATCTTCAAGCTTCCGGGTCTCTTATGTGAACTAGGATATTCAGTTCTTTTCAAAGATTTTTAGTTGGATTCAATTGACTGGTCCGTTCTAGCAGCTTTATCTTCTTCTTCTTAAAGCAGGTGAGTGTTTCTTGGCTGTGTGGTGGGATGGTCGTCTTGCTGAAAGATCCAGCCTCTTTTCATCTTCAGCAGCTGCAGATGCAGCAGATTCTGGTCCAGAATGTCTCTCTACTTTTCTTAATTCATTCTTCCTTTAATGATATGAAGTCTGCCAGTACCACATGCTGAAAAACAGCCCCCACCATGATGTTCCCACCTCCAAACTTTACTGTTGCTATGGTGATTTTGGTGCCAGTTCTCCTCCAAACATGAGTCTTATGACATCCAAAGAGTTCAGTTCTGGTCTCATCTGACCAGACTATGTTTTCCAGAATGTCATTGGTTTGTCCAGATGTTGTGTTACAAACTTCAAACCAGCATCAACCTGCTTCTTCTTCAGAAATGGAGTCTTGCGTGGTGTGATGCATGAAGGCCATGGCGGTTGAGTGCATTCCTTCTTGTTTTCTCTGAAACAACTGTAGCTGCTGGTTCCAGGTCTTTCTGAAGCTCTCCACGAGTGGTCCTGGGCTGTTGGAGAACCTTTCTGATGATTGTTCTGACTCCTCTGTCTGAAATCTTGTGAGGAGCACCTGGCCGTGGCCGCTTTATGACCATGCCGTGTTCTTTCCACTTCCGGATGATGGTCCCAATGGTGCTCACTGGAACTTTCAGAAGTTTAGAAATGCACCTGGAACCAATGCCTTCAGTGTGTTTGCAATAATAAGGTTGCGTAGGTCTTTAGACAGCTCTTACCTTTTACCCATCATGCAATGCTTCTTGTCTGACACCTTGGTGATGAGAAACCTTTTTAAAGACATCAATCAGGACTAAACCAGCTGATATTACTTTGCACTGATAGAGGACAGGATTACTTTCTAAATACTGACAGACTCCAGCTGCTTTCTTGGCTTTCAGATCTTTTTGTCTCCATTTCTTCATGTGTTCAATAGTTATTCCCTGTGTCATTTCACTATATTACACATAACTTCATTTATGGACATAAATGTTAGGATTTCTTTGTATGTGTGCATTACTTGGGTTGTTGCCGACAACTGGTGAAAATCCATGTCAATAGCTCTACTAGAAATATATTTTCTGAGAAAAATGTTGATGTGTTCAGTATTTTTTTTTCCCCCTGCTGTATCAGCTGTTCCAGTGGAGGAATAGAGGCTCCATTCCTGCAACAGTGGACCCAAACTGTCTCCTAGCAACAATGAAATGGTCCTTTATCTTTTCTGCCAAATGTTGGCAGAAACAAAACACCTAAAAAACACAAAAACACTTTCAGTCTCACCACATGCAAATTCCACCACAGCTCTACTAACACACTCACCGGGGTGAAGAAGCCACTCAGCATTCTGACATCTTACATCCATCAACAAAGAGAAAACTATACTGGCTCTGCAGTTTTAGCGTCAGACAGGACTGACCGTTAATAAACGTCTGCTATTCGCCCTTCCTTTTCACAAGGCCAGAGGCAGGATGTCTATAAATAACACACGTCAGTCACAGGCTGGACTGTGGACATGTCTCATAACAGCATGACACCACTTTTCCCAATGTCTCAGTTTACAGTGCAGACAAGAGTAAAAAAAAAGTCGCTGACTTCCTGTTAAAGTCCGTTGGCCTACAGCTTGATGGACTCTGGTTATCTCCAGTCTAAAGCATCACGTCAGAACATGGTAAGGCTTTTGGTTGAAGAACCTGGAGAAGGTCCACCTGTGTATCTGTTTGCTATCTAATCAGCCAGTCACATTCAGACTGAGCATCAGTGAGGAAGAAAAGGCCTTGGAAGCATTTACACCAGGATATTCTGGAGACTCGGTTTAACTGGGGAGGAATTTTGGGAAATTTCACCCCTTCCTTCACTTTGGTTTGTTTTCACACTGCACTTTACTACCTGAACAATATAGCGCATTTACAACAGCTGCACTCTGGGGGGCGGTATTCCCCCAAATAACCACTACCAAGGAAGAAAATCTGGCTTACAGTGCATTCCAGTAGGGGATTATCACGCTTCCGTGTTCCGAACTTCCGGTTTGAAACACTTAGACGGCCCACGTCCGGTCCAGTTCAATGTCCCTGCTTTACTTCGTAGATAACGTGAATAAACGCCAACCCTACTGAAATTTTCACGGATTCCAGACTGAAGTGATACTAAGGAGGAAGTGGATCAAAGCGATTCTCCAGAGTGAAGGGCCGAACTTTATAATAAAACAACGTAGCATGTTTGTTTGCAGCCGGTGGGGCACAACACCGGCATGCTAGCATTAGCCAGCTAGCGTTTACCGACGTGCTTAACTTTGTGCGTCTTAAAACACACATACATCTGAAAATCGGGTCTGTACCCCCCCCCCGTTTCCAGTGGAACAACTGGGGACTGCCAACAAAGGAGACGCTTTCAGATGTTTGTGTGTTTTAAGACACACAATGTTAAGCACGTCAGTAAACGCTAGCTGGCTAATGCTAGCATGCTGTGAAGTGCCGGTGTTGTGCCCCACCGGCGACAAACAAACGTGTGTTTTATTATAAAGTTCGGCCCTTCACCGCGGTGAATAGATCGCTTTGATCCAGCTTTTGATCAGTATCACTTCGGTCTGGAATGAAAACTTTAAGTATGTTTGGAGTTTATCCGATTTAAACAGTATAACAGAGCAGGAACGGCTGTCGTTAACATGGCCCGGAAGGAGGAAGTGTCCAAAATCCGGGAACTTCCGGTTAGCGTGATAATCCCCTGTTGTCTCGGAACCCATTTTTCCAAGGTAATTTTCCACGGAAGTGATGTCATGAACTCGTGTTTACCAGATACAAGCTCAATTTGCTGAGGACCCAGCCTGAGATTGTAGATTTAAAGACACACAACATAACCTTTTTACCTTAAAGGTACATTATGTAAGAATTACTGACATCTAGTGGTAAAGATGGGTATTTGAAAGAAAAGATGTTTTCTTTCAAATGACTTCATATTCCAGCAATGTTGGGAATGTACGGTGGCCATTCGTGGCCAAAGTTCTCCCAGGCATAAAGATGTTTTCATCTGTAAGTAGATCCAGTGGTGTCAGGTGTAGCCATGACTGTACTATAAGTAACTACTTTTTATGTCTTTTAAAGCATTACTGATCCTAAACAGTGCTCAAACTCCCATTACACACAGCTCAATGGCGTAATTTCCACGGGGGATAGGGGGGTTTTGACCCCCCCAATAATCAGAGCCAGGTGATATAACCCCCCTAAAAAATAACACAACTCGGATTTAATAATAACATTACTGATCTTTTATGAACAAATTGTTAATTCTTTTTATCAGCTACAATATTTTCTAGCAAAACAACAGCACCTTTAATAATCTGGTATTGTAACGCATCCCCCTCCCTCTTCCCCCGCCGTGTATTTGGTATTACCCATACCAGCCGCTCTCTATCTTATTGCTGTGTTTGATGGATGGAGGGAAACAGAAGACCAACAGTAATGTAAAGAAGAAAAGGTGGAGAGAAAAAGAAAACTGATTGGCCAAAGAGAGGTAAATACACGCACATGAGAGGTAAATACACGCGCATGTGCGTCTTCATCTGTGCACTCCATCAGCGCGCGGACAGAGCGCACGTCGGAAAACACAGTAACCACTTAAAAGCAGACACACACAAGTGTTAGGCTTTTCTCTACCAGAGACCAGGATGTGGTCAGGTGTATTTTAGAAGAACTGAAGCTCCCCAAAGTTTTTTTGGAATATTGATTTCATTATTGACTTTCTAACAAAGCCCACATGGTAGTTATCCCTGTTAGGCTGATGTTAAGACTGTTATTTCCCAGCTGTCTCCGAACGCAGCACAACTTCGCAGTTGCAAGTTTCGCAACTGTACATGATCCATGCTCCATGATCAATCAGTACATGATCCATGCTGAAGTTTAGAAATGCAGAGCAAAAAGCTCCCAAAGTTGTTGTTTGCTTGTTTGTTTGTTTGTTTTTTTAATGCTGTGACGTTTCGGCCGTTCTTCACTGTATCACTTTCATCCAGCACCAGTCCTCACTATCTGGGATGCGCGTGATTTACTTCTGTATGAACTTTAGAAATGCGACGTGACTTCACAGCGTTCAGTTGTCATATGATTATTAATTATAATAATTGATTAGTTATTATATCATGTGTCAGTAATGGGGGAGGTTACCTGTTACAGGTGCATGAACACTCTGCACTTTAAGGTTGTTCATGCATTCTGAGCTTGTTTTGAAATGAAATGTATTAATGAATATTAGATTATTATAGGCTACTTGTAGCTACAGTACATTTGATGCCACGTTACCACATCTCTATTTCAGCACAAAGGGGGTCCCTGGCCGTCATTCTCACACCCCCAAAAGACATGTTGGCGCTTGAAAATTTAGCCCTTTAAGATCCCATGATGTAAAGGGCAGCTCAATGGATTATTATCATTACTTTTTTATTATTTTGACTTCACAACATGAACATAATTTGGGTCTCAGTGAGAACTAATCATGGAACCTTGTATCATATTTATATATTTAATAAATGTTAAAAGATAAGTAATGCAAAACATATTTGTTTTAGAAGCTGTTTAATGCTCTTCTGCATGGATGTCTTTGATGTGTTTGACTTCATAGGAAAGTTTCACAGATTTTACAATTCAAGTTTTAATTGCATAAAAGTAAGAAACTACATCGGCCAGCAGTATGTATAATATATCTCTGTTCACTGTCCTGTAATGGGGCTGATTATAGTGGTGAAAAGTAAATAACTAAGTTTACTATATATCCAAAAGGAAAAAGGAAAAGTATCACAATATACTGTATCTCTTATACAGACACCAAATTACCCTGACTTGTTTTACAAATGCAAATAATTAAATAACTAAATAAACAGGCAAAGAATCCGACCCCCCCAATGATGGACCCAAAGTTACGCCCTTGACACAGCTGGTACAGCAGTTTTAAAGTTCAGAGGGTTCTCACTTCACACACATTGTTCTGTCAATTCAGGGACACCGTAGTAAAAATGGTGAAAAAAACATGGCAGCCCCCAAATGTGCACCCCCAACAAGTAGATATAAATGACTCATTCTAAGAAAATAAACACATAACAGTTATTCTAATGCAGCAATTACACATATATAGAAACACAGTTTTGAATTATACATCATATTTTTCTGCCATTGATCTTTGATTTTTTACACACTGTACCTTTTAAAATCAGCATTTCTGACTTGCTTTGTAATGAATACAGTGAGTGTTTTGAACGCACATCATGTCGGATTCGGCAAAGAAACGCAAGGAAACGTTACCGGAGGAAGAGAGAAAAAGAAAGAGAGGAAGGGACAGAACAAGAGTCAAGATTTGACTGTCTTATACTGGCTGGAGTGAATCACAGTACAGGTAGGATGAAGATGGATGCTAGTTTAGCCGCTGATAGGGGCACGTCACTGAGAAAACTGCTATAAGCTCTGTTATATGTCTTGAATGGTAATGCACTTTTTAAATAACTATAACTTACTCAATTTTCTACCGATTTTCAATCAGTCTGGTTCTTTATAAACGACAAAGATGTAGTTATTAAACTACATACTTAATGACTGATTATAACCGCTCTCCTTCATTCAGAAACCATAGGGCCCGAGTGAGAGAGCTGCCTGTGGTAAGATGGTGATGCTGTTCAGCAAGCCGCCATAGATATCTAGCAATTATATAGATATCTATGGTTCCAGTTGTCTCTGAACCCGTTTTTCAGAGGTAATTTTCTGAAGAAGTGATGTCATGAACTTGTTTTTCAGAGATACAAGCTGATAATTTGCAGAGGACCCTGAGATTGTGGATTTAAAGACGCTGCATCCAGTACTATTGTTGTGTTTCTTAAACTTCCATATATGATATTTTCTATTCATAAGTTTCAAGTGTAAACAGCACAGAGTTGTTATTGAATTTTACATTCTCACGGTGTTCTTTCTTTTCTTTAAAACACAGCATGAACATGTGTTGTTGTGCAATGTGCAATAATCTCGACTGGTGGTACTCAACCATTTTTCTACAAAGTACCCCTTGTGAAATATATTTACAGCGTAGTACCTCCTATCTACCGCAAAGTAGTTTTGTTGGAAAAATAGATTATAAGAAAAACAAATGCTGCACTTTGAGATTTGTTTCTGGTTTATTAAACTGGAATTGTGAAAAACAGTGGTAGTTCTGCCAGCTTTGGTCCTCAGCCTTTTCTGTTCAGTCAGATTTCTGCTACACTTCAACAATGACTCCATTGTTTGCATTATCAAAGTAACAGTGATTGACATTTGATGTTATTTGGCTCGTAACAGGTTGAGTCAAACCATGTTGGTATGTGAAAGAAGTTTGTAATGAAACAGTGTGGAGCTAGGCTTAAACTCAACAGACATATATCTAATGAAATCTTTATTAGATCAATTTTATTGAAGGATAGTTATTCATTTATCAGAAAAAATATAAATTAAAAAAATTTCTATACCCCCTTGAATGCCTCGAATTACCCCCATTCAAAAAAACAGTGATCTAGCAATATATATATATATATATATATATATATATATATATATATATATATATATATATATACATACATATATATATATATATATATATGTATGTATATTTGCTTGTAATAAGCCCACAAAATTTCTGTCAATAGAACTAGCAAAATTCTCCTGATAAGATTTCTTGAAATAAGATGCATTGCCTTAAAACAAGTTCTTCTATCTCACTGAAATGTTTCTCTTTAGGTAATTTTGTTTTATTTTAAGTGTGATGAGATATTTTGACAAGAAATTAGAAAAATATACTTGATAAGATTTGAGTTTTTGCAGTGCAGACTACTGTCATGACTACTCTACTGCAAATTCTGCACACTTTTTCTTTAAGGTTACATTATTTCAACACAGAGACTTCAATATATATTTATGCATTTATGGATTTATATATGTGGCTGTTCTTTCATAGTTGGTTTTATATGTAAACATATACACATTTGATGTAGCTGCTGCTGGAGATTACTGCTAAAACAGTTTGGTAGTACTGTGATATGACAATAAAGTATTTCTGTTACCATATTACAGCCAATATTGTGTAGTAAGAAAAATAAACACCTAATGAAACACTGTCTGTCTGATCAACACATGTTGACGGATGAAAATGTCGACCAAACGAGCACGTGAGCGCTTTTCTGAAGCCAATCAGATTGCCAGACTCCTCATCCATGGCAACATATTTTGTCTGCATTGCAGAACATACAGGTTGACATGTCTGCCAAGTCTTACAGTGACACACATTTGGTACACGGTGTATTTCTATTTCATAACAGCGTAAAACGCAGCGCAGTCTGAGATGTCAGCTGCACGTGCACGGAAAGAGACCATTTTAACATACTTTCTGTCTAATGCATAAATATAAAGTGGCGTAGCTGATGGATCTCCAGACGTTTGACAGCCATGAATCATAGAGCAGGCTGCATAAATATGGAATCAGTCTGTACAACTACAATAATACACAGACCCCGAGATTAAAGAATTAGCGCATTTAAACCTCCTTCAGTCTCGTGCAAAATCCTTTAATTACCGTCTTTTGCAGGACAGACGTGCATTTCCTGCAAAGGCTCCGTGCTGATGCTTCATAAACAGCTTAACATGCAGTAAACATGGATTCTTACCTGCAGAATCACTGATGATCAAGGGGATGCGGAGCCTGCGCTAAGATGGAGAAAAACGTAGCATTTGGCGCAACAATTTGTTTACGCTAGAGATGCTGCAAAACAGTGAGCCCTCATTAGGCCCATTAGACTGAAATTACAGCAGACGGGGGGGCTGGGTTGATTCAGCGTGCATCTTGTGCCATTGC
Source organism: Atherinomorus stipes (assembly GCA_023101725.1). Taxonomy (NCBI): domain Eukaryota; kingdom Metazoa; phylum Chordata; class Actinopteri; order Atheriniformes; family Atherinidae; genus Atherinomorus; species Atherinomorus stipes. Next base: position 107,777 of record JALJCO010007879.1, read on the forward strand.
ATTTCAGAAGATGGATATAAATGTCTTTTTCTGCTCCCCTCAGCATCCAGTGCGTATCCAGGCCGAACCCGACCCAGCCCCGCTGCCCTTGAATCCGCAGCAGTGCTCGGGCATTTTCGCTGAGTGGCGGTAGGGGGTGTGGGGGGGGCGAATGGAGGACTGCTGAAGGCTGAGAGGAAGCCAATAGGAGAAGCCCGTTTCCTTGTTGCCAGGGCTGACAGAATAACAAAAAGTGTGTGTGGGAGCTGCCTGCGTGCACACGCTGGATCATTCTTCCAGCCAATCATCTTATTTGGATGATGCATGTTGACACGTGTGATACCATCGCAAAAATCTGATCAAAATCTGGTTTTTTTATCCGCCGTAACTGCGTGTGTGGAGGAGTCCCTGCAGCTGCTGAACCATGAGGATGGATATGACCTCTAATCAGACACGAGTCCCCTCGTGTCCCCTGCTGTTTGCCCGGAGCTCCGTCATCTGGCTCTGCTGCGTGCACGGACAAGTGTGAAGACTCCCAGAGCTCCATGTTTAATTGGAAAAATGGGAAAGCTTTGAGAATCGGATCAAATGAAAAGAGAGTTGTTGTATTTGAGGTTGTAAGTAGGGGAGAGCGGGTAATGTGAGACAGTTTTTACATTTGCTCCCCTCTTACCAAGATAAAATGATATATCAGTAAAATTTACACATTTCCCATTAATTCAGGATGTTTCCTAGTTATGGAAATGATCAGAATGTTTTTAGGACAAAGGGCAATGGAAATATGATTTAAAAAGTGGTCTTGGGGGTAAAGTGAGACAAACACGAAAAATCAGTGGGGTAAAGTGAACCAGTTAGTGGGTAAGCTGATCCTCTTACATTTTCCACTTTAAAACTACCATAACAACCCATTTTTAACAATTACAGCTGGACTGAGAACTGCACGTTCCAAAACTAAAGTCAGACCAGTAACAGAATCATGGGGACGGTCAAATAAACAAATTTTTCAAACACTTTAAATTTATCCAAAGTATGGCTGCCACGATAAGTCCACTAATCGACTAGTCGTCAATTATCAAAATAGTCTGCGAATAATTTTATAATTGTCTGATCGTTCATTGTTTATAAGCTTTGTTTTTCCTCTCAAAATTGTCGCTGTACCTTCTGCTGCCTCGTCCGTCTTTCTGTCTGGTCAGCTTCTAGAATTGTATATTGACATAAATAAACACCACCAGTCAAAAGTTTGGACATTTTTTTCCATTAGATTTAAGTACAAAGTTTCTGAACTTTTGACTGGTTCTGTAAATAGGCTATGCTACAATTTTTGTACCATTCAATTAGTCAACTAATCACCAAAATAATCGGTGACTATTCGATTATCAAAAAAATAGTTTGTGGCAGCCCAAATCCAAAGTACTTTAAAAGTAAAAGAAATGCCACATAAAACAATTCAAAATGTTTAAATTAACATTCACAGTGGGGTCAGGACAAAGGACAATCAGAACCAGCTAGTACGCAGCCTCGGGGTCAGAACATGGAGCCATCAGCACCTGTTAGAAAAGCCTGGGACTCTGGGCTTTTTAAGACGTAAAAAATAAAATGTGTAACATAATATTACACAAAAACATGTTTAAGACTAAACTAAACTTGTGCTTTGTGCTTCAAGACACTGTCTCTCTTTACCCCGAAAGATTCGTCTCACTTTACCCCACAGCCACTTCTTTAGAAAAACCAACATCTCTGGCAGTTCAGGCTGATCTTTAACCAGGCCCAGCAGTATGGTATGGAATGCTGTTGTAGACAAATGTTTAATTAAAGAAATAAAATAAAATGAATTAACAGGATATCAAGTGGAGCCTTATGTCCATAAAGCTCCGTTTGGTAAAGCAAAACTGTTCAACACAATAAAGCAATCGGATTTCCATTCTGCTTGCTTTGATGCTGGACAGGACGAGTAAAAATAGAAGAAGAAAAAAAAAGATTTCACGCGTGCGCGCGGACATGGTGGAGTTCGGTCACAGCACCACACTGTTGCGTCCTCATATGCACGCAGATTTCTTCATGACGACGCTCGTGTAAACCCGGATAAAAAGATGAAGACGAGACGCCACTTTTGCGTCTTCTCTTCTGATCGCCGCCGTGTGAACGTAGCCTGAGGGAGTGACCACTATATATATATATATATATATATATATTTATTTTCTTGTTGCTGTCTTGTCTGATAAACATAGTTCATTTTCTGAAGTGTCCATGATGCTAACAGAAGTCTGACCGCTCAGCAGCTTGACCTACTTTCTCTAAATAAGGTTATAGCCAAATAAGGTGTAGAGTTGGAATTAAGATTCTTTGCTTGTAGTAATTTTGTATTTTGTGTTGCTGTTATTATCCCGCTACCTGTTGTCCTTTTTTAGTTTTTGATTTAGTTTTTTTTGGTAGTTAGTCCATTCATGGTATATTGTATTTCCTTCTGTAGCCTGCTTGCACAGATGTAAGAGCGGACTAACTACCTTTAGTTTTTTGTTTGTTTGTCATCTGGTCACTTTCCCTAAATTACTCTGTTGTTTCTCAAAGTGCTCTGAGTAGACAACTTGATCTTGTGTGAACCAAAACGTTAGTTTTGCAGTGGTTTGCTGTGTACACAGGCTTGCAGTGCTGTGTGATTAAGCGAGCTAGGCCACCATGTGGTAGCGGTTTTAGCCAGGGCGAACCTGGCAGCTGCCCGGGGCGGCATTTTTTCAGGGGCGGCACGAGCGCTTGAAAAATTAGAAGAAAAAAAAAAGCGCCACCACATAGTTTTATATTATTAGGCCAATCTGTCAGCCACTGTGTCAGGAATCGGCAAATTGGCGCCCCTGCAGCTGCAGACGCCCGCTGAGAAGGTGCGAACCTAAGCGAACTTGAAGAAGAACAATAAATTAACCAAAACAATCAAATTACTTCACCTTTTCAACTTTAGCACGTAGCAGATCCCTGTGTTTTGTTTGCTGTATTTATTTTCCTTTTTGCTTTATTTTATTCTTCTGAATGACGCTGGATATGTGAATTTGTCAATTTTGTTAGTCTTTTATAACATATGTAATGTTATATGTTATCATATGTGAATTGTTCTTTGGACAAATGTTAATAAAGCTGGGGGGGGGTGTTTGCCGTGCAGAGCCCTGCTTTGGATCCCGCGGGTCCTGCATGCAAATCTGCAGCAGCTTCAGACAAAACATGATTTTGTCAAATGATGGTGAGTAAAGCTGATGCTGGAATCTGAACCATTGTGTAACCGTTGCTGCAGGGAAGGCTCTCGGAGACCGTCGGTCTCTTTTAATGTCTTTATTTGAACTCTAGCGGTGCCCAGCGCCTCGTGTTGCTTTTCCTTCTCCTATTCCAGTGTTTCTCAATTCCAGTCCTCAGGACAACCCGCTTTCCACACCTGAATCAAATGAATGGCTCATTAACACACTGCAGAGAACTTGATGAGGAAGTCCATTAATCTGAATCAGGTGTGCTGGAATAGGAAGGTAGGAACACATGGAAGCCATGCAGGGCAGTGGGTCCTGCTGTTTCAGCCATACCTCGCTCTCGGTGCTCCTTTGAAGCAGAACCGTTTCTCCTTTTACCCTGCACCTGTGCACCCGTTTTACCTCCCACACCCAGAGAACAATCAGCCCTTAAACATCAGGACATTGGAAACATGACAGTATTAAAGGTTGAATATGTAACATTTTTTATTAAAAGCTATATATTTTTTAAAAAAATATAGCTTTTAAGCTAGGCCTATTTATTATTCAGACTCATGGGCCAAACAATAATGGGTCTAATAAAAATGAGGCATGACACTTAGCCTATTTTATTTCTTGTTATTTTTTTGTTTAGTTTTTATCTGAGTCAGCTGGATTGATAATCTGTATAAAATTGTTCGTCAGTCACACCTGAACTCTTTAGTGTGTTATTTGTGAGATGAAGGATTTGTGCTATTTAGAATGTTCTATAACTTATTTGATTATTTTAAATATTTTATATAATTGTTTGTTTTTTGGAGGGTGTCTCGCCCGGGGAGTAATTCTATGTAGAAGCGCCCCTGCATGTGGTACATTGATAATTCAGGTGTCTCTCAGAGCTTGTGGGTGCTACAGAGTTTCTGCCGGGATCCGACTGGGTTTGTTTTGTAATTGGGTCACAGTGAGCTGGACTGTCTCTGTGAACCTGTTCTGCAGATAACTGTGAACTTGTGTGTAGAAATAAAAGTGAACTGAGCTGAATTTTCTGTTCCCAGAATTCATACCATCCTGAATAGTTTATCTTGGAGATGATGTATGATTGTTTTGTTTTGTTTTCAGCAAACGTGTCTTTAAAGAGTGTAAATAACAAATACATTTATGATATTTATTCTACCTATTCAGAAATGTCTGGTATTACAAATTGTGCAACATGATTTTCGTGATATTCACTTAGGATCCTGGCCAAGCGGCAGCCTCTGGTGGCCAACTACTGTATGAAGCTACCCGGAATAAGCCAATAGTTGTAGTTCTCCCTTCATCCACTAGGGGCTGCAAAACATTGCAAATCTTCATAGGGTGTGTCTCATGTTGAAGTGTGCAGACTGCGAAGTGCGGATTCGTCGGCTGCATACTTCACGGCAGCGCGCCAAGTCCTGTCCCGTTTCAAAAACGTCTGGAGGAATCCAGCCTCCAAACCTGCACTACGTTTGGCCTGAAACGAAGGACACATCGCACGTATCCTTCGTGGCCTCTACTATCCCAGAATTCATTGCACACAAGATTTTAAAAAAAAAAAAACTTTAGACAATCCTGTACAGTTATATCAAGAAAAAACGCACTGAAAGGTTTGAACAATAAACCTACAAAAGGGTTTCAATACAATAAAGGAAAATAAGATATTTAGAGCACAAGATACAATAAATTATAGTTACAAAGTGATGTAAACACCAAGTTAATCATCATGACTGGCTTAAAGAAAGAGAAATATTAAAACAGAAGGATAGGAGACTTTTTTTTAACAGATCTTTTTTACAATTCTACTTGACACTTTTTAAGTGATGAGAAATATTGTAAAAATCAATAAAACAGGTAAAGTTAAGTATTTAGTTTCATCCCGCAGATGATGGGAGGGAAGCTGCAGAGCTACGAGTGTAATATGTGGTTATATTCATGGGTTTTTAAGTGTTTAAGTGTTTACTGGTAAAAAAAAAATAAAACAACAGATAATCTCTATGGAAAATTTAAAAATATGCAAGCAAGCATAAAAAAAAAGAAAGTTTTTAGCTCAGAAAATTAACTTTGTTTGATATTATTCATGGGTTAACAAGGGGTTAATGGGGTGTCCACGTTTAGGTCACGACAAATAAAGGAAAAGGAATAAAATGTATTCCATATTAGTTCTTTCTCTTTTTTTTCTAACAATGTAGCTGAAGGAAAGCCGTAACTAGACAGCTGTGGAGTCTGCAGTTACAAGGCAACGAGAGTGGAGCACTATGGGTAATTCTCGTCTGCTAGGATGTCCCATTTCAGCAGCTACCGTTTCAGGAGGCTGCTTCGGCACACTCCGTAGCCTACGTAGTCTGCACACTTCAACGTGAGACACACCCACAGACTCCCATGTTAAAAGCGCAAACTTCACAGCAGAAATAAACATGTTTACAGCAGAAATAAACATGTTTACAGCAGAAATAAACACGTTTATCACAGAAAAACCCGTTTACAGCAGAAATAAACATGTTTACAGCCTGGTTCAAATAATGATTTAGGTGTAAGAGGTCAAGTTTACCTTCATGTCAGCTGTGAGTGGGGTGAATGTTTTTATAACTCATACAGGCGTGTCCTTTTGACTGACGTGTGGCAGATAAGATGCCGACCTGCCGACCGATTGCTCCTAGTTAGCTCCTTGTTTCCTCTCTGTAAGGTCTCAGTTTGTCACAGAGTCCATGTCCCCGCACGCTTGGACACACGACCAAGGTCCATGTCCCCGGACGGGATTCCATGTCCTTGATTGGTCTGAAGACAGTTTGGAGACACGTCCAGGGTCCATGTCCCCGCATGTGACTCCAATTACGTGGTTAGTCTCAGGACAGCTTGGACACACGACCAGGGTCCATGTCCCCGGACGGGATTCCGTCTGCTTGACCGGTCTGAATACAGTTTGGAGAAACGTGCAGGGTCCATGTCCCCTCATGTGACTCCGTCCGCCTGATCAGTCTAAAGAAAGCTTGGAGACGCGTCCAAGGTCCAAGTCTTCGCACATGACTCCGTCTGCCTGATTGGTCTGAAGACAGCTTGGAAACACGTGCAGGGTCCATGTCCCCGGACGTGACTCTGTCTGCCTGATTGGTCTTAAGACAGCTTGGAGACGCGTCCAAGGGCCAAGTCCTCGCACATGATTCCGTCTGCCTGACCGGTCTAAAGACAGCTTGGAGAAACAAGCAGGGTTCATGTCCCCACGCGTGACTTCATCTGCCTGACCGGTTTGAAGACAGCTTGGAGACACGTCCAGGGTCAATGTCCCCGCATGTGACTCCGTCTGCCTGATCACTCTAAAGACAGCTTGGAGAAACGTGCAGGGTACATGTCCCCGCAGGTGACTCCAATTACCTGGTTAGTCTAAGGACAGCTTGAAGACACGTCCAGGGTCCATGCCCCCGGACGGGATTCCGTCTTCTTGATCGGTCTGAATACAGTTTGGAGACACGTCCAGGGTCCATGTCCCCGCACGTGAAGACGTCTGCCTTAAAAGTCTCAAAGCGACATGGAGACACCTCAAGGGTCCATGTCCCCGCAGGTGACTCCATCTGCCTGATCTGTCTAAACAAAGCTTGGAGACACATCCAGGGTTCATGTCCCCGCACATGACTCCGTCTGCCTGATGTGTCTGGAGACAGCTTGGAGACACGTCCAGGGTCCATGTCCCCGCACGTGACTCCGTCTGCCTGATCACTCTAAAGACAGCTTGGAGACACGTCCAGGGTTGATGTCCCTGCAAGTGATTCCGCCTGCCTGATTTGTCTCAAGGCAGCTTGGAGACACTTCCAGGGTTCATGTCCCCCACACGTGACTACGTCTGCCTGACCGGTCTAAAGACAGCTTGGAGACACGTCCAGGGTCCATGTCCCCGGATGGGATTCCGTCTCCTTGAATGGTCTGAAGACAGTTTGGAGATACTTCCGGGGTCCATATCCTCGCACGTGACTCCGTCTGCCTGAACAGTCTAAAAGCGGCATGGAGACACCTCCAGGGTCCATGTCCCCGCAGGTGACTCCATCTGCCTGATCTATCTAAAGAAAGCTTGGAGACACATCCAGGGTCCATGTCCCCGCACGTGACTCCGTCTGCCTGATCGGTCTGGAGACAGCTTGGAGACACGTCCAGGGTCCATGTCCCCGCACGTGACTCCGTCTGCCTGGCCGGTCTGAAGACAGCTTGAAGACACGTCCAAGGTCCATGTCCCCGCAGGTGACTCCAATTACGTGGTTAGTCTAAGGACAGCTTGAAGACATGTCCAGGGTCCATGCCCCCGGACGGGGTTCCGTCTTCTTGATCGGTCTGATTACAGTTTGGAGACACGTCCAGGGTCCATGTCCCCGCACGTGACTACGTCTGCCTTAAAAGTCTCAAAGCGACATGGAGACACCTCAAGGGTCCATGTCCCCGCAGGTGACCCCATCTGCCTGATGGGTCTGGAGACAGCTTGGAGACACATCCAGGGTCCATGTCCCCGCACGTGACTCCGTCTGCCTGATCACTCTAAAGACAGCTTGGAGACACGTCCAGGGTTCATGTCCCTGCACGTGACTCTGTCTGCCTGAACAGTCTCAAAGCGGCATGGAGACACCTCCAGGGTCCATGTCCCAGCAGGTGACTCCATCTGCCTGATCGCTCTAAAGACAGCTTGAAGACACGTGCAGGGTCGATGTCCCTGCACGTGACTACGTCCGCCTGATTTGTCTCAAGACAGCTTGGTGAAACGTCCAGGGTCCATTTCCCCGCACGTGATTCCGTCTACCTGATCAGTCTTGAGACAGCTTGGAGACACGTTCAGGGTCCATGTCCCTGCACGTGATTCCGTCTGCCTGATTTGTCTCAAGAATGCTTGGAGAAACGTCCAGGGTCCATGTCCCCGCATGTGACTCCATCTGCCTGATCAGTCTAAAGGAAGCTTGGAGACACGTCCAGGGTCCATGTCCCCACACATGACTCCGTCTGCCTGGCCGGTCTGAAGACAGCTTGAAGACACGTCCAGGGTCCATGCACCCGCACGTGACTACATCTGCCTAAAAAGTCTCAAAGCGGCATGGAGACACTTCCAGGGTCCATGTCCCCGCAGGTGACTCCATCTGCCTGATCTATCTAAAGAAAGGTTGGAGACACATCCAGGGTTCATGTCCCCGCACATGACTCCGTCTGCCTGATGGGTCTGGAGACAGCTTGGAGACACGTCCAAGGTCTATGTCCCCGCAGGTGACTCCAATTACGTGGTTAGTCTAAGGACAGCTTGAAGACATGTCCAGGGTCCATGCCCCCGGACGGGGTTCCGTCTTCTTGATCGGTCTGATTACAGTTTGGAGACACGTCCAGGGTCCATGTCCCCGCACGTGACTCCGTCTGCCTGACCGGTCTGAAGACAGCTTGGAGACACGTCCAGGGTCCATGTCCCCGCAGGTGACTATGTCTGCCTGACCGGTCTGAAGACAGCTTGGAGACACGTCCAAGGTCCATGTCCCCGGACGTGACTCCGTCTGCCTGATTGGTCTGAAGACAGCTTGAAGACACGTTCAGGTTCCATGTCCCCGTACATGACTTCATCTGCCTGATCACTCTAAAGACAGCTTGGGGACACGTCCAGGGACGATTTCCCTGCAAGTGACTCCGTCTATCTGATTTGTCTCAAGACAGCTTGAAGAAACGTCCAGGGTTCATGTCCCCACACGTGACTACGTCTGCCTGATCGGTCTAAAGACAGCTTGGAGACACGTCCAGGGTCGATGTCCCTGCATGTGACTCATTCTGCCTGATTTGTCTCAAGACAGCTTGGAGAAATGTGCAGGGTTTATGTCCCCACACGTGACTTCATCTGCCTGATCGGTCTGGAGTCAGCTTGGAGAAACGTGCAGGGTCCATGTCCCCGCATGTGACTCCGTCTGCCTGATCAGTCTAAAGGAAGCTTGGAGACCTGCCAAGGTCCATGTCCCCGCACATGACTCCGTCTGCCCGATCGGTCTGGAGACAGCTTAGAGACACGTCCAGGGTCCATGCCCCCGCAGGGGATTCCGTCTTCTTGATCGGTCTGAATACAGTTTGGAGACACGTCCAGGGTCCGTGTCCCCGCACGTGACTACATCTGCCTTAAAAGTCTCAAAGCGACATGGAGACACCTCAAGGGTCCATGTCCCCGCAGGTGACTCCATCTGCCTGATCTGTCTAAAAAAAGATTGGAGACACATCCAGGGTTCATGTCCCCGCACATGACTCCGTCTGCCTGATCAGTCTAAAGACAGCTTGGAGACACGTCCAGGGTCCATGTCCCTGCAAGTGATTCCGTCTGCCTGATTTGTCTCAAGGCAGCTTGGAGACACCTCCAGGGTCCATGTCCCAGCAGGTGACTCCATCTGCCTGATCGCTCAAAAGACAGCTTGAAGACACGTGCAGGGTCGATGTCCCTGCACGTGACTACGTCCGCCTGATTTGTCTCAAGACAGCTTGGTGAAACGTCCAGGGTCCATTTCCCCGCACGTGATTCCGTCTGCCTGATCAGTCTTGAGACAGCTTGGAGACACGTTCAGGGTCCATGTCCTCGCACGTGACTCCGTCTGCCTGATCACTGTAAAAACAGCTTGGAGACACGTCCAGGGTCGATGTCCCTGCACGTGATTCCGTCTGCCTGATTTGTCTCAAGACAGCTTGGAGAAACGTCCAGGGTCCATGTCCCCGCATGTGACTCCATCTGCCTGATCAGTCTAAAGGAAGCTTGGAGACCTGCCAAGGTCCATGTCCCCGCACATGACTCCTTCTGCCTGATCGGTCTGGAGACAGCTTGGAGACACGTCCAGGGTCCATGTCCCCGCACGTGACTCCGTCTGCCTGGCCGGTCTGAAGACAGCTTGAAGACACGTCCAGGGTCATTGCACCCACAGGTGACTACATCTGCCTAAAAAGTCTCAAAGCGGCATGGAGACACTTCCAGGGTCCATGTCCCCGCAGGTGACTCCATCTGCCTGATCTATCTAAAGAAAGGTTGGAGACACATCCAGGGTTCATGTCCCCGCACATGACTCCGTCTGCCTGAGGGGTCTGGAGACAGCTTGGAGACACGTCCAAGGTCCATGTCCCCGCAGGTGACTCCAATTACGTGGTAAGTCTAAGGACAGCTTGAAGACACGTCCAGGGTCATTGCACCCGCACGTGACTACATCTGCCTAAAAAGTCTCAAAGCGGCATGGAGACACTTCCAGGGTCCATGTCCCCGCAGGTGACTCCATCTGCCTGATCTATCTAAAGAAAGGTTGGAGACACATCAATAGTTCATGTCCCCGCACATGATTTCGTCTGCCTGATGGGTCTGGAGACAGCTTGGAGACACGTCCAAGGTCCATGTCCCCCGCAGGTGACTCCAATTACGTGGTTAGTCTAAGGACAGCTTGAAGACATGTCCAGGGTCCATGCCCCCGCACGTGACTACATCTGCCTAAAAAGTCTCATAGCGGCATGGAGACACTTCCAGGGTCCATGTCCCCGGAGGTGACTCCATCTGCCTGATCTATCTAAAGAAAGGTTGGAGACACATCCAGGGTCCATGTCCCCGCACGTGACTCCGTCTGCCTGGCCGGTCTGAAGACAGCTTGAAGACACGTCCAGGGTCATTGCACCCGCACGTGACTACATCTGCCTAAAAAAAGTCCTCAAAGCGGGCATGGAGACACTCCCAGGGTCCATGTCCCCGCAGGTGACTCCATCTGCCTGATCTATCTAAAGAAAGGTTGGAGACACATCAATAGTTCATGTCCCCGCACATGACTCCGTCTGCCTGATGGGTCTGGAGACAGCTTGGAGACACGTCCAAGGTCCATGTCCCCGCAGGTGACTCCAATTACGTGGTTAGTCTAAGGACAGCTTGGAAGACATGTCCAGGGTCCATGCCCCCGGACGGGGTTCCGTCTTCTTGATCGGTCTGATTACAGTTTGGAGACACGTCCAGGGTCCATGTCCCCGCACGTGACTCCGTCTGCCTGACCGGTCTGAAGACAGCTTGAAGACACGTCCAGGGTCCATGCCCCCGCACGTGACTACATCTGCCTAAAATCGGTCTCATAGCGGCATGGAGACACTTCCAGGGTCCATGTCCCCGGAGGTGACTCCATCTGCCTGATCTATCTAAAGAAAGGTTGGAGACACGTCCAAGGTCCATGTCCCCGCACGTGACTCCGTCTGCCTGGCCGGTCTGAAGACAGCTTGAAGACACGTCCAAGGTCCATGTCCCCGCACGTGACTCCGTCTGCCTGGCCGGTCTGAAGACAGCTTGAAGACACGTCCAGGGTCCATGTCCCCGCAGGTGACTCCAATTACGTGGTTAGTCTAAGGACAGCTTGAAGACATGTCCAAGGTCCATGCCCCCGGACGGGGTTCCGTCCTCTCTTGATCGGTCTGATTACAGCTTGGAGACACGTCCAGGGTCCATGTCCCCGCACGTGACTCCGTCTGCCTGACCGGTCTGAAGACAGCTTGAAGACACGTCCAGGGTCCATGCCCCCGCACGTGACTACATCTGCCTAAAAAGTCTCATAGCGGCATGGAGACACTTCCAGGGTCCATGTCCCCGGAGGTGACTCCATCTGCCTGATCTATCTAAAGAAAGGTTGGAGACACGTCCAGGGTCCATGTCCCCGCACGTGACTCCGTCTGCCTGGCCGGTCTGAAGACAGCTTGAAGACACGTCCAGGGTCCATGTCCCCGCAGGTGACTCCAATTACGTGGTTAGTCTAAGGACAGCTTGAAGACATGTCCAAGGTCCATGCCCCCGGACGGGGTTCCGTCTTCTTGATCGGTCTGACTACAGTTTGGAGACACATCCAGGGTCCATGTCCCCGCACGTGACTCCGTCTGCCTGACCGGTCTGAAGACAGCTTGGAGACACGTCCAGGGTCCATGTCCCCGCAGGTGACTACGTCTGCCTGACCGGTCTGAAGACAGCTTGGAGACACGTCCAAGGTCCATGTCCCCGGACGTGACTCCGTCTGCCTGATTGGTCTGAAGACAGCTTGAAGACACGTTCAGGTTCCATGTCCCCGAACATGACTTCATCTGCCTGATCACTCTAAAGACAGCTTGGAGAAATGTGCAGGGTTTATGTCCCCACACGTGACTTCATCTGCCTGATCGGTCTGGAGACAGCTTGGAGAAACGTGCAGGGTCCATGCCCCCGCACGTGACTACATCTGCCTAAAAAGTCTCAAAGCGGCATGGAGACACTTCCAGGGTCCATGTCCCCGCAGGTGACTCCATCTGCCTGATCTATCTAAAGAAAGGTTGGAGACACATCAATAGTTCATGTCCCCGCACATGACTCCGTCTGCCTGATGGGTCTGGAGACAGCTTGGAGACACGTCCAAGGTCCATGTCCCCGCAGGTGACTCCAATTACGTGGTTAGTCTAAGGACAGCTTGAAGACATGTCCAGGGTCCATGCCCCCGGACGGGGTTCCGTCTTCTTGATCGGTCTGATTACAGTTTGGAGACACGTCCAGGGTCCATGTCCCCGCACGTGACTCCGTCTGCCTGATCGGTCTGAAGACAGCTTGAAGACACGTCCAGGGTCCATGCCCCCGCACGTGACTACATCTGCCTAAAAAGTCTCATAGCGGCATGGAGACACTTCCAGGGTCCATGTCCCCGGAGGTGACTCCATCTGCCTGATCTATCTAAAGAAAGGTTGGAGACACGTCCAAGGTCCATGTCCCCGCACGTGACTCCGTCTGCCTGGCCGGTCTGAAGACAGCTTGAAGACACGTCCAAGGTCCATGTCCCCGCACGTGACTCCGTCTGCCTGGCCGGTCTGAAGACAGCTTGAAGACACGTCCAGGGTCCATGTCCCCGCAGGTGACTCCAATTACGTGGTTAGTCTAAGGACAGCTTGAAGACATGTCCAAGGTCCATGCCCCCGGACGGGGTTCCGTCTTCTTGATCGGTCTGATTACAGTTTGGAGACACGTCCAGGGTCCATGTCCCCGCACGTGACTCCGTCTGCCTGACCGGTCTGAAGACAGCTTGAAGACACGTCCAGGGTCCATGCCCCCGCACGTGACTACATCTGCCTAAAAAGTCTCATAGCGGCATGGAGACACTTCCAGGGTCCATGTCCCCGGAGGTGACTCCATCTGCCTGATCTATCTAAAGAAAGGCTTGGGAGACACGTCCAGGGTCCATGTCCCCGCACGTGACTCCGTCTGCCTGGCCGGTCTGAAGACAGCTTGAAGACACGTCCAGGGTCCATGTCCCCGCAGGTGACTCCAATTACGTGGTTAGTCTAAGGACAGCTTGAAGACATGTCCAAGGTCCATGCCCCCGGACGGGTTCCGTCTTCTTGATCGGTCTGGACTACAGTTTGGAGACACATCCAGGGTCCATGTCCCCGCACGTGACTCCGTCTGCCTGACCGGTCTGAAGACAGCTTGGAGACACGTCCAGGGTCCATGTCCCCGCAGGTGACTACGTCTGCCTGACCGGTCTGAAGACAGCTTGGAGACACGTCCAAGGTCCATGTCCCCGGACGTGACTCCGTCTGCCTGATTGGTCTGAAGACAGCTTGAAGACACGTTCAGGTTCCATGTCCCCGAACATGACTTCATCTGCCTGATCACTCTAAAGACAGCTTGGAGAAATGTGCAGGGTTTATGTCCCCACACGTGACTTCATCTGCCTGATCGGTCTGGAGACAGCTTGGAGAAACGTGCAGGGTCCATGCCCCCGCACGTGACTACATCTGCCTAAAAAGTCTCAAAGCGGCATGGAGACACTTCCAGGGTCCATGTCCCCGCAGGTGACTCCATCTGCCTGATCTATCTAAAGAAAGGTTGGAGACACATCAATAGTTCATGTCCCCGCACATGATTTCGTCTGCCTGATGGGTCTGGAGACAGCTTGGAGACACGTCCAAGGTCCATGTCCCCGCAGGTGACTCCAATTACGTGGTTAGTCTAAGGACAGCTTGAAGACATGTCCAGGGTCCATGCCCCCGCACGTGACTACATCTGCCTAAAAAGTCTCATAGCGGCATGGAGACACTTCCAGGGTCCATGTCCCCGGAGGTGACTCCATCTGCCTGATCTATCTAAAGAAAGGTTGGAGACACATCCAGGGTCCATGTCCCCGCACGTGACTCCGTCTGCCTGGCCGGTCTGAAGACAGCTTGAAGACACGTCCAGGGTCATTGCACCCGCACGTGACTACATCTGCCTAAAAAGTCTCAAAGCGGCATGGAGACACTTCCAGGGTCCATGTCCCCGCAGGTGACTCCATCTGCCTGATCTATCTAAAGAAAGGTTGGAGACACATCAATAGTTCATGTCCCCGCACATGACTCCGTCTGCCTGATGGGTCTGGAGACAGCTTGGAGACACGTCCAAGGTCCATGTCCCCGCAGGTGACTCCAATTACGTGGTTAGTCTAAGGACAGCTTGAAGACATGTCCAGGGTCCATGCCCCCGGACGGGGTTCCGTCTCTCTTGATCGGTCTGATTACAGTTTGGAGACACGTCCAGGGTCCATGTCCCCGCACGTGACTCCGTCTGCCTGATCGGTCTGAAGACAGCTTGAAGACACGTCCAGGGTCCATGCCCCCGCACGTGACTACATCTGCCTGAAAAGTCTCATAGAGGCATGGAGACACTTCCAGGGTCCATGTCCCCGGAGGTGACTCCATCTGCCTGATCTATCTAAAGAAAGGGTGGAGACACGTCCAGGGTCCATGTCCCCGCACGTGACTCACCGTCTGCCTGGCCGGTCACTGAAGACAGCTTGAAGACACGTCCAGGGTCCATGTCCCCGCAGGTGACTCCAATTACGTGGTTAGTCTAAGGACAGCTTGAAGACATGTCCAAGGTCCATGCCCCCGGACGTGACTCCGTCTGCCTGACCGGTCTGAAGACAGCTTGGAGACACGTCCAGGGTCCATGTCCCCGCAGGTGACTACGTCTGCCTGACCGGTCTGAAGACAGCTTGGAGACACGTCCAAGGTCCATGTCCCCGGACGTGACTCCGTCTGCCTGATTGGTCTGAAGACAGCTTGAAGACACGTTCAGGTTCCATGTCCCCGAACATGACTTCATCTGCCTGATCACTCTAAAGACAGCTTGGAGAAATGTGCAGGGTTTATGTCCCCACACGTGACTTCATCTGCCTGATCGGTCTGGAGACAGCTTGGAGAAACGTGCAGGGTCCATGTCCCCGCACGTGACTACATCTGCCTAAAAAGTCTCAAAGCGGCATGGAGACACCTCCAGGGTCCATGTCCCTGTAGGTGACTCCATCTGCCTGATCTATCTAAAGAAAGCTTGAAGACACATCCAGGGTTCATGTCCCCGCACATGACTCCGTCTGCCTGATCGGTCAGGAGACAGCTTGGAGACACGTCCAGGGTCGATGTTTCTGCAAGTGACTCCGTCTACCTGATTTGTCTCAAGACAGCTTGGAGAAACGTCCAGGGTTCATGTCCCCACACGAGACTACGTCTGCCTGATCGGTCTAAAGACAGCTTGGAGACACGTCCAGGGTCCATGTCCTCGCACGTGACTCCGTCTGCCTGATCACTGTAAAGACAGCTTGGAGACACGTCCAGGGTTGATGTCCCTGCACGTGACTCCGTCTGCCTGATTTTTTCAAGACAGTTTGGAGAAAAGTGCAGGGTCAATGTCACTGCATGTGACTCCATCTGCCTGATTGGTCTGAAGACAGCTTGGAGACACGTCCAAGGTCCATGTCCCTGCACGTGAATCCGATTGCCTGGTTAGTCTCAGGACAGCTTGGAGACACGTCCAGGGCCCATGCCCCCGGATGGGATTCCATCTGCTTGATCGGTCTGAATACAGTTTGGAGACATGTCCAGGGGCATGTCCCCGCACGTGACTCCGTCTGCCTGAACAGTCTCAAAGCGGCATGGAGACACCTCCAGGGTTCATGTCCCCGCACGTGACTCCGTCTGCCTGAACAGTCTCAAAGCGGCATGGAGAAACTTCCAGGGTTCATGTCCCCGCACGTGACTCCGTCTGCCTGAACAGTCTCAAAGCGGCATGGAGACACCTCCAGGGTTCATGTCCCCGCACGTGACTCCGTCTGCCTGAACAGTCTCAAAGCGGCATGGAGACACTTCCAGGGTCCATGTCCCCGCAGGTGACTCCATCTGCCTGATCTATCTAAAGAAAGCTTGGAGACACGTCCAGGGTTCATGTCCCCACACGTGACTACGTCTGCCTGATCGGTCTAAAGACAGCTTGGAAACATGTCCAGGGTCCATGTCCCGCACGTGACTCCGTCCGCCTGATTTGTCTGAAGACAGCTTGGAGAAATGTCCAAGGTTCATGTCCCCACACGTGACTACGTCTGCCTGATCAGTCTAAAGACAGCTTGGAGACACGTCCAGGGTCCATGTCCCGCACGTGACTCCATCTGCCTGATTAGTGTCAAGACAGTTTGGAGACACGTCCACGGTCCATGTCCCCACACTTGACTCCGTCTGCCTGATGGGTCTGAAGACAGCTTGGAAACACTTCAAAAGTCCATGTCCCTGTACGTGACTCTGTCTGCCTGATTTGTCTGAAGAAAGCTTGGAGATGCGTCCAAAGTCCATGTCCAGGCAGGTGACTTCGTCTGCCTGATCGTTCTGAAGACAGCTTGGAGACACGTCAAAAGTCTATGTCCCCGCACGTAACTTTGTCTGCCTGACCGGTCTTAAGACAGCTTGGAGACACATCAAAGGTCCATGTCTCTGCCTGCATAACCAGTCTCAAAGTGGCATGGAGAGACGTCTAGGGTCCATGTCCCTGCACATGACTCTGCATGCCTGACCAGTCTGAAGACAGCTTGGAGACACGTCCAGGGTCCATGTCCCTGCACGTGACTCCGTCTGCCTAATCGGTGTGAAGACAGCTTGGAGACACGTCCAGGCTCCATGTCCCTGCATGTGACTCCGTCTTCCTGATCGGTGTGAAGAAAGCTTGGAGACACGTACAGGGTCCATGTCCCTGCACGTGAGTCCCTGTTCCTGACCGGTCTCAAACGGGCATGGAAACACGTCCAGGGTCCATGTCCCCACAAGTGACTCCGTCTGCCTGATCGGTGTGAAGACAGCTTGGAGACAGTCCAGGGACCATGTCCCTGCACGTGACTCCGTCTGCCTGATCGGTTTGAAGACAGCTTTGAGACACGTAGAGGTTCCATGTCTCCAGACTTGACTCCATCTGCCTGATCGTTCAGAAGACAGTTTGGAGACACGTCCAGGGTTCATGTACCCGCACGTGACTCCGTCTGCCTGATTGGTCTAAAGACAGCTTGGAGACATGACCAGGGTCCATGTCCCTGCACGTGACTCCGTCCGCCTGATTTGTCTGAAGACAGTTTGGAGACACGTCCAGGGTTCATTGTCCCCACACGTGACTACGTCTGCCTGATCGGTCTAAAGACAGCTTGGAGACATGTCCAGGGTCCATGTCCCCGCACGTGACTCCGTCTGCCTGATCAGTCTCGAGGATGCTTGGAGACATGTCCAAGGTCCAACTCCCCGCACGTGACTCTGTCTGCCTGATCGGTGTGAAGACAGCTTGGAGACACGTCCAGGGTTCATGTCCCCGCACGTGACTCTGTCTGCCTGATCGGTGTGAAGACAGCTTGGAGACATGTCCAGGGTCCACGTCCCCGCACGTGACTCAGTCTGCCTGACCCGTCTCAAGACAGCTTGGAGACATGTCCAGGGTCCATGTCCCTGCACGTGACTCAGTCTGCCTGACCGGTCTCATGCAGCCTAAAGACACGATGAAGGTCCACGTTCTCGTGAACCTTTGTTTGTGTCTGAACTCGGTTGTTTGCACTTTGAAGCAGAAATACTTGAACATCAGCAGATTACATCACTAATATCTTATTAGCTTTATATTAAACACATGAACAGAAGGCATGGAGACATTCTTTCTGTTCGCAGACTGTAGTAAATATTTTTCACACTTTTTATTGATTGAAACCTTATACTGAAACTTTACTTTAAGAAATTTAACAGTGCAATATGAAAAAAACAAAATGAAAAACAAAATCATTTTAACACTCTAAAAAATAAAAACATGCAAAAAAAACAAAAAAAAAAACGGTAATATTCCAGCAGCTGGGGCACCAGAAAAATACAGTAAATTTACAGAGAAAAACGTTCTTATAAAATACAGTAATTTTCCATAATTATAATACAGTTTATACCTTTGCCTGTACATGAAATCTTAGTTTTATTTTGGTATTTTAATGTTTAATGAAGGATGTTAAGATGTATGATACTGAGAACATCACCTAGACATACGGTAAAAACTGTTAGAATTCAGAAAATCCGGGTTAATAAATCTATTATTAAGTCTTCAGTCACCATTGGCTGGTCCAAATGTCACCAGAAGTCATTAAATGACATCACAGCGACACACAATCAGCGCCATCCATGTGCAGAACCACATCATGTTGTTTGGTACATTAGCTACGTTGGTAGTTTACAAGGATACTGAAGGGGTGACATACACATTTGAGTCATGGTGCAAAGAAGATCCAGGTGTGCCACAAGGCATCATGGGAAATAGGCAGCAACTGTAACATTAGGCTTTGATGGACGATTTACGATTACTAACATATGTGTAGGATGTGGCAAAAAAACAACAAAAAAAAGCCATAAGAAAGCCAGAATGCACCTTATCCTGCTCAGACCAAGTTCAACCAACTGAAAAATATTTCAATTGGTCACATCTAATAAAACTAAGTTGAGTGAACTAAAATTTAATTGAATAAAATTGTTATTTTAACTCAACTCAACTTATTTTTATTTAGTCAATGCAAATTGAAAATTTCTATTTGGGTCAAGTTAATTATATATGTTTTATTCCTTTGATACTGTGATTTTGAATAATTTCCTTTGCAGCATTATCTCTTGCTCTTAATGCAAATGTACTCAGGTATTTCCCATGAGCCTTTGTGGTCCAGATATGTTGAGTTTTGAAGATTTGAGTTTTTGTTGTTCATTCATGCTGAAATAACTTACCTTGACTGAAAGTAAAAACTTTCACTACTTAATTAAGTTAGATCAATGGAAAAAAGTCTTTAATATCAACTACAGCCCGAAATAGATGAAATTACCAAAAACATTTTCCTTTTGCTATGAAGAAATATCATAAATACATTGAAAATGTAATTTAACATTGTTTTTATGTGAAATGAAATGGCATCTCCTTTAAAAGAATATAAATTTCATGTCTTTTTACAGTTAAAGGCTTTTCATGTTATTTCATGGGGGACATTTCCATAATTTTATGGTTATTATTCCATATTTTTTAAAAATGGGAAAATTACAGAAAGAAATCTGTGATATTACAGTTATTTTAACAGTGTACATGTCTGTCCTCAGCACTGAAAGTGTTAACATAATACAACATATTATTGTTTTACAGTTTTTTTGGGACCCAATCCTTTGATCAATCCTCATAAAAAAAAAAATCAAATATTGAATAACTATCTAGATTTTGCCTTTAAATGCCAGTAATGTGGAATACAACTCATTTGTTGTGTTTTTGTTTTTTTTTTTACTATATTGGCAATAAGTAATCAAACTGGCATTTAAAAGGTTAACATGTTCTTAGATGAACTGAAATTATCTCAAGACATCCGAAAAAAAATCAAAGAAAATATATAACTTTCACTTTTCAAAGCAGTTTTTTGGGAAGGACAGCTTTGTACTCAGTTACTTCGGAGTTTGGTGATTTTTCTCACCCACATCAGAAAATCTGAAAGTTGAATTTGAAAAAAAAAAAAAGCCAAGACTTTCTTACAAAACAGTTGTGCACTCACAGAGCCAAAGGGGCCAGATGGATACAAGTGTTCAGCATGAACAGTTCAGATTTCAGTTCAACTAAAAACAGACACCCGGTTTTTCTGCAGCTAAATCCTGAGAAAATGGAGAAACCCTCCTGAATTTCACCTACCTGTGAACTCCTTGATCAAAGCTTGCAGAGAGAAATCCACATGTCCACTTTGGCTGCTGAGTTTCCACACAGGGAGAGTTAAAGCGATGCCATCTGAGAGGAGAGAGCAGCCTTCATAGCTGCTTTCAGTCCAGAGGAAAACCGATAAGCTAGCTCCTGGAACACAGAACATTTACTTTCAACTGTTGCTGAGAAACCTCAAATTCCACTTGACCTATGAAAGATAGGCTCCGCCCACCAAGGAGCAAATTCCGCTGGAAAAATGTGAAACCAGGAAGTGAAGTTTTTAATTGTAATTCTTTCTTCATCCACTGGGGCTCCAAAACAGCGCAGAACCCCACAGACGCCCATGTTTAATGTTTACAGCAGAAATAAACATGTTTACAGCAGAAATAAACATGTGTACAGTCTGGTTCAAAAGATAATTTTAGCTTTAACAGGTCAAGTTTACCTTCATGTCAACTATGAGGGGGTGAATATTTTTATAACTCATCCGTTTAGATGTTATCTAATCTTGAAATTACTCATAATTAGGGGAAGTCCTTTTTTAATTGACATGTGGCAGACTAGAAGCCGGCCTGCTGACCAGTGGCTAACAGTTAGCTCCTTGTTTGCTCTCTGTAAGGTCTCAGTCTGCAGCAAAGTCGCAAAATGGTGGTTTTTAGCAGCTAACAGCAAGTCCAAACATGTCTTACCTTTATCCCACCGCTCAGGAGGCTAATGTTTGTTAGCGCCTGTTAGTTTTGAGTTAGCTCGGTTAGCATTTAGCCCAGAGTAAGCTGGCTGTCAATCACTTACCCCACGGCCGCCGCGCTGCGCCCATTTTCGTATTTTCCGGCTGTAATGATACACGTGACACGGCATGATGACGACGGTGGGACACGCCCAACTGGCTTCTCTTTCCTCTATTCAGCAGAGGAACCAGATACTACGTCCATCTCTATGTACGGCCTATGGATATGACTCAATAAAGTCGCGACATTTCCATTGGCCGTTTCTCAATACCAAGTTCGCTAAGAACAAACTTGTGTACTTGCTAGTATGGACTTGTTGGAAGTACAGACTTCTGAGGACGGAAGGACGCAAGTACACTCGTTACACATTTGGAACAGAAGCATACTTGATTACGTCAAAGCCGTTGCTGAAGTTGTCTCATAACAAATATCTAATACTAAAATGATAAGTAGCAATAACCCTGCTTGAATGTGGCAGTTAAATACAGCTAATCTGCGCAACTGTCTTACTTACTGTTAGCTACCGTTAGCTGTTAAGCCGATTTGTGAAACCGCTAGTCACTTTTAATAACGGTTTAAAATTCATCAAACCACCAAGAAGTTGAAGTAAAACAACTCTGTTGTAGAAAAGTTATATAAAACCAACGTTCCGTAAAAGAATGAGTATTTTCAGCACTTATAGCTATTACTTTTCTCCTCCACCATTGTTATGCCGCAATGCCTTATGGGATAGAAAGGTGTCTGAAGTCCACAAAAGTCATCTCCAATGCAGACTCGGAAAAGTGGGCGGAGCAAGTACACATCCGGGAATATGGAGCGTACTTGTCTTGATGCGTTCTTTGAATTGGAACAGTACTTGGACCTCTACTGATGACGTTTCAAAAGTACACAAGAATGCAAGTCCGCAAAAGTACGCATATTGAGAAACGGCCATTGACTGCTGTGTATAAAAAATGAGTAGCACCTAGCTGCAGCTGGAGCCACGTCAAACCACGCCCCTGCAAGCCACGCCCACTGTACGAATGAGCGGAACCTAACCCTAACAACAACCCGCCCACATCACTATAAACTACACCTAGTTTCACAACACACCTCTGGCTGCACGCTTTCTGGTTGTCTAGCATGTAATAGTTTTTTTTTGTTTGTTTGTTTGGTTTTTTTTTTAATGCTTTATTTCGAACAAATAACAAAGGATCTTCAACACAATGAGAAATATCAGAATACAAACATAAAGATAAGAGTAGCTAAAATAGTCGATATTGCTGTTTAAGTCTTGCAAACTACGAAATATATAAAATAAAAATTTTGCACCTTTTAGTCAATACAAACACAACTGTCTTAATTAAAGTGCAAAAAAAATCCATTCAAATCCATACAACAGAGACTAAACACACACACAAACATACAACATAATAGAGGTATCTGCTTATAAGATAAGTTACATTTTTGAAGAGTGAGAGTTTTTACAGGTTTCTGATTGTTCAAAGTAAGTTTTTGACAGAGGCAGCATACAAGTTTAAGTCAGTTTCTTTAAAAGGTACAGTATGAAAGAATTACTGACATCTAGTGGTAAAGATGGGTATTGCAAGAAAATGTTTTCTTTCAAATGGCTCCATGTTCTAAGCACTGTTGTGAATGTATGGTGGCTGTTAGTGGCCAAAGTTCTCTCAGACATAAATATGTTTTTATCTGTTAGTGGATCCAGTGGTCTCAGGTGAAGCTATAACTCTATGATGAATAACTGCTTTTGATGTCTTTTAAGGCATTAATTATTCCAGTCTCTAACTCCCATTAAACAAAGCTGGTACAGCAGTTTTAAAGTTCAGAGGGTTCTCACTTCACACACATTGTTTTGTCCATTCAGGGACACCGTAGTAAAAATGGTGGAACAAATATGGCAGCTTCCATATGTGCACCGCCCAGCAAGTAGATATAAATGACTCATTCTAAGAAAATAAACATATAACAGCTATTCTAGTGCAGCGATTACACATCAATAGAAACACAGTTTTGAATGATATATCACATTTTTCTGCCATTAACTTTCGATTTTTTCATACTGTACCTTTACAATTATTAAACGAGGGGATTTTTTTTCACTCTATTTCATCTTGTGGATATTATATTTGCTATAGGATTATCATTAGATTAACTATATACACGTATATTTCATCTGAAAAAAAGGATGAATTGTTAAAAATGAGCAATATTTGCAATTTTAATAACAAAGTTCTTTCCAATTTTTTTTCTGCAAGTAGTCTTTCTAAATCCGAACAAAATATTGCAACATGAACAATCCACATATAAATGTTTAATACTTTCACCCTCACACTGACAAAAAGAGAAGTTGTTGCCAACAGTTGGAGAGAAGCGACAAATGTTACCATTAACTGGATCATTTCTATGTAAAATCTTAAATAAGAATTCCTTTATCCTATTAGTAAATATATATATATATATATATATATATATATAAGGTAATAAAAGATTTCATTCTACAGTTTTTTGCTTAAATAGTCCCATCTATATTCACATATATACATATGTGTATATGTATATATACACATATATATGTATATATACAATATATACACACATACACATACACACATATACACATATACATACACACCCTAAAGAACAAGACTGCTTTTGTTTATTTATAAAAAAAAAAAAAAAAAAAAAAAAAAAAAAAAAGTGAGCTTTTACAATACTGAATTTCCCTTCGGGGATGAATAAAGTATTTTTCATTTCATTTCATTTCATATGGGGAAAGACAAAGTTTCTAAATGGGCTTTGATAAATTTCTTATGCATTATACTAGTTTCCTAACCCAACGTGCTTCTGCCACCATCAGGGTCACCCTTGAAATGAAATCCTAAAATAGTTCCAAACGCCAGATCTGAATGTTGTCCAACACAGATCCACTAAGTTTTCAACTCAGAGCTCATCGTCACAACAGAAGTTGATAAAATAAGTAGGGCTGTCAGCATTAATGTATTCATCGCGATTAGTTAAAAAGAATCCGTAACGCGATTCAATTTTATTAATCGCATTTCAAATTGAAGCCGTTTTGTCCCGACAAACCTCTAGTCAGCTCTTTTGGCCATATTGTGAAGCAGTAAAAAGTGATGGATGAAAAAGTACGACCAGAGATTTAAACAGCCTGTTTCAGATTTCAGATCATTTAAGTCGTGAACTGGCAAAATATGGTCAAATAAAGCACATCTGCTTGACTTCAGACCATCTGGCTTGAAGCAAAACCTACAGCTCTCTGAGTGCCACCAATAGAGTTTAAACAAATAAGTTAACTAAAAAATGTTTTTGCAAAAGTATCATAGAAGTAGGCTATGAAATAAATCTAGAGATGAGGAGGAAAAAAAATATTTAGAAAAAACTAATTTTGCATGGTGACTTTGGCCCCAGGAAGATTGAATTTCCTACCAGTGATACATATCACTTGATTGATGTTATTTCCAGCTCGAAATGTTTTTCTAATGGTGCTATTGTTCATTTTAAAGTAGCTTATGAGAGAAGCCTGATATATCTAATCTCTCATATTAAGCACCGCATTATTTTATTCTTTCTAATATTTGGAAGTTGGTCTACATGCACTTTTTAAAATAAAAAAAGGAAATTCTATGTGTTCATTTGATTCCTGATGAAGACTACGGTAAAATATCCTATTATGGGCTTAGAACTGCCTTGATGCAAAATAACAGATTACACATGCAGTTCAAACCACGATTAATTGCAGTTAACTATGACGCTTCTGCGATTAATCGCGATTAAAAAAATGTACTGTTTGAAAGCCCTAAAAATAAGTTAAAATCTTTGTATTGCTCAATATTTGATATGCAGAGGCCACGGTTCGGTTCACACCCGTACGGTTTGTTCATACATGTATTGTTGTACCCTTACTGGTAAACTTGCAAAGTTTGTTATGTTTTACTGGTTTAAGATGAAGCATCCAACAGCGTTTCACATGCATTGCTTGTGTCTGACCTCGGTTGTTTGCACATAGAATATAGAAAATGGAGAAAACCCTCCTGAATTTCACCTACCTGTAAACTCCTGGATAAAAGCTTGCAGAGAGAAATCCACATGTCCACTTTAGCTGCTGAGTTTCCACACAGGGAGAGTTAAAGCGATGCCATCTGAGAGGAGAGAGCAGCCTTCATAGCTGCTTTCAGTCCAGAGGAAAGCCTGATAAGCTAGCTCCTGGAACACAGAACGTTTACTTTCAACTGTTGCTGAGGAACCTCAAATTCCACTTGACCCATGAAAGGTAGGCTCCGCCCACAACCAAAGCCTGGACATGACTTTTTATTATGACCTTACATATACACTACTCACAAAAAGTTAGATGTATTTATTTTTATTTCATTTTATTTTTTGCGTGATGTCAGAATGAACCTAAAATCCACTGCGACCTGTCCAAGTGAACTGAATTAGACTTTCTCTAAACTTTTAGATGCACATGTAATTTGTTCAATGGTTAAATATGAACACCTTTATATTTTCCTGAAAAAAATTATGTATATGCATATATATATATATATATACACTGCCTGGCCCAAAAAAAAGTCGCCACCAAAAAAAAACGTCATTCACTCTAATACTTTGTTGGACCGCCTTTAGCTTTGATTACGGCACGCATTCGCTGTGGCATTGTTTCAATAAGCTTCTGCAATGTCAATGTCAAAAGATTTATTTCCATCCAGTGTTGCATTAATTTTTCACCAAGATCTTGCATTGATGATGGTAGAGTCTGACCGCTGCACAAAGCCCTCTCTAGCACATCCCAAAGATTCTCAATGGGGTTGAGGTCTGGACTCTGTGGGGGCCAATCCATGTGTGAAAATGATGTCTGATGATCCCTGAACCATCTTTCACAATTTGAGCCTAATGAATCCTGGCATTGTCATCTTGGAATATGCCTGTGCCATCAGGGAAGAAAAAGTCCATTGATGGAATAACCTGCTCATCAGTATATTCAGGTATCAGCTGACCTCATTATCTGAGCTCATACTGTTGCTGAACCTGGACCTGAGCAACTGCAGCAACCCCAGATCATCACACTGCCCCCACAGGCTCATACAGTAGCACTAGGCATGATGCTGCATCACTTCATCTGCCTTTCCGGCCACATTTCTTCCTGGAAGACGATGGTTTCATAATGCGTTGGACTGTTCTGAACCCAGTTTTAGTAGTTTCTGCATCTCCTTAGATGTTTTCACCTCTTGATGCCAATGATCTGACCCTTCTCAGACAGACTAACATCTTTTCCAAGACCACGGATGTGTCTTTCCACATGGTTGTTTAAGAAATGAGAAGCAACTCATTGCACCAGTTGGGGTTAAATAACTTGTTGCCAGCTGAAAGATAATCGCCCATGCAGTAATTATCCAATAGGAGGCTCGTACCTATTTGCTTAGTTAAATCCATGTGGCAACTTTTTTTTTTTTTGGCCAGGCAGTGTATATATATATATATATATACATATACATATATATATATATGTGTGTGTATATATGCATATATATAATTTTTTTTCAGGAAAATACACTGCCTGGCCAAAAAAAAAAGTTGCCAATCTTGGAAAAGATGTTAGTCTGTCTGAGAAGGGTCAAATCATTGGCATCAAGAGGTGAAAACATCTAAGGAGATGCAGAAACTACTAAAACTGGGTTCAGAACAGTCCAACGCATTATGAAAAACTGGAAGGACAGTGGACCATCGTCTTACAGGAAGAAATGTGGCAGATGAAGTGATGCAGCATCATGCCTAGTGCTACTGTATGAGCCTGTGGGGGCAGTGTGATGATCTGGGGTTGCTGCAGTTGCTCAGGTCCAGGTTCAGCAACAGTATGAGCTCAGATAATGAGGTCAGCTGATACCTGAAAATACTGAATGACCAGGTTATTCCATCAATGGATGTTTCTTTCCTGATGGCACGGCCATATTCCAAGATGACCGTGCCAGAATTTATCGGGCTCAGATTGTGAAAGATGGTTCAGGGATCATCAGACATCATTTTCACACATGGATTGGCCCCCACAGAGTCCAGACCTGAACCCCATTGAGAATCTTTGGGATGTGCTGTGGTCAGACTCTACAATCATCATCAAGATCTTGGTGAAAAATTGATGCAACAGGATGCAAATAAATCTGGTGACATTGCAGAAGCTTCTGGAAACACAGCGAATGCTGCTGCAATCAAAGCTAAAGGCTCCAACCAAATGTTAAATGTTTGACCTTTTTTTTTGTTGGCGACTTTTTTTTGGGCCGGGCAGTGTATAAAGTGTTCACATTTAACCATTGAACATGTGTGTGTATATATATGTATATATATACATATATATATATATATGTGTGTATATATATATATATATATATATATATATATATATATATATATATATATATATATGTTTATGTATGTATTTACAGTCTATACACATACACACACATGGAGCTCATCTCTAACTGGCGGCAGTCCAGCATGAAGACTTTCTATTGGCTGAGGTCTGAGCCAATCACTTTGCTTCTTGTAGGAAGAGTGGCTGGTGTGACATTCACTGCTCAATGCTGGTGTCAACTCTATTTTATTAAATATCTCAAAATGAACGTCGTTTTTTCGACTTTTTCTCGACTGCGAGGAATAACCCAGTTAAGCAGGTAAGGATGTGAACGTCATTACGTCAGACACGAGTGGAAAACGTAACGTTTGTATGTGATGCTAATAGCAAGAAGCCACCCTAGCATTATGCTAGCGTCCTATTAAACTTATTTAATAATTTAAACAAGTAATACTAACTAATGTGGTCGGGGACAACAACGGTTACTTGTAACCAATAATTATTATTAAGTTGTTGATCCGAGAGCATGATGGGATTGTTATCAGAGCCAATAAAGGCTAATTGTAGCACATTATAATGTAGCACATGTTTATTTGGATGCGTCCTCGCGCTACGTAACGTGATATAAACAATACACACATGTATGTTTTTAGACCGGAATCACTTTTATTTTAACAGTAAGAAACCATTGTTTCCAGTAGCAGCTGTGCTCCCAGTAGGAACTGAGGTGTGTCGATTCAACACCATGTAAAGAAAGGGCTTGTATTGTCGATATCGTTACCGATAGTTTTAATAGGGCTGTCAAATTGTCAGTGTTAGTGGTGCTCAAGATTATTCATACCCTCAAATTAAAAAAGGAAAAAAATAAGTGAAAAGCCAGAGAAATAAGATGATATTTTAACAAAAAAAAAAGAAAGAAGATGAAGCTGACAAAAGTAATGATAAATAAAATTTCTATGGAAATCATACCACTGAATTTGAATTGTGGTTCAAAAGAAACATTTAAAAAATAAAACGAGTAAACAAGCATGATGGGGCTTTGAAGCTAAACTTTTTATTGAGCAACACTTTGAGACAATCACTGCAATCAGGTGTTTTCTCTAATGTTCAAAAAGACGTCTGCACCTGTTGTTGACAGGTATGCTGGTCCACTGTTCATGGGAAAGATGCCCTAATGTGTCCGGGACAGTTTTTTTAAAAATTTTTATTTATTTTTATTTCCAACCACAATTCAAAGGTGATATTTTCTTTCACTAAATTATAATTTTGTAAATTTATTGTTCGTCTTTTAGGTTTCTTGTTATCTGAATTATTATTGTGAATTTAGCCTTTTCTTTAATTGGAGGGTGTGAATCATTTAGAGCATGACTGTGTGCAAGGAGATTATTCTGTGGAATTTTAGCACATTAAAAAACACTCATTCATGCCTAAACAACAAAATTATAATTCATGTAATAAAAATTTGAATCTGGCATAATCTTGAAAAGAGAAGCTTATAGATACCTTGTCATTGAGGTGAACAGAAGCCACCAAAACCCACATATCATCCTTATAGGGCTAGTCGATACGACCTCAAATCAAAATCACGATTAATTGAACACGTTGCCCCGATCATGATTAATTGGAAATTATTTCAGTATTGTTTGTTTTTAGTCCTCACAGCTTTGTTAAAGTATTTGTTGCAAATATTTTCACTATAGATGAGCAGCAGATATTGATTAAAATGAGTGAAAGGAAGCACACACGGTTAACTATCTGTGGTCATCTAATGAATATTTTTAAATATTGCCAAGATAAATATTTGACAGGCGCAAGATTGCAATGATTAATTGTTCTAAATGTCAATTACAATTCATTTTTTATTAATTGTCCAGCCATACCTCCTTATACACTACTGTCAAAAAGTTAGGGTTAATCAACTTTCAGTTATAATCTAAGGAAAATGTAAAATGTTCACACCTTAGAGTGATAAAATATGATGAGTGTTGGACATTTAACTGGAATTATGATGTGGTAATTCCTCCTTCTCAAACAATTGAAAGCTAACAACAATGGTGGGTATACTGCACTATAAAAATGGCAATGTCTCAATAACTTGTCATGTGTTCGGCGTTGTCTTGGTCTGATGTCTTCTAAACGTAAACAAGAGGATGAAGAGGATGTTTGGAAAATACTCTGCCTGGCTAAAAAAAAAAAGTCGCCACCTGGATTTGACTAAGCAAATAGGTACGAGCCTCCTATTGGCTAATTACTGCATGGGCGATTATCTTTCAGCTGGCAACAAGTTATTTAACCCCAACTGGTGCAATGAGTTGCTTCTCATTTCCTAAACAACCATGTGGAAAGACACATCCGTGGTCGTGGAAAAGATGTTAGTCTGTCTGAGAAGGGTCAAATCATTGGCATCAAGAGGTGAAAACATCTAAGGAGATGCAGAAACTACTAAAACTGGGTTCAGAACAGTCAAACGCATTCTGAAAAACTGGAAGGATAGTGGACCATCGTCTTCCAGGAAGAAATGTGGCCGGAAAGGCAGATGAAGTGATGCAGCATCATGCCTAGTGCTACTGTATGAGCCTGTGGGGGCAGTGTGATGATCTGGGGTTGCTGCAGTTGCTCAGGTCCAGGTTCAGCAACAGTATGAGCTCAGATAATGAGGTCAGCTGATACCTGAATATACTGAATGAGCAGGTTATTCCATCAATGGATGTTTCTTTCCTGATGGCACGGCCATATTCCAAGATGACCGTGCCAGAATTTATCGGGCTCAGATTGTGAAAGATGGTTCAGGGATCATCAGACATCATTTTCACACATGGATTGGCCCCCACAGAGTCCAGACCTGAACCCCATTGAGAATCTTTGGGATGTGCTGTGGTCAGACTCTACAATCATCATCAAGATCTTGGTGAAAAATTGATGCAACAGGATGCAAATAAATCTGGTGACATTGCAGAAGCTTCTGGAAACACAGTGAATGCTGCTGCAATCAAAGCTAAAGGCTCCAACCAAATGTTAAATGTTTGACCTTTTTTTTTGTTGGCGACTTTTTTTTTTGGGCCAGGCAGTGTATATGTCATTAAACCAGAACATTTAGAGGTCAAGTCATAGTTTAGACACAACTTTTGTCAATTTTTGTGGTTAGTCATCTTTTTGGAGAACAGCATGATGTGCAATAAATATCTAACCGTTAAAAAATGTACATGTTAAAGTCTAATTCAGTTCACCTGGAAATGTTGTAGCACAACAGCCAAATACCCCTGAATTTTTGTGAGACGTGTATATGAAGTTTGTGATAGTTTAAAGTAGAGCTGGGTGACATGGACCAAAAATCATATCCCAGTATATTTAGGCTGAATACCTATACACAATTATATATGTATCCCGATATTTTTTATCATAAAGTGCGGAAATGTTTAGCCACAGTCAAAGCCAAATATGACGTCACAAGTAGTTTTATTTAAACCGTCCGGAGGAAATAATGCTCAGCTGTTCAAAGAAGAATGAAATGTAAACGTAAATACTGGATAACAGATCCACAGATACAAATTACAAATGTTACAAAAGAATGAAATATGACAAACCCTAGTAAAGGCAGCATTTATATATTAAGAAAAAACATGGAACTACATATATTGACATATAAATGGTCCAGTTTTATATCTCATTTAAAGATATATCGATATATCACCCAGGCCAAGATTACAGCCTTACATTTAGAGTTTTATAATTAGGTGTATATATAAAGTCCTTACTTATGGAATTATGTCTTATTCATAATTGAAAAAATAGATAAATGATTGTTACACAAAATAGATATTTATAAAATGCACAAAATAAATTTTTCAAATATTGATTTATTTTCGTTAGTTATATATTTATTTATTTAGTTATTCATTTATTTTTTCAAGTTATTTTTTAGGGCTGCCACGATTAGTTGATTCATCGACTAATCGTCGGCTATCATAATAGTTGACGACGAATTTCATAATCGACTAATCGTTTATTTTTTTAAGCTTTGTTTTCCCTCTTAAAATTGCAACTGTACCTTCTCTGCTTGTCTAGTCAGCTTTTCTTGAATTGTATATTAACTGTACATAAATAAACACACACACTACCAGTCAAAATTTTGGACATTTTCTCATTGAATCTAATCTAAAAAAAATGTGCAAAATTTTGACTGGTTCTGTAAATATACTACAATTTTTGTATGATCCGATTAGTTGACTAATTGCCGAAATAATCAGTGACTAATCTATTACCAAACTAATAGTTTGTGGCAGCCTTATTATTTTTTTGTCATTTACTTATTTATGGTTATATGGTTTATATCATGTTGTCCGTAGTGGATTGTATCAATCAAAAACCACTTTATCCTCCGTGTTTATGAAGATTCGGATAGTTTGAAAGCCTTACATTGAAGTATCAACATTATCACACTGGTATTGATCGATATTAATGCCAACGTTTGTATCGATGTAACACGATCTGCTCACAGCTAGTAGGGATGAAATTAAGACACCCCATGCATGAAATTCTTCACTGTAGATTCACTTTAACATGATGCAGATCACAGCTGTACTGAGGATTAGGGCCACCTGGAAAATAAAATAAATAAAATTCTGAGAAAAAAAAAGTCAGAATTCTGACTTTAATCTTAGAATTATGACTTTTTTCCAGAACATTTTTAAAAAAAAAAATCAGGAATTTTTGCTTTCGATTTCCGGAAAAGTCAGAATTCTGACTTTTTTCATAAAAAAAAAAAAGTTCAGAAATTTATATCAATTCAATTTCCGAAAAAGACAAAATGCTGACTTTAATCTTAGTATTCTGACTTTTTTCCCCTGGAACATTGTAAAAAAAATTCAGGAATCCTTTTTTTTTTTTTTTTTCAATTTCCGAAAAAGTCAGAATTCTACTGATCTCAGAATTCTGACTTTTTTTGCCGAACATTTTTTAAAAAAAAAAAAATCAGGAAACTTTTTTATTTATTTATTTTCAATTTCCGAATAAAAAATCAGAAATCTGGCTTTTTTTCTCAGATTTTTTTTTTTTTTCAGTGGCCCTCATCCTTTTCCGTGCAGCTGCATTGGGACTTATTATATTTGAACTTGTTCTTTCCACAGGTTCCCCTCAGCGGCTCTGACAGGAACTGGAACGTCTCACCTTAGATCTTTCAGCAACTGGATTGTGTCCACCACGGTGGCCAAATCTCAGATTTCCAGACTTACCTCACCTCTCGCTTCCCAAGCAGAG
>JALJCO010007880.1:2500-58279 GCA_023101725.1 Atherinomorus stipes
CAGGTGTCGCGGTGTGGGAGGCACCATGTTACCCGTTAGTGCTTCCGGGCGGGAGCGCGCCTCGCGCACGCCCCCACGGTTGAGGATTTGCGAGCGATGATGAAGATGGTGAAGATGGAAAGCCAAGCTCATGTTTGTCAATAAACAAATAAAAGCAGGAGAATGCAAACAAGCTATTCCTCCTCTTCAACGGTTAATATACCAATACCAGTATACCGATACCAGTATACCAAAACTAGTATACAGACACCAATATACAGTACCAGTATACCAAATCTAGTATACAGACACCAGTATACAGTACCAGTATACCAAAACTAGTATACAGACGCCAGTATACTGATACTAGTATACCGACACCAGTATACCAATACCAGTATACAGACACCAGTATACCGACACCAGTTTACAGACACCAGTATACCAAAACTGGTATACAGACACCAGTATACAGTACCAGTATACAATACCAGTACACTGACGCCAGTATACAATACCAGTACACTGATGCCAGTATACTGATACCAGTATACCGACACCAGTATACCAATACCAGTATACAGACACCAGTATACCGACACCAGTATACCAATACCAGTATACCAATACCAGTATACCGACACCAGTATACCAAAACTAGTATACAGACACCAGTATACAATACCAGTACACTGACACCAGTATACTGACACCAGTATACCGATACCAGTATACAGACACCTGTATACTGATACCAGTATACGACACCAGTATATAATACCAGTATACGATACCAGGATATGATACCAGTATACTGATACCAGTATATGACACCAGTGTAATGACACCAGTATACCGACACCAGTATATCAATGCCAGTATACCACACCAGTATACAATACCAGTATACCGATACCAGAATGCAGACACCGGTATACTGACACCAGGATACCGAGACCAGTATCGACACCAGTAGATCAATACCAGTTCACTGATACCACTATACCAACACCAGTATACTGATACCAGTAAATTGACACCAGTGTATCCATACCAGTATACTGATACCAGTATATCGACACCAGTATACCAGTACCTCCACCGTGTCCTGGGTCTCCTCGGGGTCTCGTCCGGGATGAGACGTAGTCCCTCCAGCGTGTCCTGGGTCTCCCCTGGGGTTTTGTCCGGGATGAGACGTAGTCCCTCCAGCGTGTCCCGGGTTTCCTTGGGGTCTCGTCCGGGATGGGACGTAGTCCCTCCACCGTGTCCTGGGTCTCCTCGGGGTCTCGTCCGGGATTGGACGTAGTCCCTCCAGCGTGTCCTGGGTCTCCCCTGGGGTTTTGTCCGGGATGGGACGTAGTCCCTCCAGCGTGTCCCGGGTTTCCTTGGGGTCTCGTCCGGGATGGGACGTAGTCCCTCCAGCGTGTCCTGGGTCTCCCCTGGGGTCTCGTCCGGGATGGGACGTAGTCCCTCCAGCGTGTCCTGGGTCTCCCCTGGGGTTTTGTCCGGGATGAGACGTAGTCCCTCCAGCGTGTCCTGGGTCTCCCCGGGGGTTTTGTCCGGGATGGGACGTACAGTGGGTACGGAAAGTATTCAGACCCCTTTAAACTTTTCACTCTTTGTTTCATTGCAGCCATTTGCCAAAATCAAAAAAGTTAATTTTATTTCTCATTAATGTCACTCAGCACCCCATCTTGACAGAAAAAAACAGAAATGTAGAAATTTTTGCAAATTTATTAAAAAAGATAAACGGAAATATCACATGGTCATAAGTATTCAGATCCTTTGCAGTGACTCATATTTAACTCATATTCTGTCCATTCCTTCTGATCCTCCTTGAGATGGTTCTCCTCCTTTACTGGAGTCCAGCTGTGTTTAATTAAACTGATTGGACTTGATTAGGAAAGACACACACCTGTCTATGTAAGAGCTTCCAGTCACAGTGCATGTCAGAGCAAATGAGGATCATGAGGTGGAAGGAACTGTCCAAGGAGCTCAGAGACAGAATTGTGGTGAGACACAGATCTGGACAAGGTTACAAAAGAGTTTCTGCAGCACTAAAGGTTCCTAAGAGCACGGTGGCCTCCATAGTCCTTACATGGAAGAAGTTTGGGACGACCAGAACTCTTCCTAGACCCGGCCGTCCAGCCAAACTGAGCAATGGTGGGAGAAGAGCCTTGGTGAGAGAGTAAAGAAGAAGCCAAAGATCACTGTGGCTGAGCTCCAGAGATGCAGTAGGGAGATGGAGAAAGTTCCACAAAGTCAGTATCACTGCAGCCTCCACCAGTCGGGGCTTTATGGCAGAGCGGCCCGATGGAAGCCTCTCCTCAGTGCAGACATATGAAAGCCGGCATAGAGTTTGCCAAAAACACATGAAGGACTCCCAGACTGTGAGAAATAAGATTCTCTGGTCTGATGAGACCAAGATTGAACTTTTTGGAGTTCATTCTAAGCGGTATGTGTGGAGAAAACCAGGCACTGCTCATCACCTGCCCAATACCATCCCAACAGTGAAGCACGGTGGTGGCAGCACCATGCTATGGGGGTGTTTTTCAGCTGCAGGGACAGGACGACTGTTTGCAGTTGAAGGAAAGATGAATGCGGCCAAGTACAGAGATCCTGGAAGAAAAGCTCTTCCAGAGTTCAGGAGCTCAGACTGGGCCGAAGGTTCACCTTCCAACAAGACAATGACCCTCACACACAGCTGAAATAACAAAGGAGTGGATCAGAACCACTCTGGACCATTCTGGACCGGCCCAGCCAGAACCCTGACTTAAACCCAACTGAGCATCTCTGAGAGACCTGAAAATGGCTGAACACCACCGTTCACCATCCAACCTGACAGAACTGGAGAGGATCTGCAAGAAGAACCAGAAGATCCCAAATCCAGGTGTGAAACACTTGTTGCATCATTCCCAAGAAGATTCATGGCTGTACCAGCTCAGAAGTACTTCTACTCAGTACTGAGCAAAGTACTCAATACTTATCACCATGTCATATTTCAGTTTTTCTCTTTTAATAACTTTGCAAAAATTTCTACATTTCTGTTTTTTTTCTGTCAAGATGGTGTGCTGAGTGAACATTAATGAGAAATAAAATTAACTTTTTTGATTTTAGCAAATGGCTGCAATGAAACAAAGAGTGAAAAGTTTAAAGGGGTCTGAATACTTTCTGTACCCACTGTAGTCCCTCCAGCGTGTCCTTGGTCTCCCCGGGGTTTTGTCTGGGATGGGACGTGCCTGGAGCACCTCAGCAGGAGGACAGGAGAGGGAACAGGTCATGTGACTGTGTTTCTTCTCTCTCCAGGTGATCCAGGCGGTGTTCTTCGGACTTTGTGTCCTGATCGATGTTTCCAATCTGCTGACGAAAGGAGGAGACAGCAGGGAGCAGGAACGGCAGCTCAGGAAGCTGGTTGGTCTGCGGGACTGGATGATGGCCGTGCTGGCCTTCCCTGTTGGAGCGGTGAGTTCTGGCTTCGCTTCTCAGTAACACATGTTTATTCCCAGTAGAACATAAAAAGTCCAGCTTCTTCCATTTTGGATCTCTGGCGGGTAAATTTTTGTTTTCTCGTCTCCTTCCAGTTTGTGGTGTTCACGTTCTGGACTCTGTATCTGTACGACAGAGAGCTGGTCTACCCCAGACTGCTGGATAACTTCATCCCACAGTGGCTGAACCACGGCATGGTAACATGGATGGATGGATGGATGGATGGATGGATGGATGGATGCATGCATGCATGGATAGATGGATGGATGGATGGATGGATGGATGGATGGATGGATGGATGCATGGATGCATGGATAGATGGATGGATGCATAGATGGATGGATGGATAGATGGATGGATGCATGGATAGATGGATGGATGCATGCATGGATAGATGGATGAATGGATGCATGGATGGATGGATGGATGGATGGATGGATGGATGCATGCATGCATGGATGGATGGATGGATGGATGGATGGATGCATGCATGCATGCATGGATGGATGGATGGATGGATGGATGCATTGATAGATGGATGGATGGATGGATGCATAGATGGATG
The DNA here is from genome assembly GCA_023101725.1 of Atherinomorus stipes. Taxonomy (NCBI): domain Eukaryota; kingdom Metazoa; phylum Chordata; class Actinopteri; order Atheriniformes; family Atherinidae; genus Atherinomorus; species Atherinomorus stipes. The sequence continues at coordinate 6,531 of JALJCO010007880.1, forward strand.
GATGGATGCATAGATGGATGGATGGATGCATGGATGGATGGATGAATAGATGGATGGATGGATAAATAGATGGATGCGTGGATGGATGGATGGATGGATGCATAGATGGATGGATGCATAGATGGATGGATGGATGGATGGATGAATAGATGGATGGATGGATAAATAGATGGATGGATGGATGGATGCATAGATGGATGGATGGATGCATGGCTGGATGGATGAATAAATAGATGGATGCGTGGATGGATGGATGGATGGATAAATGGATGAATGGATGGATGGATGGATAAATGGATGGATGAATAGATAGATGGATGGATGGATGGATGGATGGCTGGCTGGATGGATGGATGGATGGCTGGCTGGCTGGCTGGCTGGCTGGCTGGATGGATGGATGGACTGGGAGAACTGGGAGAAACGGTGTGAGTCAGCTCCTCCTTATCCAGGAGTGATGTCATCCAGCCGTTGCTATGGCGAGGACCAACACCCGCAGCTCTCTGGATGTAAATATTTTGTCTTATTCCATGGTATCGCTGTTCGTTTATCCTGGCTGCCATGGCAACCACATGACCGTTCCTGGTGGAGGAGGGAGGGGTGGAGCAAGCCAACAGCCTGAAACTGAAGCGACTCATTTCCATAAAACTGATCCGAGTCCTCAGTCGGGGACTAGCGGACCATTCTGCTGTGAAAGCACCTTCAGCGGAGTAGAAAATGGGTGGATCATATTTGTCCTGGGCACCCCTTATTTATAAGGTACTGCAAAGACCTGCACCCCCACCATGAAGGACCTGGCCAGGGATTAAGTGGTTGTAATCTGCAGTATTTGGGTATTAATCCTGGTTTGTGGGACCGCTGGTGAGTTATCTGGTGCATGTAAATCCTGAACAGGTTAGCTTAAATTCCAAAAGTCTCAAAGTCTGTAAAACATTAAACATCTTGGACATTTCATGAAAGATGAAATAAGTGATGATGAAGATGATGATGCTGCTGCAGCAGGAGCTGCAGTCCCTCAGACGGCCACCAGATGGCAGCATCTGCTCCTTCACCAGCTTCTCAAATGTGTTTCTACCTCCAGCTGATTTCACAGAAGCTTCGTCCAAACAGAACTGTTTTCTACCGCAGCCTTACAAACGATATCTGTCAACAAACACGTTTCTCTCTCCCTCTGTCTCCCTCCTCTTCCTCAGCACACCACCGTCCTGCCCTTCATTATTATTGAGATGCGGACCACCCACCACAAATATCCCAGAAGGTCGTGGGGTCTGGCCGCCGTGTGCTGCTTTGGAGTGGGATACATCCTCTGGTAACGGTTCTTTCCATTCAATCCCTAGAACCACCTGGAACCAGTTTTTCCTCCATTATTAGAGCGTTGTTGTTTTCGTCTCTGTTTTATTCAACGTTAAAGGAGGGAAGTGATGAAATCACTGCTGAGACTAAAACTGTGTGTGTGTGTGTGTGTGTGTGTGTGTGTGTGTGTGTGCGCGCACTCGGGCCCACCAGGACATGCTGGGTCCACCAGGTAACAGGTGTGTGGGTGTACCCGGTGCTGGAACGAATCACGCCGCTCGCTCGGGTCGTTTTCTTTAGCGCCATGACAGCAGTAATCTGCGTCCTCTACGTCCTCGGAGACGTCCTGAACAGCTACATCTGGGACGCACCACACACAGGTATGCACACAGGTATGCACAGGTACGCACGCAGGTACGCATGCAGGTACACGCAGGTACGGACGCAGGTACGTGCAGGTACGCACGCAGGTACATGCAGGTACGCACAGGTACGTACAGGTACGCACAGGTACACATGCAGGTACACAAGCAGCTACACGCAGGTACACACAGGTACGCACACAGGTACGCACGCAGGTACGTACGCAGGTACAAGAGGTCCGCATGCAGGTACGCACAGGTACACGCAGGTACGCACGCAGGTACGCACGCAGGTACGTGCAGGTACGCACAGGTACGTACAGGTACGCACAGGTACACATGCAGGTACACAAGCAGCTACACGCAGGTACACACAGGTATGCACACAGGTACGCACGCAGGTACGTACGCAGGTACAAGAGGTCCGCATGCAGGTACACACAGGTACGCACATAAGTATGCACAAGTACAACACAAACACACACAAACACAGACAAGTATACACACATATGGACAGGTATACACACACACTAAGACGGACAGGTATACACATACACACAGGTATACACACACACCGACAGGTATACACACACATGGACAGGTATACAAACACACACACACAGACAGGTTTACACACACACAGTTATACACATACACACAGGTATACACACACATATGGACAGGTTTACACACACACACACACAGGTAAACACACACACAGACAGGTATACACACGCACACACAGGTATACACACACACAGACAGGTTTACACACACATATGGACAGGTATACACGCACACATGGACACACAGGTATACACAGACACAGGTAAACACACACATATGGACAGGTTTACTCACACACACACAGGTATACACACATATGGACAGGTATACACACACACACAGACAGGTTTACACACACATATGGACAGGTATACACACACACAGACAGATTTACACACACACACAGGTATACACACACATATGGACAGGTTTACACACACACAGGTATACACACATATGGACAGGTATACACACACACAGACAGGTTTACACACACATATGGACAGGTATACACACACACAGGTATACACACACAGACACAGGTATACACACACACAGGTATACACACACATATGGACAGGTTTACACACACACAGGTATACACACATATGGACAGGTATACACACACACAGACAGATTTACACACACACAGGTATACACACACATATGGACAGGTTTACACACACACAGGTATACACACACATATGGACAGGTTTACACACACACACAGACAGGTATACACAAACATATGGACAGGTATACACACACACAGACAGGTTTACATACACACAGGTATACACACACATATGGACAGGTTTACACAGACAGGTTTACACACACATATGGACAGGTTTACACACACACAGGTATACACACATATGTACAGGTATACACACACACAGACAGGTTTACACACACACAGGTATACACACACACAGGTATATACATACATATGGACAGGTTTACACACACACACAGACAGGTATACACACACATATGGACAGGTATACACACACACAGGTATACACACACATATGGACAGGTATACACACACAGACAGGTTTACACACACATATGGACAGGTATACACACACAGACAGGTTTACACACACATATGGACAGGTATACACACACAGACAGGTTTACACACACATATGGACAGGTATACACACACACAGACAGGTTTACACACACATATGGACAGGTATACACACAGACAGGTTTACACACACATATGGACAGGTATACACACACACAGACAGGTATACACGCGCTACAGATACATCTACAGATATCCCTCCTTCTATTCCTCTTTTTAATAAATCTTTTTTGTCTCTGTCTCTTTCAGGAAAGGTCAAAGGTGAGTGACTTCCAGTCGACACGAGGTGAGCTTCAGGAGACGAGTCCAGTCCGGTTCTTCAGGACGACGAGAAGGAAAAGTTCGGTTTGGTCCGTCAGAAATGAGAAAGAATCCGCTTCACTTCAAACAGAAAAGACTTTTGTTCTTTCTTTTTCCGTTTTTTGAGCAGCCATCTTGTATGTGGAGACAGATGGAGGGCTGGACATGTAGACATGAGGACACTAGCAGCTGTTTTCTGGGTAAATCCATCATCAAAGGGAAAAAATGATTGATTAAGATGTTTGTTTGCTCTGATGTGAGGAAAAACTCCAAGCTGGTAAATGAATAAATTCAAGTTTGAGAGGAAACTTGTCGCTGTTTTCTGTGTTCACCTCAACGTTTCAGGAAAAACCGGACGAAGGTCGGTTTCTCGTGAAACGCTTCAATGGTGAAGCGGGTCACACATAGCTTACCTTCTCCATCATTAGCAGTCGCCAAGCTGGCTAAACCATACGCGCCATGTGGCGCCTCAGAGTATGGACAGCTGTGAGTGGGGGCAAAGCCTTGGAGGGGGAAGCAAGGGGCAGCAAAGATGAAACTACTGGTTCGTAAGAGACTCTCTTCTCCGGCTTTCTACAATGATTGGTTACAAACGCGTCACCATGCTGCTCCTTCCTACTATTAGTTGTGAATACGAGATGCGCATATTTCCTACAGAGCTCATATCAGCAGCCTTTTTGCGTAGTTTTGAGAAGAAAGCCGTACCAACGTATTTGGATGTCAAATTGCGTACCTGCTAAGCAAAATGCGTACATGTTGGCAGGTCTGGAAGTCTCAGATTCTTTTTAAAAGATAATTTGCTGTGAATGAAGCAGAGGTTCTGAGGCAGGTTATTCCAGAGAGTCAGTGATCTCTATATAAAAGATCTCTGTAGAGCGTTTGTTCTTGGGCCTGGTAAAACAAGCTGTCCATTACTAGAACCTCTAGTGTTATGATCATGAACAGAATTACTAAAAACAATTTGTGATTGTATAAAAGCTGGAACAACACTGCTCATGACTGACTTAAAACATCAGTGTATCAAAAGCAGCTTATTCTCAGCTGTGAGCCAGGAAAGGCCGCTGTGCATCTGGCTGACGTTAGAGCTAACGGGGTAGCTGAGCCCTGTTCTGGACAACCTGGAGCTTCCTGAGTTCACCCCGGCAGCAGATGACCACACTGTAGAGCAGTAGTCCAGATGGCAGACCAGACTCTGAACTGTTTCCCGTAAAAGGGGAGGGGCCACAATAGAGCAACATTTCCTGGCAGTACTAACTGCTCTTCCCATTTTCAAAACAACACAATTAATGTGGTGAGACCAAGACAGAGAACAGTCCACCATCACACCAAGGAGTTTGGCACTTTCAGCTTGTTGAACCATCAAGTCACACAAATTTAAATCAAGCTTTGGGCTTGTGGATAGCCTGAGCCTTGAACCAATCACCATGCACTTGTCTTGGAGATGTTGAGGGCCAGTTTGGTAGATACCCCCAGTCATGGACAACATTCAGTTCTCTGCTCAGCACCTGATTTTAAGCAGCTGTATCAGCTTTTCAAACGCTACAAAAGTCAAATACAGGCATTCATAAGCTAAATATGTTCCCATCGCTACTTTAGAAACTAATCTGGTGTAAATATTAGTTTTTTATGCGTCTAATTTCTGACTGTCCTGAACCACTAAAGCTCTTGACTAATCTCAACATGTTTTACGCCCATTTCATGACGTCGCCCCAGAAGAGACACAGATTCTAAAGGGTCACAGAATTGTTTTCAGCACCGGCTTCGTCACTTGCATGGACGTTATTTGTAAACATTGATCAATAATCGGACTCTGATCGACGGGATAAATCAGACCAGCCTGATATGGAGCTGTATGCTCGACCCAGAGTCTGATATGGAGTTTGAAGTACACGCAGTACCACAGAAGTACCACAGAGACCCTGAGAAGTAAGTACATTAGCTAACAAATCATAGGCTAATAGTTGGCATCAAGCTGGGAGACGTTTACACTCACCGGTGTTGTTTGTCCGTGAGGCATTTTTATAGCAGGAACTGCGTCAGATTTAAAAAATAATCCCCAAGAAAAAAAAGACTTTACTGCCCGAGATTCATGAAGTTGTCAGGAGTGAAGTTCACACACAAAGTTGAGTTTTTTTTTTCTGCTCCTGAAGTTATAATCCAACTTCTGGCAAGTTGATTCGTCCAGTAGAGTAAATAAACTCCCATGCTGAACACAACCACATTTTTCCCAACTTGCCGTTCTCTAGAGCTTAAAAAAAAAAAAAAAATTTCTTCTGAACTCTGGATCAAACGTCTGGTAGCTGATGGCTGTTTGTCTCTAAGGAAATCTTCCTGCAGCTGTTTGTTTCTCCCTCAGAGAATGTGGATAAGTTAGGATTCTCCTCCAGTTTCTCTTGAACAAAGTGGGCGTCTTGCTACGATGCTGCGCATGCGTATTTGTTGCTTCATGATTGGTGCCACCTCGTTGCATACAGTCATGTTAAGGAAGCCAGAGCTTGGCCTGAATATTCATATATATTACTCAAATATGCACAAATGAAGAAAAAAACGTCTTGAATGAAGTTTTTATGAGGAAATAACACCAACATGCTGAAAAGCTCTTAACAGTCCATTTTTCATGATACAGCTCCTTTAATACACTGCGTGAAGGTGCAGAATAATACAAAGTGGTATCATCTGCATACAGGAAAGTTCTGGCACTTTTTGTAGCCCAGGCTAGATCATTTTTAAAAATTGAGAAGAGTAAAGGTCCTAAGCTGCTGCCCTGTGGAACTCCACACTACAAACTTCTGCTACTGGACAGGCTGCCATTCAGTAGTGTTGATGTCATCTTTGCCTGGTATAGAGGGGTTCCTAAGCAAAGTCACAGATAGGATGCACGCACAACCATGGGGCAAGAAAACAATGGAAAAGCATTATTGAACTGTGAGAAGACGTGTGTTTCCATGCAACACTCGACTTTTAATGTAGATGAGGTCATGATATGACGTGAAAGTGTTGGGGAAATATGTTTGAGTCGTGATATTTGTTTGGTCGCAAAAAACAAAACGTTAATGCATGTAAACAGTTACCATGGTGATAACAGGACAGTCGGAGTGACCGTCTTCAGAAACCCTCTGATAACTTCTGCAGGTTTAGATACATGATTTATTTAGTCTTTCACCATGGTCACCATGGTCACCATGTCAGATTAAACCACCGCGGTGGCAGAAATGATCCCCGTGTTGTAGTCGGGAGACTGGTACTGGAACAATACCAGTAGCCTATCACGGCTGCGATCAGATGGCGTTTGAGTTTACAGTTAGCTTGTTAGCAGTTAGCTAGTCTGTCTACTGTCTACCAGGATTTCATCCACAATAAAGCAGCGAGACTCACCGACAGCAATGCGTGTTAGTCCCCAACAGCTGGAATCAGCTCCTTTCCAAACGTAGTGATGATGTCATCTTCGCTGGTTTAATCCAGACAAGTAAAAGTTGCTCCTGTACGGAGGTGGTGAAGACGACACCGGAGCAGAACCTGCTGCAGACTGCAGACTGTTGGGACCATTTTGGTTTAGACAAGAGTCTAAACGAAAGTTTAAGCCGCTTTCTAACTCAGGTTTTTCAGGCAAATTTTCAAATGAGGTCCAACACTGATAATTAGGACTCTCAAGTGTCATGCAATGAGTGTGAGACACGCATTTGAACGACTTCACATGCTCACATGCCATTTCTCACGCTGATTACTGTATTAATTTTGCCACATTACTTGCCTACCAGACTCACTCGTTTTGACTGCGTATGAAGCGCCAAAGTGGACGAAAGCTGGACGCACAGACGTGCGTGAGACCTAATGACACGTGCAACACTGTGTGACCAGTGCGCGAACGTATGACACGCATCTGTGTGACCACGAGGTTAGACGCACAAGTTGCCGAGGGGCCATAAAAGCAGCGCAGCCAAAGTGGACGAGGTCCCAGCTGACAACAGCAAAGATGGAAGATCCTGCTGCATTTGCCTTTATTTGGCTAAAAGTTGCTGAAGGTTGTGCAGTTCTGATCAAGTCATTTACTGCCTGTTCAGAGTTCAGTGACATGAACTTGTCCTGCACTATTAGAAACGTCTTACCTTGTTAGCTGCACCATAAAGGACAGCAATCTGATAAATGTCCAACCTCAAATATACAGGACTGTCTCAGAAAATTAGAATTCATGATATTCTAATATTTTGAGATAGGATGTTTGAGTTTTCTTAAGCTGGATGCCATAATCAGCAATATTAAAACAATAAAATGCTGATTTTTCAGTTGATTTGTAATAAATCCAGAATGTATGACATTTTCATGTTTTTTTTAATTGCATTACAGAAAATAAAGAACTTTATCATAATATTCTAATTTTCTGAGACAGTCCTGTACAAAACTTGAATGCTTTACTTTGTCAGGAATTCAAAAGCAAACAAAAGAAATGGAAACTTCTTTTTTTTTAAAAGATGAGGGAAGAAATAGCTACAACCTCCTCATCAACCCTGTCCTTCCACAGGACGGGAGATGGTCAGGTTACTTTCCATTTTTATGAATGATATGAGTGTTTGGCCGTAGACTGCAGTACAAGCACAGGCTTTTAGCCCTCAGGTTGCCTAGCAACTGCCAATGTTTGGAAATGGGAAACCATCTATATTTAGCAACTTTTCAGACCTCTCGTGACTTATTTTTAAAAAAGCGACTCGCGACAAATCTAGAGACATTTCTGTTGTTCATGGAGACAGATAAAGTTGATGTGGCTCTCCATCTGTTCCTCAGGGCCTGCCTGCTGGCTTGTGTGATCCCTGAGGGGAAATTAGGGCTCTGCATTTCACCATCTCTGTACTGTGAGTATCAGAGAGCAGTGGGCTGCTGCTTGGGGTGCCCAGGGAGCGGTTGGTGGGGGGTTGAGGACCTTGCTCAGCGGTCCACAGTGGTACACACGGGGGTCGTGTTGGGGAATCGAGCCCGGGTCCTCTGCGCCCAAGCCCATGGCGCTGCCTCTGGGCTATCCCCCCCCCTTAATATGGTTCCTTTTTTCCTGGTCTAAGCATGTTAAGGTGCATTTTGGCTTTCCTATGTTATCCTTTTATTCATTTTTGCCACAACTTCCATCGTACATGTACAGTCATCCTCAAAATTGTTCATACCGTCTAATTAAAGAAAAGTCTAAATTGACAACAGTGACTCAAATAACAAGAAACTAATAATGAATTTAAATTAATTAATTAAATGTACAAATGTACAAAATTATAATTTGGTGAAATAGAATATTGCTTTTGAACTGTGGTTGAATATAATAATAATAATAATAAAAACTGTCTCAGACACATTAGAGCATCTTTCCCATGAACAGTGGACCAACATACAGTTGTGTGAAAAAGTTTTTGCCCCAGTGTTTCCCATTAATTGGGGAGTGAGACTGTGGCGGCCGCCACAGTCTCACTGGAGCCGCCACAGTCTCTGACCCTATATGTTTAAAAAAAAAAAGAGAGAAAAAAAATAGTCAAACAGCCGATCATAGTTTGAGTGTACAGCTGTAGCTACTCTCCTTCTGCCTTTGAGCAAGCGAGAGCAACAGAGCGCATGCACACTGGTCAGACGTCGGTCTTTTCTAGATGTATTTTGGGCGAGCCATAGATCAGATTGCAATGACACAGAGCCACATCGTGAGCGGAGCGGGACGTTGCGTCCACAAGAGGGCGCTATAAGCTGGATGATGGAGCAGGAGGCCATGTTGATGATGTCATCAAGCCAGTCAACTTTAACCAGCCGAACCGAGTCGAACTTTATGCGCCCCATGGTGCTGATTCCCCGCTAGTTCTCCCGCTGCCGCTCGCGCCATTTATCTCATCCCTCTGCCGTTATGCCTTATGCAGTTCACCCGAGCAGCCCCGCAGCCCCCCCCGAAAGAGGGACAGCAGGTGAGTTTGACAGCAGAGAAAGGGTGTTGTCACAGCACTCTGTACTTCAGTACCGTCGCTACCAGCATTATACTGACGGTACCAGCTATATTTTCATGGTACCGGAGGGATGAGCTGGGGTTCATCCGCCAAACAGTTCAGTTCAGACGTCTCCTCAGAGCACAGCGGGGCTGCTGCTCCGCCTCATCTCGTTGGTAATAAAGAGCAACAAGGAGCCAGAAATGTTTCCTCCAGAATCATTTAGGATTGGGGGGCCTCCGTTCCTAATCCCAGCTGCCCACATGCGGCCGGAGTGCTCCGCTCCAACCTCCACGCATCATCCCACGCCAGCTGTCAGACATCCCGCATCTTTTCACGATGAGAACACGTGAGTTGCGGAGTTTGAAACAAAACTGCGGCGCTACTAAGTCAGCGCGCTTGAATTGGTAATAAGGCTTTGAAGATCATTTATTAAACTCATAGATAATTATTTATAATTTTTCTGGAGGGTCATCCATCATCATGACTATGAATCAACAGACAGTCCAACACTGCTTCACTCCAAGTGGATGTTCTCACACGTGTGTGCTGTTATCTTTTATCCGATAACTTCCCGTTGTGTTTGTTGAAACTTTGTTCATAAGGCTTCATACAAATGTTTAGATCTGTGTCTGTTGGCATTTTCAGGGCTGATAAAAAGCATTGAACACAATGTTTGTTTTCTTTCAAATACATGAAGGCTTCATGCCATTACAGACCTATTTTATTGTTGTATTTAAATAGTTTTCTATTTATTTGTTCGTGATTGATAAAACTTTATTCATTATAGTTACAAAAGCACGTTTGTTGTAAATACTTGAAGGCAAAATGCCACTGCAGGAAGATTTTATTGATCTGTTCAGTTTTTTTTACCTTGTAAAGACGTAAATAATTTAATAAAGGTGGATATATTGCAGACTTATTTGGGGGGAGGACTGTGGTATCAGTTTGGTATAGAGTACCATGGAAAATTAACTGGTATTGGTATTGACTTCTGAATTTCAGGTATTGTGACAACACTAAGAGAAAGAGGAAGTTGGTCAGTGTAGTTGAGGATGTGTTGGTGTATATCAATATAAATATAAAAAGTATCTATTAATATATAACATAAAATATCAGTAAATTCTTATTTACCAGCTTTTGTAAACAGCAAACAAAATGCACTAAAGAGATGCGCTGGGCTTGAAAATGCGGAGGGAGAATCTGAGACCCTCCCACCACAGTCTCCTAAAATCCTGTGGGAAACACTGTGCCCCCTTCCTAATTTCTTATTTTTTTGCATGTTAGTCACAGTTAAATGTTTCAGATCATCAAACCAATTTAAATATCAGACAAAGATAACACAAGTAAACACAAAATGCAGTTTTTAAATGAAGATTTTTATTTTCAATGGGGGAAAAATCCAAACCCCCATGTCCCTGTGTGAAAAAGTGATCTTCCCCTAAACCTAATAACTGGTTGTTCCACCTTAGCAGCAACAACTGCATCAAGCGTTTGTGATAACTGGCAGTGAGTCTTCTACAGCGCTGTGGAGGAATTTTGTTCCACTCATCTTTGCAGAATTGTTGTAATTCAGCCACATTGGAGGCTTTTCCAGCATGAACCGCCTTTTTAAGGTCATGCCACAGCATCTCAATGGGATTCAGGTGGGGGCTTTGACTAGGCCACTCCAAAGTCTTCATGTTGTTGTTCTTAAGCCATTCAGAGGTGGACTTGCTGGTGTGTTCTAGATCATTGTTCTGCTGCAGAACCCAAGTGTGCTTCAGCTTGAGGTCACCAACAGATGGCCGGACGTTCTCCTTCAGGATTTTTTGGTAGAAGCAGAATTCATGGTTCCATTTACCACAGCAAGTCTTCCAGGTCCTGAAGCAGCAAAACAGCCCCAGACCATCACACTACCACCACCATATTTTACTGCTGCTATGATGTTCCTTTTCTGAAATGCCGTGTTACTTTTACGCCAGATGTAATGGGACCTCCACCTTCCAGAAAGTTCCACTTTTGTCTCGTCAGTCCACAGAGTATTTTCCCAAAAGTCTTGGGGATCATCAAGATGCTTTCTGGCTAAACTGAGACGAGCCTTTATGTTGTTTTTGCTCAGCAGTGGTTTTGGTCTTGGAACTCTGCCATGCAGCCATTTTGCCCCCCAGTCTCTTTCTGATGGGGGAGTCATGAACACTGACCTTCATTGAGGCAAGTGAGGCCTGCAGTTCTTGGATGTTGTTCTGGGGTCTTTTGTGACCTCTTGGATGAGTCGTCGTGGGGTCTTGGGGTAATTTTGGTCGGCCGGCCCCTCCTGGGAAGGTTCACCACTGTTCCATGTTTTCACCATTTGTGGATAATGGTTCTCACTGTGGTTCTCTGGAGTCCCAAAGCTTTAGAAATGGCTTTGGAACCTTTTCCAGACTGATAGATCTCAATGACTTTGTTTCTCATTTGTTCCTGAATTTCTTTGGATGGCAGCATGATGTCTAGCTTTGGAGGATCTTTTGGTCTACTTCACTTTGTCAGGCAGGTCCTATTTAAGTGATTTCTTGATGGAGAACAGGTGTGGCAGTAATCAGGCCTGGATGTGGATAGAGAAGCTGAACTCAGGTTTCCAAAGATGATAAACCACAGTTCATTTATGTTTTAACAGGGGAGGCAATCACTTTTTCACACAGCACCATGGAGGTTTGGACACCCCCCGCCCCACTAATAAAAATCTTAATTCAAAAGCTGCATTTTCTGTTTACTTGTATGAAGTGTGACAAACATGCAAAAAAGTAAGAAATAAGGAAGGGGGCAAAAACCTTTTCACACAGCTGTACCTGTCAACAGGTGCAGACGTCTGATTGGACGTTACAGAAAACACCTGATTGCTTTGATTGTCTCAAAGTGTTCCTCAACATTTTAGTTTCAGAGCCCCATTATGCTTGTTTACTTGTTTTATTTTTTGTGTATTTTTTTTTACTATTTCTTTCAAACCACAATTCAAAATCAATGTCATGATTTTCAGAGAATTTTTATTTATTATTACTTTTCTCAATTTCAACATATTTCCCTGACAGCGGATTTTTTTCCGTCTTTACTTTGAGGGTATGACTAATTTTGAAGACCACTGTATAGTAAATCGTCCATTGTAGCCCAGTGTAACAGCTTATTTCCCATGATGCCATGTGGCACACCTGGGTCTTTGCACCATGAGTTAAATGTGTTTGTCACCCCTTCAATAGGGGATTATCACGCTTACCGGAAGTTCCCGGATTTTGACACTTCCTCTTCCGGGCCATGTTAACGACAGCCGTTCCTGCTCTGTTATACTGTTTAAATCGGATAAACTCCAAACATATTTAAGTTTTCATTCTAGACTGAAGTGATACTGGATCAAAAGCTGGATCAAAGCGATCGATTTGCCGCGGTGAAGGGCCGAACTTTATAATAAAACATACGTTTGTTTGTCGCCGGTGGGGCACAACACCGGCACTTCACAGCATGCTAGCATTAGCCAGCTAGCGTTTACCGACGTGCTTAACTGTGCGTCTTAAAACACACAAACATCTGAAAATCAGGTCTGTACCCCCCCGTTTCCAGTGGAACAACTGGGGACTGCCAAGAAAGGAGACGCTTTCAGATGCTTGTGTGTTTTCAGCCGCACAAAGTTAGGCACGTTATCGAGCTGGCTAATGCTAACCTGCTAACAGTAGTCCGTCAGCTACTCTCTGTTAAACTTTGTAAATCGGATAAACGCCAATGCCAAGTTTTCATTCCAGACTGAAGTGATGCTGAGGAAGAAGTGGATCAAAACGACCGATTCGCCGCGGTGAAGGACCAAACTTTATAATAAAACGACACACGTTTGTTTGTGGCCGGCAGACTGCGCAGTCGTGTTAGCAGGTTAGCATTAGCCAGCTCGATGACGTGCCTACCTTTGTGCGGCTGAAAACACACAAGCATCTGAAAGCGTCTCCTTTTTTTGGCAGTCCCCAGTTGTTCCACTGGAAACAGGGAGGTACAGACCCGATTTTCAGATGTTTGTGTGTTTTCACAAGCGAAAAGTTGGTATCGTCAGTTAACGCGAGCTTGCTAACGCCAGCTGTAGTGTAGTCTGCATCATTGAAGTGCCGACTACAGACATACGTGCAACCTTGTTTTATTTTAAATTTCGGTCCTTCACTCCGACAAATCGCTTTCATCCACTTCTTCCTTAGTGTCTTTTCAGTCAGGAATCCATGAAAACTTAGGTACGGCTGGCGTTGTTTATTAGATGTACACAATGGAACAGAGCAGCAACATTGAGCCATTCCTGGCCCGGAAGAGGAAGCTTCAGATGTTTCAACTTCCGGAAACCGGAATGCGGAAGCGTGATAATCCCCTATACCTCGTTAATTTGCTACATTGTATATAAAACTCTAATTAACCTGGAAGCCATGACATGGTTGCCCATGGGGAACACTGATTGTCCGTCACGATGATGTCATTTAGCGACTTTTTTTGGCAGCAAACAGCAGCTTTTTCCCTGAAGAGTTAGCAACAGTCAACTTTGACTTTTCTCCATGTGGCAAGGTACGCTACAGAGGGCACGGGCGGGCTTTGAACACCAGACTTCCGGGTGAGGAACGACAGGAACGTCAACTGCCACATCCAGATGAGGCGAAGTCAAGGTTCCTGTTCGGGACTGATGGTTTTAACGGCGCCGGGGAGAAGCTGTTTCAGCTGGAGTTTCAGATCTAAGTGTCCAGGATTTCCTAAAATTCAGATTACAGGAAAAAAAATCCTACTTTCATCTTAGCAGTGATAAATGGTAAACTCACGATGCAAAGCTGGAAGCATAAAACAGGCTTCTTTTCTGCTTTTTGTTTAGTGTGTTTATTTTTTCTCCCAACACTGAAAGTGGACTGAATCCCACCCCCCCCCCCCCCCCCCCACACACACACACACACACACACACACACACATTTATCCCTATATATTATTCAATGTTTGACAAAAAAAGTTGTTTTTTGTGTACCATATAAATTCAGTAAAGACGTTTTAGTTTATTGAGACATATAATTCACACTAGTTATTTCCATCACTCCTCCTGTTATGCTGCCATAGCCTGGCTGAATTCGCAGAAGCAATAGCTTATAGGCCAAAAAAAAAACCCGCAATAATGTAAAAGAATAAATCAGTGCAAAGATGCTGGATGAAAGCAAACATTTGCTCAATAAATGAATAAAAGCCATTTTTTGTTATGTCTGGGTTTATTTAACTATGGTAGACATGGAGTGAACTATGGTACTGTTGTTTTTATTTCCTTTTATTTAGTGTAACTGAGCTCTGCAGGCTAGACACAGGGACTTAGCAGCTGGTCTAAAACACAATGAGGAGAAGATCCATTTAAATTCAATGTGTAGCCTAAAAGCTAGTCTAGATGAAAGGAAAAAATGGTAGCGGTACAGGAGTGGGAGTCATTGTACTGGGAGTAGGATGCAGCAGGAATTTAGTTTGTTACTCTGATCCGAGATTAGGCATTACAAGTTTTTTTCAGTGCGAGTGGGATGACACAGAAGTGAAAATCCACTGCCATGTCACCCTCTAGTGTGTTTGAAAGTGTAACTATTTTGTCTGTCATTTTTATTTAAACATTGTTGATTTTAATGTGAAAAGCACTTTGTGCTACTTAATCATTTCTTTTCAATAATCCTCTAAAACTATTTATGTTATCAGATACTCATCTCTAATGTTCGTGTATAATCAGATACTCATTTCTAATATTTGTGTTATCTCAGATATTCATTTCTAATATTCGTGTAATATCAGATATTCATTTCTAATGTTCGTGTATAATCAGATACTCATTTCTAATATTCGTGTAATATTAGATACTCATTTCTAATGTTCGTGTATAATCAGATACTCATTTCTAATATTCGTGTAATATCAGATATTCATTTCTAATGTTCGTGTTTAATCAGATACTCATTTCTAATGTTTGTGTACTATCAGATACTCACTTCTAATGTTCGTGTATAATCAGATACTCATTTCTAATGTTCGTGTATTATCAGATACTCATTTCTAATGTTCGTGTATTGTCAGATACTCATCTCTAATGTTTGTGTGTTATCAGATACTCATTTCTAATATTCGTGTATTGTCAGATACTCATTTCTAATGTTTGTGTGTTATCAGATACTCATTTCTAATATTCGTGTATTGTCAGATGGCTCATTTCTAATGTTTGTGTATAATCAGATACTCATTTATAATATTTGTGTACTATCAGATATTCATTTCTAATATTCGTGTATAATCAGATACTCATTTCTAATATCTGTGTATTGTCAGATACTCATTTCTAATATTTGTGTATAATCAGATACTCATTTCTAATATTTGTGTATTATCAGATACTCATTTCTAATGTTTGTGTATAATCAGATACTCATTTATAATATTTGTGTATTGTCAGATACTCATTTCTAATATTTGTGTATAATCAGATACTCATTTCTAATATTTGTGTATTATCAGATACTCACTTCTAATGTTTGTGTATAATCAGATACTCATTTCTAATATTTGTGTATTATCAGATACTCATTTCTAATATTCGTGTATTATCAGATACTCATTTCTAATATCTGTGGATTGTCAGATACTCATTTCTAATATTTGTGTATAGTCAGATACTCATTTATTATGTTCGTGAAATTAATGTCTGTCCAGTCTGAATTAATTTTCATCTTTATTAGAAAAATCAGAAGTGTAGAAACGGAGACGTCCGTGTCTTCAGTCCTTCCTCGTTCTGGGGTTCGGAGCTGAAACAGAAAAGATTAATTCTGTCCGTCTGGAATTTCAGGGCAATCATAAGTTTCTGAAGAAACACAGGGACATGGTGAGGACAAGGAGAGGAGGACACCAGGAGGACATGAAGAAGACACGAGATGGATATGAGGAGGATACGAGGAGGACATGAAGAAGACACAAGGAGGACATGAGGAAGATATGAGGACACAAGGAGGATACGAGGAGTACAGAAGGAGGACATAAAGAAGACACGAGGAGGACATGAGGACAGTCCAGTCACCGTTGGGGTTTTCCTGTCTGTAGAATGTCTTCAGCATGTCCACGGCTTCCTCTGCCCGGTGGCCTGGGACACACTGAAACATAGGACAGTCGTTATGGACGGCACACACCCGGAGGGAGACACACCTGGACAGGGACGAGAACATCACCAGACCTGGAACGTGGTCCCAGTCTGAGGCAGATCCGCAGAAGAGACGTCCAGAACAGATCCGCACCCTCCAAAGCGCTCGTTCCTGCAGCCGTAGACGACCAGCGGGACGCCTGGAAGCTGGTGAAGGACGTCAACAGCAACAACCAGCGGGACACAGCCAAACACAACCGTTACCAGGGGGCTGGGCCAACAACAACAGTAAACAGGAGGCAGGGCCAACAACAACAGTAACCAGGAGGCAGGGCCAACAACATTCGTAACAAGGGGGCAGGGCCAACAACATCTGTAACCAGGGGGCGGGGCCAAGAACAACAGTAACCAGGAGGCGGGGCCAACAACATCCGTAACCAGGGGGCGGGGCCAAGAACAACAGTAACCAGGAGGCAGGGCCAACAACATCAGTAACCAGGGGCGGGGCCAAGAACAACAGTAACCAGGAGGCGGGGCCAACAACATCCGTAACCCGGGGGCAGGGCCAACAACATCCGTAACCAGGAGGCAGGGCCAACAACATCCGTAACCAGGGGGCGGGGCCAAGAACAACAGTAACCAGGAGGCAGGGCCAACAACATCCGTAACCAGGGGGCAGGGCCAACAACATCCGTAACCAGGGGGCAGGGCCAACAACATCCGTAACCAGGGGGTGGGGCCAACAACAACAGTAACCAGGAGGCAGGGCCAACAACATCCGTAACCAGGGGGCAAGGCCAACAACAACAGTAACCAGGGGGCAAGGCCAACAACAACAGTAACCAGGAGGCAGGGCCAACAACATCCGTAACCAGGAGGCGGGGCCAACAACAACAGTAACCAGGAGGCGGGGCCAACAACAACAGTAACCAGGAGGCGGGGCCAACAACATCCGTAACCAGGGGGCGGGGCCAACAACAACAGTAACCAGGAGGCGGGGCCAACAACAACAGTAACCAGGAGGCGGGGCCAACAACAACAGTAACCAGGAGGCAGGGCCAACAACATCCGTAACCAGGGGGCGGGGCCAACAACAACAGTAACCAGGAGGCAGGGCCAACAACATCCGTAACCAGGGGATAGGGCCAACAACAACAGTAACCAGGAGGTGGGGCCAACAACATCAGTAACCAGGGGGGCAGGGCCAACAACATCCGTAAACAGGGGGCAGGCCAACAACAACCGTTCCCAGGGGGCGGGGCCAACAACAACAGTAACCAGGAGGCGGGGCCAACAACAACAGTAACCAGGAGGCAGGGCCAACAACATCCGTAACCAGGAGGCGGGGCCAACAACAACAGTAACCAGGAGGCGGGGCCAACAACAACAGTAACCAGGAGGCGGGGCCAACAACAGTAACCAGGAGGCAGGGCCAACAACATCCGAATCCAGGAGGCGGGGCCAACAACAACAGTAACCTGGAGGCGAGGCCAACAACAACAGTAACCAGGAGGCGGGGCCAACAACATCCGTAACCAGGGGGCAGGGCCAACAACATCCGTAACCAGGGAGCAGGGCCAACAACAACAGTAACCAGGAGGCAGGGCCAACAACATGTAACCAGGGGGCAGGGCCAACAACATCTGTAACCAGGGGGCGGGGCCAAGAACAACCATTCCCAGGGGGCGGGGCCAACAACAACAGTAACCAGGAGGCGGGGCCAACAACAACAGTAACCAGGAGGCAGGGCCAACAACACGAACCGAGGGGGGCAACAACACAGTAACCAGGAGGGGGACAACAACAGTAACCAGGAGGCGGGGCCAACAACAACAGTAACCAGGAGGCGGGGCCAACAACATCCGTAACCAGGAGGCAGGGCCAACAACATCCGTAACCAGGGGGCAGGCCAACAACAACCGTTCCCAGGGGCGGGGCCAACAACAACAGTAGGAGGGGCCAGCAGAAGGGGCCAAATAAGGAGCCGGGGGGGCCAACAACAACAGTAACCAGGAAGCCAGACCCACAACAACCGTAACCATGGGGGCGGGGCCAACAACAAAAACAGTAACCAGGAGGCGGGGCCAACAACAACAACCGTAACCAGGGGGCGGGGCCAACAACAACAGTAACTGGGGGCGGGGCCAACATTAATTGCAGGATACGGAGCAGACGCAGCGCAGCAGCACACATGATGCACGGCTCCACCGTCACGTACAGGACCGTCCTCTCACACACGCTTCTGCTGTCATGGTTGCCACGGCGACACCAGTCCAGGACCTGGTCCACAGCCACCATCTCTGCGTGACGAGTCGCCTGAAAGATGTGAGAGCAGCTGGGATCAGACAAGTCCCCCGAGATGGCAAACATGACATCGCAACTGCCGTTGCAGAGGGTTGGAATGAGGTCTGGGAGCAGCACCAGTTAGACCAGTTCCAGGGGTCCCGCATCAAGCAGGTCTGGACGAGTCTATATTCTGCAGGTCTCTGGACTCCAGAGGAAAACTGGACAACTGGTTTTAACCAGGGATGTCAACGTTAACAGTGTATCGGGACTACAGCTACATCGGCTGAGTGGATTTTTCCTCCATCTATCAGATGCACTATAACCGTCCTCCTCATTCACAGAAAGCTTTCACCAGCAGGGATGTCTATCCATGTTTCACAGCTGATCCAAAAATACGGAAATGTTTTATCTGAGAGAAGTAAGTCATGTTCTGGTGATCGACTTTATGTACACAGCAGCTAACGCGAGCGGTTTGATCTTCTGTAAAACACATGCAGTTGTTACAGTAAGAGTCTGATCCGATTCACGCTCAGAACGTCATTTTCTGAAAAAACATACATGAATCCCAGTTAGCAACAACTTAAGCTAGCTCTACTAACCTGCACTGAAACTCACTCAATACGAGGTTTCCACTGCACAGATGCAGTCGGTATCCGGTCAGCTCTCCTGATCACTGAAAGCATCCCTAAAATAGTGTTGATGAGAAATGAAAGAGGAGGAAATGACGTGTTAACGGTTACTGGCCCTCATTTATCAAACGATCGTACGACAAAAATCTGTGCGTACGACCATTTCCACGTAAGACTCGGCATTTATCAATTTGGACGTGATCGTAGGATACGATCAAATCTCACGAAAGCTCCGAATTTGTGAACGCCCCCACTGGACTATACGGAGGAGACTGGAGCTGATCCGTCATTCCTAATAAGTAATCTATACCTTAAAGTCTTATAAGTACTTAATCAGTAGACTGTCTCTTAGCTTTGCTAATGCAAGTTATCTATTCTTCTGTTCCTGTCTGGGTCAGGCTCAGATCCGACCTGCATCCACCAGTCAGTGCGCTGTGGTCGGACTCATGACAGGTGACAGGTGGGTGCATGTTTAAGGGCGTAACCTTGGGCATGACATTTAAAGGTTGAATCTGGAACACGGACAGAGCAGCGACATCACTTGTGTCTAGGATGTAGTTGCAACGGCAGAAAAACGAATTCCAGCCGTAAAGGATGCCAGGCTCGCTGCCGATACGCAAGTGACCAACAGTCTGCATCATGTCCAACAATTAACGCACAGGAGTTTATAACTGACAGCTAACGTTAGCCATGTTAGCAAACAAGCTACGACTTACCGATCCAGCAGGAACGTCGCCATTTGAAATGAACCCCTAGTTGAAATCAAAAATACTTTATTCTTCCTACGTTTTTGGAATTCAGTGATTGTAAAAGCTCACTTTTCCGACATTTTTTTTTTTTAGACCATCAGACATCCAACAGGCACCTCTCCGTCCTCCAGAGCATCCCTGGCCTGCAGCAGACGAGCATGAACAATAACAAGTCACCCCCAAGGAATCATCCAGCAGGAATCATTCAGCAGGAATCACCCATCAGGAATCACCCAGTAGGAGTCATCCAGCAGGAATCATTTCCATCAGAAATCACCCAGTAGGAATCATCCAGCAGGAATCATTCATCAGGAATCATTCATCAGGAATCACCCAGTAGGAGTCATCCAGCAGGAATCATCCATCAGGAATCACCCAGTAGGAGTCATCCAGCAGGAATCATCCATCAGGAATCACCCAGTAAGAATCATCCAGCAGGAATCATTCATCAGGAATCATTCATCAGGAATCACCCAGTAGGAGTCACCCAGCAGGAATCATCCATCAGGAATCACCCAGTAGGAATCATCCAGCAGGAATCACCCATCAGGAATCATCCAGCAGGAATCATCCATCAGGAATCATTCATCAGGAATCACCCATCAGGAATCACCCAGTAGGAGTCATCCAGAAGGAATCATCCATCAGAAATCATCCATCAGGAATCATTCATCAGGAATCATCCAGCAGGATTCACCCATCAGGAATCATCCATCAGGAATCACCCAGTAGGAGTCATCCAGCAGGAATCATCCATCAGGAATCACCCAGTAGGAATCACTGAGACGAATCATTCATCAGGAATCATCCATCACGAATCATTCATCAGGAATCATCCAGCAGGAATCACCCATCAGGAATCATCCAGCAGGAATCACCCATCAGGAATCACCCATCAGGAATCATCCAGCAGGAATCATTCATCAGGAATCACCCATCAGGAATCACCCAGTAGGAGTCATCCAGCAGGAATCATCCATCAGGAATCACCCAGTAGGAATCACTGAGCACGAATCATTCATCAGGAATCATCCATCACGAATCATTCATCAGGAATCATCCAGCAGGAATCACCCAGTAAGAATCATCCAGCAGGAATCATTCATCAGGAATCACCCAGTAGGAGTCACCCAGCAGGAATAATCCATCAGGAATCACCCAGTAGGAATCATCCATCAGGAATCACCCAGTAGGAATCACTGAGCACGAATCATTCATCAGGAATCATCCATCACGAATCATTCATCAGGAATCATCCAGCAGGAATCACCCATCAGGAATCATCCAGCAGGAATCACCCATCAGGAATCACCCATCAGGAATCATCCAGCAGGAATCATCCATCAGGAATCATTCATCAGGAATCACCCATCAGGAATCACCCAGTAGGAGTCATCCAGCAGGAATCATCCATCAGGAATCACCCAGTAGGAATCACTGAGCACGAATCATTCATCAGGAATCATCCATCACGAATCATTCATCAGGAATCATCCAGCAGGAATCACCCAGTAAGAATCATCCAGCAGGAATCATCCATCAGGAATCATTCATCAGGAATCACCCAGTAGGAGTCACCCAGCAGGAATCATCCATCAGGAATCACCCAGTAGGAATCATCCAGCAGGAATCATTCATCAGGAATCACCCAGTAGGAATCACCCATCAGGAATCACCCATCAGGAATCATCCAGCAGGAATCATCCATCAGGAATCATTCATCAGAATCCATCAGGAATCACCCAGTAGGAGTCATCCAGCAGGAATCATCCATCAGGAATCATCCAGCAGGAATCATCCATCAGGAATCACCCAGTAGGAGTCATCCAGCAGGAATCATCCATCAGGAATCACCCAGTAGGAATCACTGAGCACGAATCATTCATCAGGAATCATCCATCACGAATCATTCATCAGGAATTATCCAGCAGGAATCACCCATCAGGAATCATCCAGCAGGAATCACCCATCAGGAATCATCCAGCAGGAATCACCCAGAAGGAATCATCCAGCAGGAATCATCCAGCAGGAATCATCCAGCAGGAACCATCCAGCAGGAATCATCCAGCAGGAATCACCCCAGTAGGAATCATCCAGCAGGAATCATCCAGCATTAATTATTCATCAGGAATCATCCAGCAGGAATCACCCACCAGGAATCACCCAGCAGGAATCATCCAGCAGGAATCATCCACCAGGAATCACCCAGCAGGAATCATCCAGCAGGAATCACCCAGTAGGAATCATCCAGCAGGAATCATTCATCAGGAATCACCCAGTAGGAATCACCCATCAGGAATCATCCAGTAGGAATCTCCCATCAGGAATCAAGTCATCTATTTATGACTGAAAGTTCGGGGGGGGGGGGGAACTGTTTGATAACAAACATGTCATCATGTGAGGTCTTCTTTAACACCGTCCGATCATCTTTAATAATTAATCATTGATCAGTACTAAATACTGGACAGAAGCATGACCTCGTGGGTTATTGATGTCATTAACTGATCGATCACTAGCGGAACTGTTACCATGTAAAAGGCGCAGTTCATCCACTTCTGAATGTCTTCATCAGTCGGACTACAACTTCGCCCAGATTCCGTTTTACCGCCTTTTTCTGTTGCCATGGCGACCGTCGCCAGTTTAGACGGCTTCATTTCTCTGGTGAAAAGTTTTCGTCTGTTCTGTTTGGCCACATTTCCTCCTGTAACGGCTGCGGCGCTGGCGGGGGACGGTAATACCCGACGGACCGCTGCTGACGACGCAGTCCGGACCGGAAGTGAGGGAAGCTCGCGTTCCTACAAAGTTTAGCAGAGAAGCTGTTCTATTATTTATTAACAGAGAAGCTACGTGACGTGTTCAGACTTTTCTCTGAAGTCATTCCTCCATCTCAAACAGGAGTTGAAGACCGTAAATGATTAATTTTACATTTAAACCCTCGGTGTTCCACCGGATGCTAGCCGTCAGGGCACCGGAAGCTCCGTCAGGGACGCTGGACAGCTAGCATGCTAGCAGGCTGCTGCTAACATGTCCCGTAAATAATCAGCAGGCGGTCCCGCACGCGCCGAGTTTTGTGTTTCTGGTGTTGAAGGGTTGATATCTGAAGATGTTTTCTTCCGTCTGGAGTTTCATCAAACGCCACAAGAGGAAGTTTCTCCTCACCGGAGCCGCAGTTGGAGGTGAGTTGATGCTAGCGGCGAAGCTAACAGCGACGCAGGGACGGGTGTAGACCGGGTCCTGGTCTGTAGACCGGGTCCAGATCTCTAACCCTGCAGGTGTATCAGCCAGACCGGGACACCGTCCAGTCTGAGAACACATTTCTGAACGTAAATGTTAGCATGGCAGATGTAGCCGATGGCTAGTTTCCATCTGTAGTCCTGACAGATCAGAAGAAAACAACAATGAAAGCTGAAATCATCTGCACATCATCATCATCGTTATCATCATCTACAAACCTTCTACACATCATCATCATCATTATTCACACACCTGAGAGTAAACATACAGAAGTAATAGAAGTAAAGCACTTCATACAAAACAACAAGTTGGGATGTTTGAACATACAGTCACTGTTGAGGCCATATGGAAAAGGTTGATGAAGGCCTCTGACGTGCGTGTTCACTGCAGAAACGGACTTAATGTGTAGTTTACAGACCAGTGTGGGTCTTCCAGACACTGCTGTTCATTTCATGGTAGAATTACAGCTTTTCAGCTGCAGGACATGGACATTAAACAGTTCTTAGCAAGAAAAATGATACAATTTTGATGCTTAATTACACCTTAGAAAGGTGTGTGAGGGGATGAAAGGGATGAGTTTACCAGAAATCTATTTGCTTTTCCTAAGTAAACTTTTGCCATTTAAAAGTTTTTTCAAATTTATTTTAATTGACAGTTACAGAGGAATTTCAGTATATAGTCGTGAGCGAACAGCGCCTCGCCTCTGTCAGACCGACTCCATGTCTAACCGGTGCAGCTCCTTCCAGTTCTGAGTCACTCGGTCTGATATTTACGTAAATACACGCCTGGTTAACTTCCAACTGCACAGAACTACTGATTTTGTCTTGGTGTGTTGTACGGCAAAGTTATTGGAAGTTAAGGTCGTGTCATCTGCACTTTAACCAGTCTGAGTAAGCTACTGGTTTTAGAGGGGCCACAGTGTGGGCACGTCACTCACGCGCCTATTAGTGCCAACTAGGGATGTAACGATAACCGATAAAATGATTAACCGTGGTAAAATTCCCAATGATTAGTAATACCGTTTCAAATTTTAATTATCGTTACAACTGTGATTGATTACTTCGAAAAACTCCCAGTGATGCTGCTCGTGAGGTGGAAAAGCAGCAGTCCCAGTTTGTAACATTTAACTTGTGAAAACATGGCAGAAGGCAACAAAGGCGCCCACGTGGACTGTTCTCTGGAGATTTTCCCCCTTTAGAAAGGACAAAGTAGGTGTGTAGACCCGTTATGGATATTTTTAAAGATGCTAGGGGGGCATTTCAATAATAACTGTGACCATTTTGCTCACAGTTACCCTGATATGAAATTTTCATATCGTTACATCTCTAGTGCCAACATATGATACTTTTTTTCCCATACAATGAACCATCAAGTGGAGGCCCTCCTGGTAACCTGAGCCCCCACGCAGCCTGCCTGATCTGCAGGTTTTAAGGGGTGGAGCTGCTCAGTAACATCCACCTGTCAGGTTAACGCAGCTCGTTATTAACGAGTATTTAACAGGGATACACCAGGACCCCCCACCAGGACCGCGGGTGTTCGGCCGTCTCCAAAGATCTTCATCCAGTTCTGGTGGAGTCGGGTTCATCTGAGGCCCACTAGCTGATCTGAGACCTGCTTCTGTTTCTGATCTGAGACCTGCTTCTGTGTCTGATCTGAGATCTGTGTCTGATCTGAGACCTGTGTCTGATCTGAGACCTGTTTCTGATCAGAGACCTGTTTCTGATCTGAGACCTGTGTCTGATCTGAGACCTGTGTCTGATCTGAGACCTGTGTCTGATCTGAGACCTGTTTCTGATCTGAGACCTGTTTCTGATCTGAGACCTGTTTCTGTGTCTGATCTGAGATCTGTGTCTGATCTGAGATCTGTGTCTGATCTGAGACCTGTGTCTGATCTGAGACCTGTTTCTGATCTGAGACCTGTTTCTGATCTGAGACCTGTTTCTGATCTGAGACCTGTTTCTGTGTCTGATCTGAGATCTGTGTCTGATCTGAGATCTGTGTCTGATCTGAGACCTGTGTCTGATCTGAGACCTGTTTCTGATCAGAGACCTGTTTCTGATCTGAGACCTGTGTCTGATCTGAGACCTGTGTCTGATCTGAGAGACCTGTTTCTGATCTGAGACCTGTGTCTGATCTGAGACCTGTTTCTGATCTGAGACCTGCTTCTGTGTCTGATCTGAGACCTGCTTCTGTGTCTGATCTGAGACCTGCTTCTGATCAGAGACCTGCTTCTGATCAGAGACCTGTTTCTGATCTGAGACCTGTTTCTGTGTCTGATCTGAGACCTGTTTCTGATCTGAGACCTGCTTCTGTGTCTGATCTGAGACCTGTTTCTGACATGAGACCTGCTTCTGTGTCTGATCTGAGACCTGCTTCTGTTTCTGATCTGAGACCTGCTTCTGTTTCTGATCTGAGACCTGCTTCTGCTTCTGATCTGAGACCTGCTTCTGCTTCTGATCTGAGACCTGCTTCTGCTTCTGATCTGAGACCTGCTTATGCTTCTGATCTGAGACCTGCTTCTGTGTCTGATCTGAGACCTGTTTCTGTGTCTGATCTGAGACCTGCTTCTGATCAGAGACCTGCTTCTGATCAGAGACCTGTTTCTGATCTGAGACCTGCTTCTGTGTCTGATCTGAGACCTGTTTCTGACATGAGACCTGCTTCTGTGTCTGATCTGAGACCTGCTTCTGTTTCTGATCTGAGACCTGCTTCTGTTTCTGATCTGAGACCTGCTTCTGTTTCTGATCTGAGACCTGCTTCTGTGGCTGATCTGAGACCTGCTTCTGATCTGAGACCTGCTTCTGTGTCCGATCTGAGACCTGTTTCTGATCTGAGACCTGCTTCTGTGTCCGATCTGAGACCTGCTTCTGCTGCTGATCTGAGACCTGCTTCTGCTGCTGATCTGAGACCTGCTTCTGTTTCTGATCTGAGACCTGCTTCTGTTTCTGATCTGAGACCTGCTTCTGTTTCTGTGTCTGCTTCATCAGGAGTCTACCTGCTGGGAAAATACGCCCAGAAGAAGATCCAGGAGATCCAGGAAAAGGAGGCCACGGAGTACATCGCCCAGGCCAGGAGGCAGTTCCACTTTGAGAGCAACCAGAGGACCTGCAACATGACGGGTAGGTAGTCCAGACCGGTTCTAGAAACCGGATCAGGGAGACCTGGTCCAGACCGGTTCTAGAAACCAGATCAGGGAGACCTTGATGCTGAGGCGGTGTTTGTGTTTCAGTGCTGTCCATGCTTCCTCCGCTCAGAGAGGCCATCGTCACCCAGCTGGACTCCGAGAGCCTCACAGACCTGCTGAAGACCAGGTGAGACATCCGCCTGGTCCGGTCTCCGTAGAGTCACACCCGAGTCCTAGACTCATAACCGAGTCATACATTAGAGATTAACGACTCGCAACCAAGTCGTAGATTACAGGTTACGAGTCATAACCGAGTCATACATTACAGATTAATGAGTCATAACCAAGTTATAGGTTACAGATTAACGAGTCATAACCAAGTCGTGGATTACAGGTTAACGAGTCACAGCCGAGTCATACGTTACAGATTAATGAGTCATAACCAAGTTATAGGTTACAGATTAACGAGTCAAAACCAAGTCGTAGATTACAGGTTATGAGTCATAACCGAGACATACATTACAGATTAATGAGTCATAACCAAGTTATAGGTTACAGATTAACGAGTCATAACCAAGTCGTAGATTACAGGTTAACGAGTCACAGCCGAGTCCTAGACTCATAACCGAGTCATACATTACAGATAAATGAGTCATAACCAAGTCGTAGATTACAGATTAACGACTCGCAACCAAGTCGTAGATTACAGGTTACGAGTCATAACCGAGTCATACATTACAGATTAATGAGTCATAACCAAGTTATAGGTTACAGATTAACGAGTCATAACCAAGTCGTAGATTACAGGTTAACGAGTCACAGCCGAGTCCTAGACTCATAACCGAGTCATACATTACAGATTAAGTCATAACCAAGTCGTAGATTATAGGTTAAGGAGTCACAACCGAGTCCTAGACTTATAACCGAGTCATACATTACAGATTAATGAGTCATAACCAAGTCGTAGATTACAGGTTAACGAGTCATAAGCAAGTTGTAGATTACAGGTTAACAAGTCATAACCAAGTCATAGGTTTAAGATAAATGAGTCATAACCAAGTCGTAGATTACCAATTAACGACTCGCAACCAAGTCGTAGATTACAGGTTATGAGTCATAACCGAGTCATAGGTTGCAGATTAACGAGTCATAACCAAGTCGTAGACTACAGGTTAACGAGTCATAACCGGGTCAGGTTACAGATTAACGAGTCATAACCAAGTTGTAGATTACAGGTTAACGAGTCAAAGCCGAGTCCTAGACTCATAACCGAGTCATACATTACAGATTAACGACTCGCAACCAAGTCGTAGATTACAGGTTACGAGTCATAACCGAGTCATAGGTTACAGATTAAAGAGTCATAACCAAGTCGTAGATTACAGGTTAACGACTCGCAACCAAGTCGTAGATTACAGGTAACGAGTCATAACCGAGTCATACATTACAGATTAATGAGTCATAACCAAGTTATAGGTTACAGATTAACGAGTCATAACCAAGTCGTAGATTACAGGTTAACGAGTCACAGCCGAGTCCTAGACTCATAACCGAGTCATACATTACAGATTAATGAGTCATTACCAAGTCGTAGATTACAGATTAACGACTCGCAACCAAGTCGTATATTACAGGTTACGAGTCATAACCGAGTCATAGGTTACAGATTAAAGAGTCATAACCAAGTCATAGATTACAGGTTAACGAGTCACAGCTAGGGCTGGACGATTATGGAAAAAATTATAATCACGATTATTTTGACTGATATTGAAATCACGTATTAATATACACGATTATTTATTGATTTTATAAAAGTGTTTGTTGAACCACCAAAACTAAACTTCAAATATAACTTAAAAAAATAAACCGTAAATAAATTAGAAACAAGTAAAGGAGTAAAATAAGAATATTATTTAAGATAATAATATTAAAATGAATACCCAGTCTACATGTATTCCTGTTCTATATTCCCTGCAGTTTGCTTCCTAAAACTCCACCAGTCTGCTCACATCAGGATTAATCGTTTTTTCTTCGATTACAGTGTTTTTATGATTGTGAAAAGGCAAAATTGAAATCACGATTAAATTTCGATTAATTGTCCAGCCCTAGTCACAGCCGAGTCCTAGACTCATAACCGAGTCATACATTGCAGATTAAGTCATAACCAAGTCGTAGATTACAGGTTGACGAGTCTCAGTCGAGTCCAAGACTCATAACAGAGTAATACATTACAGATTAATGAGTCATAACCGAGTCGTAGATTACAGGTTAACGACTCATAACCAAGTCGTAGATTACAGATTAACGACTCATAACCAAGTCGTAGATTACAGGTTGACGAGTCACAGCCGAGTCCTAGACTCATAACCGAGTAATACATTACAGATTAATGACTCATAACAGAGTAATACATTACAGATTAACGACTCATAACCAAGTCGTAGATTACAGTTTAACAACTCATAACCAAGTCGTAGATTACAGGTTAACGACTCATAACCAAGTCGTAGATTACAGATTAAGGACTCATAACCAAGTCGTAAATTACAAGTTAACGATCCAGCCGACGTTTTATGACAGACTTCGTGGATGGATGTTGTGGTGCCCATCATGTCTGCGACAGCATAATCACCTTATTTTGTTCTGGCGGTCTCGGGAACAAATAGAAAGTTTGGGGTTCTAGCGGAGGATGAAATGAGCTGTCTACGGTGAGGGATCAGTCAGAAACCTGCCGTGACTCCGTTTGTCCTTCACCGTCTCACAGACCCGCCAACAAGCTGGTCATCTGGGAGGACCTGAAGATCATCAGTGAGTGTCATCACATGAGTTCATTAGGGAAACAGCAGAGCTCGGTGAACAACGCTCTGCTGCCGTGTCTCCAGGTTTCACTCGGACCATCGTGGCGGTGTACAGCACCTGCATGCTGGTGGTCCTGCTGAGGGTCCAGCTCAACATCATCGGAGGATACCTGTACCTGGACAACTCTGCTGGGAAAGGAGTAACGGTGAGATCCGGCCGCTAGACCTTCATCCTGTCATCTGGTCCCGCTTTACCTTGCATTACCACGGCAACCACGCGCCGATGTCATGCTATCTGGTTAAAACACACCGTGTTTACCCTGCATGTTACCATGGCGACCACGAGGTGATGTCATGCTATCTGGTAAAAACGCACCGTGTTTACTAGGGATGTGTACTGCCCTACAACGCAAAAAGGCAGTAACTACATACAGTCCAAAACTAAGAAAAATGACTTCAAAGTTATCCTGTTGTCCAGCCAACGTCATTGTAGGTAGAATAATGGACATGTGGCAATTTTGTTCCTTTATAGTGGCTTATTCTTTGTACATATTAATATTCATATATGATATGATGGTTTACCCTATTTTGCACTTACTGTATTCTTTCTTTGTAATACTCACCAAAAATGTGGCACCATACCAAGGAAAAAGGCAGTAACTGCAGATTTTTCAAAACCGTTTTCTCACAACTTGGGCTCTGGGTGTGTTAGATGCACTGTATTTGGACTTATTGGAACCATTTGCTTTCCTGAACATGGATATACCAATCTCAAAGTAATTTGACCATTTAAGGAAATTTCCCCCCAGAAGTTGTTCTATTGCCGAAGTTACTGCTTTAGATATCTCACATCAAGCTGTTTAAAGGCCAAAATAGGGACCATTCATTTTTAATAAAACCACATTATTATGTGTGAGTATTAGATTGTGTATGTGGGTGTGTTTCTTTATCTGTAATGCAGAGATGGGCTTTATGCACAGCTCCAGTACTTCCTGAACTTAATACTGCACCTTTGTTTCCTGTCTTTCATGATTGGATGAACTGATGAATCCAGGTGTGTCTGACCATTTGCTGAGGTCAGACACACCTGGATTCATCAGTTCCTGCCATAACGTATCTGCAATTACTGAAAACAAATATTAACATTGAAGAACTGTAAAACAACTTCACTTTGATGAAATATTTAGGCTACCTCCAATACAACAGAGCAAAACGAAATGCAAATAAATTCAATTAATTTAAATTCAAAATAATTTTGTCTTGTTTTTTTTTTTCAAAGGCTTTTTAAGCAACAATGGGTGTTTTACGTGATGTAATACCAAGCAAAAGTACAGTAACTGACATGAAAACAAAGCAAGAATACAGTAATGGATGTTACTGTATTTTTGCTTTGTTTTACTAGAGCTATTTGCAGTTACTGCACAAACAGCTACCATTTTTCTCCAAAATGACACACATTTGAGATGAGATATTTTGTCACATAACAAAAGATACCTTGAATGTCATGAAAATGATAACTCATTTTTGACCAAAAATGCAGTTACTGCCTTTTTGCTTTGTAGGGCAGTATACCGAGTACCGGTATCGTTTGGTACTGGTTCCTAATCTTAACGATACCCGGGTACCGTTAAGATTCTGGACAAACGATACTCTTATTGATACTTTTTGTACATCTACCTAACCATCGAGTTATCATTACACAGTCAAATAATCACAGTGATGGAACAAGACAAACACAATTCCCTTCAACATCCTCTGAACAAATGTTCACCACCACTGGATCTTTTAACATCTTGTAATGTCTTTATTTACTCTAAATTACTGTATGTTATGGTATCAATAAGAGAATCGATAAATACCGGTATCGATAAAATCATAATGATATACATCCCTAGTGTTTACCCTGCGTGTTACCGTGGCGACCACGAGGTGATGTCATGTTATCTGGTTAAAACGCACCGCGTTTATCCTGCGAGTTACCGTGGCGACCATGAGGTGATGTCATGTTATCTGGTTAAAACGCACCGCGTTTATCCTGCGAGTTACCGTGGCGACCACGAGGTGATGTCATGTTATCTGGTTAAAACGCACCGCGTTTATCCTGCGAGTTACCATGGCGACTATGAGCTGATGTCAGCTGCGACCTGTCAGACCTCCATCACCTGCAGCAGGTCCAAGTCAGATTGTCATTTAACGACTATCAAGAATTGGAGACACAAGATAGAAACGTCTCTGACTCGTCTGTAGTCTAGTCCGTCTCTGACTCGTCTGTAGTCCATCTCTGACTCGTCTGTAGTCCGTCTCTGACTCGTCTGTAGTCCGTCTCTGACTCGTCTGTAGTCTAGTCCGTCTCTGACTCGTCTGCAGTCCGTCTCTGACTCGTCTGTAGTCCGTCTCTGACTCGTCTGTAGTCCGTCTCTGACTCGTCTGTAGTCCGTCTCTGACCCGTCTCTGTCTCATCTCTGATCCGTCTCCGACCCATCTCGGCTGTTTGCTGTCCAGTACTGATCTGGTTCTGAACTGGGCTCAGATCAGGTCTTAGCTTCTTTAGAAGACGTGGGGACGTCAGCTAACCGTCATGTCCTCTCTTGTCCTCTCAGACTCCTCTGGCCCCCCCGGACGTCCAGCAGCAGTACCTGTCCAGCATCCAGCACCTGCTCGGAGACGGTACGGGCGTCCTGGACCAGGTTGTAGAGGATGTGGACGGGGTCTGAGCCTCTGTGTGTCTCTGCAGGTCTGACTGAACTCATGACGCTGGTGAAGAGGGCCGTGCAGGACTCCCTGGGCAGGTTGGTGTCAGAAGCGTCGCTGTAGACCTGAGAACCGTCTGGGTGGGTGTCCAACCGTCACTGGAACCCCTGTGATCCTGTCCCCGCAGCGTTTCACTAAAGCAGACCCTGTCCCTGCTGGACCTGGAGCAGCAGCTGATCTGGATCCGAGCCCAGGTAGAGACCGCCTCCCAGCGCCCGCTGTCCTGGTACATGATGGCGGACGATGAGGACGCGCTCGCCGACCAGGCCTGCGGGTTAACGGAGGACAACGCCATGACCATCAGACTGCTGAATGAGACGCGGGACATGTTGGACAGGTGAGCCGTCGCACCTGGACAGGTGATGTGGGTGTCTGAGCGGGTGTAAGACATCTGTGTGTCCTTCAGTCCAGACTTCCCCACCGTCCTCAGTACCTGTCTGAACCGGGGTTTCTCTCGTCTTCTTGACAACCTGGCCGAGTTCTTCCGCCCGCCCCCCGGTGACGCCGCAGCCAGCTGCACACCCGACAGGTGAGTCGTCCCACCCCCCGCACTGCGTAGCAGCCGGGTTCCACCCGACAGGTGAGTCGCCCCACCCCATGCCGCATTGTAGCTGGGTTCCACCCCCTCACTGCACTAGTGATGAGGAAGATGGGGGGGGGGGGGGGGGGTCCAGTGATTAAGATGATGGGGGACAGTGATGAAGATGACGGGGACATGTCCGTGACTAACTGTGTGTGTCAGTCTGTCCTCTGTCAGCCTGCCGCTGGCCAAGATCATCCCCATCATCAACGGCCAGATCAACTCCATCTGCAGCGACACGCCGGGTCACTTCGTACAGGTACGGCTTCCATCACACCTCCACCCCCTCCTCACCCCTCCACCCCCCTCCTCACACCTCCACCCCCCCTCCTCACCCCTCCATCCCCCCTCCTCACACCTCCATCCCCCCTCCTCACCCCTCCATCCCCCCTCCTCACACCTCCATCCCCCCTCCCTCCACCCCCCCTCCCTCACCCCTCCATCCCCCCTCCTCACCCCTCCATCACATCTTCTCACGCCTCCACCTCTCAGATGTAATCGAACGCGCTGGAGCCAACGAGCCAGAAGCCGTTTCTGTCCACGCTTCATTTACAGCTGACTCCTCAGAAACATCTGTAGACGCTGACTCGTTTCCTCCTGCTTTCTCCTCCTCGTCTCTTCCAGGACCTGCTGATGAACGACCAGGTGAAGGAGTTCGCCTCCAACGTTTACGAGACCTTCAGCACGCCGCAGGAGCTGCAGAAGTGACACCTGGACCACCTCCAAGCGTCCATGCTGCTGCCTCCAACATCACGCAGACCCGAGGACCCGACAGCCTGGAGAAGAACCTGGACCCGTCTGAGGCTGGAGAAGAACCTGAACCCGTCTGAGACTGGAGAAGAACCTGGACCCGTCTGAGGCTGGAGAAGAACCTGAACCCGTCTGAGGCTGGAGAAGAACCTGAACCCGTCTGAGACTGGAGAAGAACCTGAACCCGTCTGAGGCTGGAGAAGAACCTGAACCCGTCTGAGACCGAAGAAGAACCTGAACCCGTCTGAGGCTGGAGAAGAACCTGAACCCGTCTGAGACCGGAGAAGAACCTGAACCCGTCTGAGACTGGAGAAGAACCTGGACCCGTCTGAGACCGGAGAAGAACCTGAACCCGTCTGAGACCGGAGAAGAACTTGAACCCGTCTGAGACCGGAGAAGAACCTGGAGAAGAACCTGAACCCGTCTGAGACTGGAGAAGAACCTGGAGAAGAACTTGAACCCGTCTGAGACTGGAGAAGAACCTGGAGAAGAACCTGAACCCGTCTGAGACTGGAGAAGAACCTGGAGAAGAACCTGAACCCGTCTGAGACTGGAGAAGAACCTGGAGAAGAATCTGAACCCGTCTGAGACTGGAGAAGAACCTGAACCCGTCTGAGACCGGAGAAGAACCTGGACCCGTCTGAGACCGGAGAAGAACCTGAACCCGTCTGAGACCGGAGAAGAACCTGAACCCGTCTGAGACCGGAGAAGAACCTGAACCCGTCTGAGACTGGAGAAGAACCTGAACCCGTCTGAGACCGGAGAAGAACCTGAACCCGTCTGAGACCGGAGAAGAACCTGAACCCGTCTGAGACTGGAGAAGAACCTGGAGAAGAACCTGAACCCGTCTGAGACCGGAGAAGAACCTGAACCCGTCTGAGACCGGAGAAGAACCTGAACCCGTCTGAGACCGGAGAAGAACCTGAACCCGTCTGAGACCGGAGAAGAACCTGAACCCGTCTGAGACTGGAGTTCTGGAAAACTGTCACATATGGTTTTCCCCTCAGAGACGGATCTTCTGCCCCTCTAAGTTTCATCAGTGAAGCTCAAACATGGACTGTTGATGTGGATTTTAGGAAACTTCTCCGCTTTCCTGTCATCTATCAGCTGTTTCCGGTTTCTCAGCTGTGTCCTGGGTTTTCCTTCAGCCTGGTTAATCCTGTACTTCGTGTCTTTGCCCACCTGGTGTCGCTCTTCTTCAGCAGTTCTTCCTCTGCTGCTTCCACACAGCCGTCGTTCTTCAGATACAGTTGATTTCTTTTTCTGGAAAACGGCTATTCTCTCTTTTTCAACCCCGTTTTCTCAGAGCAACGGTCTGATTCCAGACGTAGTCTGACTGTTAAAAACATCTGCGACAGTCTCAGTACTCCTCCAACCAGCATATTTGCATATTTCCATACTGCTTCCCCTTGGATGGGTGAGACATCCATGAGTCTCAGGTTTTACTGCCAGGCTCTCTGACGGTAGATTTTCATGGGGATCTGGAAACACTCGTCACCGCTTGGCATTGCTGGTTCTACTCTGGACAGCCGAGCCGGTTCACTGATTCCTGATCAGCTGGAAGCTTCTGGTTTTGCTCTGACGGAGGATCAACCTCCCTGGTTTCTGCTCGTTTCTGTCTCAGCTGAAAGAGAAACACCAGGAACTGATGAACGTCCTGATTCCTGATGTACGGACAGAAGTGAGAAAGAAAGTAAAACTGGACTCAGACGTTATGCTTTTTGGATCCGAACGACCGATGAAATGTATGTTTATAACAAAATACTGACAGAAAATTAAAGTAAAATGAGATTTTATATGGTCTTTATGTTGCTTGCAGTATATTTACTTACTTTCCCCTGCATGAATCTGCTTTCAGTTTTCAGCACTGAAATCTGACCTGCAAATCCTGAAAGCTACGTACTCAGGATGAAGCAGAGTTATGTCGACCCATAAAAACTTGGCAAAGAACCGGTTTAAACTGGATCTGTAGGCTCCGTTACCATCAGCCTGTCACATAGAACCGGTTTAAACTGGATCTTTAGATTCTGTTACCATCAGCCTGTCACATAGAACCGGTTTAAACTGGATCTTTAGATTCTGTTACCATCAGCCTGTCACATAGAACCGGTTTAAACTGGATCTTTAGATTCTGTAACCATCAGCCTGTCACATAGAACCGGTTTAAACTGGATCTTTAGATTCTGTTACCATCAGCCTGTCACAGAACCGGTTTAAACCGGATCTGTAGGCTCCGTTACCATCAGCCTGTCACATAGAACCGGTTTAAACTGGATCTTTAGATTCTGTTACCGTCAGCCTGTCACATAGAACCGGTTTAAACTGGATCTTTAGATTCTGTTACCATCAGCCTGTCACATAGAACCAGTTTAAACTGGATCTTTAGATTCTGTTACCATCAGCCTGTCACATAGAACCGGTTTAAACTGGATCTTTAGATTCTGTTACCATCAGCCTGTCACATAGAACCGGTTTAAACTGGATCTTTAGATTCTGTTACCATCAGCCTGTCACATAGATCCGGTTTAAACTGGATCTTTAGATTCTGTTACCATCAGCCTGTCACATAGAACCGGTTTAAACTGGATCTTTAGATTCTGTTACCATCAGCCTGTCACATAGAACCGGTTTAAACTGGATCTTTAGATTCTGTTACCATCAGCCTGTCACATAGAACCGGTTTAAACTGGAGAGAGATCTTTAGATTCTGTTACCATCAGCCTGTCACATAGAACCGGTTTAAACTGGATCTTTAGATTCTGTTACCATCAGCCTGTCTTATAGAACCGGTTTAAACTGGATCTTTAGATTCTGTTACCATCAGCCTGTCGCATAGAACCGGTTTAAACTGGATCTTTAGATTCTGTTACCATCAGCCTGTCACATAGAACCGGTTTAAACTGGATCTTTAGATTCTGTTACCATCAGCCTGTCGCATAGAACCGGTTTAAACTGGATCGGGTTCTACTTAATGCGACATCCAGGTCCACTGGATACGGTTCTATGGTCTGTGGTGTCCCGGTCTCGGGTCTGGTTCTACAGTCTGCTGGCGTCCCGGCAGTAATCCGTGTGCTGGAATCCAATTGGTTGAGAGCTGTCAGGCCTCATTAGCTGGTAATGCAGAGTTCTTCTGATTGGACAATGATGGGAAGAAGAGCTCATAAGGAATTCATGATGATGTCAGAGAGGTGATGTCATCCCCCCCCCCCCCCCACACACACACACAGATGTTCTCTTCCAGTGAGACCTGATACAGATGTCCACACGTACGCATACATGGGTGGTTCACATGTACACTTGACCTGGATCTGGTCTGGATCTGGATCTGGATCTGGTCTGGATGGGGTCTACGTAGTAATGTGGTCCAGACCACAGATCCAGAGCCATCAGTACACATATGAGTCGTATCCAGGGCTTTGCACAGACCTTTATCATGTCTGTGGTCCAGACAGCCTGAGAAGGAGCGCGTGTCAGACGCAAGAAGTGACGTTACATTTTTAAAATGAGGTCTGGAGGAACGCACGCGCGCGCGCAGAGTTGCGTGCACGTCCGCGCCTCTGCAGGGACCAGCTCCTTCATTATCATCATCTTCATCATGACTTCTGACAGTAAACATCATCATCATCTGCCGGATCTTCACCACGCTGCAGTTTACGGTCGGACATCAGCTCCACGTGCAGCTCCACTTCCGGTCAGACGGTGAATCGGGGGGGGGGGGAGGGAGGGGGGGGGGGGGGGGCGCTTCCCGGAAAGGATGACGTAATCTGAACGGAATAAAATGAAACATTTATAAATAAATAGTTTTACTGCATGTTTGTTTGTTGTTGATTTTCTGTCTCGAATCGCGCGCGCGCGCACACGCACCCTCTGAGGAGCAGGTGAAGTCATCTTCATCCTTTCCCAGAAATCCTGCCTCTCATCATCCTGCTGGTTTCACCTGCCGGGAATACTCCCCCTTCATCATCATCATCATCATCATGTTCAGCAGGCATTTTCACAACATGTCAACGTGGAAAAAGAACCTGATCAAGACAATAAATCTTCATCCTCCTCATCCTCTGCTGTGGAGATGACTCAGAAGAAATTAGAATCAGTTTATATCACTAGATATGTTTATTATCTTATTTTATATCATAAATACCGTGTATATATATATGTGTATATAATGTAATACTATATTAAATCATGTTATTTTATATTTCATTTTAGTTTATATATATATATATATATATATATATATATATATATATATATATATATATATATAAAATATATTATGTTAATCGGTTTATATTATTTATATTTCATATTATATCATATATTATTTCACATAATCATTATTTATATTTTATTCTATCATTTCATATATTATTTTATATCATAAATACCGTGTATATATATATATATGTGTGTATATAATGTAATACTATATTAAATCATGTTATTTTATATTTCATTTTAGTTTATATATATATATACAGTATATATATATATATATAAAATATATTATGTTAATCGGTTTATATTATTTATATTTCATATTATATCATATATTATTTCACATAATCATTATTTATATTTTATTCTATCATTTCATATATTATTTTATATCATAAATACCGTGTATATATATATATATATGTGTATATAATGTTATACTATATTAAATCATGTTATTTTATATTTCATATTAGTTTATATATATATATATATATATATAATATTATGTTAATCAGTTTATATTGTTATTTATATTTCATATATCATATTATTTCACATAATCATTATTTATATTCTATTCTATCATTTCATATTCTATTATTTTATATTGTACTATATTATATTACAGTAGAGAGTATTCCTCCCGGCGTTTTGTCGGTGACTTTGCTGTTTTGTCTCTGCTGCTGTCATGTTGATCCTCTGGTGTTATTGCAGAATAACTCTTATCTCATCCCATCTCTGCTCATGTCATCGTATTGCAGGACGACGTCACACCGACATGAACCAGAAATAGGACCAGTGATCCTGAGCTGGTCTCAGATGGTATAAATAGTCGGCGGTGACTCGTCCTGGATCGCTGCCGTCCTCGTAAAGCTTTCACCACCACAGTGTTGACATGTCTCTGTCTCTTCTTCACGGCCGCAAATAAAAACTCACTCATGTCCAGATAGTTCAGATTTGTTTCTACAGCAGCGTAAACCCCAATGACATCATCATGACATCATTATGCTCCACATGGACGTTTACGTACATCAGACGCGTAAAACCGTCCCCGTTGACCAAAGGTCTTCGTGACATCACGACTCCCTTTGAAAAAAAGGATTTTAGTCTCAGAGCGATTCCTGATGAACAAGGTTAGATAATCCTGATCCAGACCTGAAGGAGACCACCTGGGACCAGGTCTCAGTCCTGGTGGCCAATCAGGGTCTCTCGGTTCTGGTCCTCGGGGTCCCACCAGGGTCTCTCGGTCCTGGTCTCATTCCTGTTCCAACCAGTGTCTGTCAGTCCTGGTCCTGGTCCTCTGGGTCCAACCAGGTCTCTTGGTTCTGGTCCTCAGGGACCAACCAGGTCTCAGTCCTGGTCCAACCAGTTTCTATCAGTCCTGGTCCTGGGTCCAACCAGATCTCTTGGTTCTGGTCCTCAGGGAACAACCAGGGTCTCTTGGTCCTGGTCCTGGAACCAGCCAGGTCTCGGCGGCCTGGGGCCACGGTCTCTTCGAGAACCATTGCAATTGAATTTTGATGGTCTCTTGGGGGTCCAACCAGGGTCTCTTGGTCCTGGTCCTCAGGGACCAACCAGGGTCTCTTGGTCCTGGTCCCTCGGGGTCCAACCAGGGTCTCTTGGTCCTGGTCCTCGGGGTCCAACCAGGGTTTCTTGGTCCTGGTCCTTGGTGTCCAACCAGGGTCTTTTAGTCCTGGTCCTCAGGGACCAACCTGAAGCCACACCTGCTGAGTCATGCTGAAATCCATGCAAAGGAAACCAAACTAAGAATCCATCCTAATTTTCTTGTGCTTTTGCAAAGTTAGTTATTTTTGAAACATGTTCTCATTACTTTGATATGATGATGAAAAAAAAGACCTGAAACGTGTAAAATGAAGTCGGAGTTTTAAATGAACAATGCCAGGGGGGTTCCTTTGGCTGAATGGTCAGTGTGCATGACTCTCACCCGGGAGGCTGGGGTTCGAACCCTGCCCGGGCCCTCCGATGCGTACCTTGCCACACAAGTAAACACAAAATGCGGTTTTTGAATGAAGATTCTAATGAATGGGATGGGGGGGGGGTGTATCCAAACCTCCATGCACCCTCCTGCTAAAACATAAATTAACATCTTTGGAAAGCTGAGTTCAGTTTCTCTATCCACATCCAGGCCTGATTACTGCCACACCTGTTCTCCATCAGAAATCCCTTAAATAGGACCTGCCTGACAAAGTGAAGTAGACCAAAAGATCCTCCAAAGCTAGACATCATGCTGCCATCCAAAGAAATTCAGGAACAAATTAGAAACAAAGTCATTGAGATCTATCAGTCTGGAAAAGGTTCCAAAGCCATTTCTAAAGCTTTGGGACTCCAGAGAACCACAGTGAGAACCATTATCCACAAATGGTGAAAACATGGAACAGTGGTGAACCTTCCCAGGAGGGGCCGGCCGACCAAAATGACCCCAAGAGCACAGCGACGACTCATCCAAGAGGTCACAAAAGACCCCAGAACAACATCCAAGAACTGCAGGCCTCACTTGCCTCAATGAAGGTCAGTGTTCATGACTCCCCCATCAGAAAGAGACTGGGGGGCAAATATGGCTGCATGACAGAGTTCCAAGACCAAAACCACTGCTGAGCAAAAAGAACAGAAAGGCTCGTCTCAGTTTAGCCAGAAAGCATCTTGATGATCCCCAAGACTTTTGGGAAAATACTCTGTGGACTGACGAGACAAAAGTGGAACTTTCTGGAAGGTGGAGGTCCCATTACATCTGGCGTAAAAGTAACACGGCATTTCAGAAAAGGAACATCATAGCAACAGTAAAATATGGTGGTGGTAGTGTGATGGTCTGGGGCTGTTTTGCTGCTTCAGGACCTGGAAGACTTGCTGTGGTAAATGGAACCATGAATTCTGCTTCTACCAAAAAATCCTGAAGGAGAATGTCCAGCCATCTGTTGGTGACCTCAAGCTGAAGCGCACTTGGGTTCTGCAGCAGAACAATGATCCAGAACACACCAGCAAGTCCACCTCTGAATGGCTTAAGAACAACAACATGAAGACTTTGGAGTGGCCTAGTCAAAGCCCCCACCTGAATCCCATTGAGATGCTGTGGCATGACCTTAAAAAGGCGGTTCATGCTGGAAAAGCCTCCAATGTGGCTGAATTACAACAATTCTGCAAAGATGAGTGGAACAAAATTCCTCCACAGCGCTGAAGAAGACTCACTGACAGTTATCACAAACGCTTGATGCAGTTGTTGCTGCTAAGGTGGAACAACCAGTTATTAGGTTTAGGGGAAGATCACTTTTTCACACAGGGACATGGAGGTTTGGATTTCCCCCCCCCTCACTAATAAAAACCTTCATTTAAAAGCTGCATTTTGTGTTTACTTGTTATCTTTGTCTAATATTTAAATTTGTTTGATCTGAAACATTTAAGTGTGACAAACATGCAAAAAAGTAAGAAATCACGAAGGAGGCAAAAACTTTTTTTTACACAACTGTATGTGTGTATTTATATACA
Organism: Atherinomorus stipes; assembly: GCA_023101725.1. Lineage (NCBI taxonomy): Eukaryota > Metazoa > Chordata > Actinopteri > Atheriniformes > Atherinidae > Atherinomorus > Atherinomorus stipes. The sequence goes on from JALJCO010007880.1 coordinate 47,828, forward strand.
TACATCTAAAACCATCATCTTCCTCATCTCCATCATGTTAATCCACTCTATCTTCATCATCTTCCTCACCTTTATCCTCCTCATCCCATCATCATCCTCAGACAGGTGTGAGGAATGAGGGATGATTTTGGAAGGTGAGGAAGGAGAGGAGGAGGAGGAGGAGGGGGGGGGGGGGGGGTGTCCCGCTCTAACTGAGGATTGCATCATCACTGGATCACAGTCTATAAATAGGATGATGTCACCTCTCCAATCTTTAACCCCCCCCATCCCGAGGCTCCCTCCACTGACGTCACCGGCGTTGCCCCGCCCCCTGCCGGCTTATAAAACGGGTGATGCAACCAGCTGACAGCAGAGCGGAGGCACGCGCTGGTCCGGCACAGACCTTCACACAGTCCGGTCTTCCTGGTCCTGGTTCTGCTTTTTTCGGTTCCTGGTTTTCCTGGTCCGGTTCCCCCTCAGGTAAGCTGAAGTTCTGGTTCCGGAGTGTGTGTGTGTGTGTGGGGGGGGGGCGGTGGTGGTGGTGTCCGGTCCCGGTTCAGGAGCGCGGGCTGCGTCCCGGGACACCGCTGCACGCGCTTCCGTGTCGGACCGAGTGAATGAGTGAAGGCTGAAGTTTATTTTGTTTGTTTATGAGTAAACAAGCGTTGTTTACATGTGGAATCCAGAGTTAGAAGACCGGCATGTGTTTACAGTTGTTAGTAAACATCAGCTGTTTTCTGTTCTGTGGAAGTGATGCCGAAGTCATGACGTCATAAAACTTTATCAGCAGGACTTAAGTAAACAACAACAACAATAACAACAAGGGATCGCGGAGCCTCAGAAACTAACAACTGAATGTGAATCAGGAAAGTTTGGATGTAAACTTTTCCTCACAGAGCAGTCGTGGCTATTCCCGAGTCATTCATCCCAGGTCATTATTCCCAAGTCATTATCAGGTCAGTGTTCCCAGGTCATTAATCACAGGTCAGTATTCCCTAGTAATTATTATCAGGTCATAATTATCAGGTCATTATTCCCAAGTCATTATCAGGTCAGTGTTCCCAGGTCATTAATCACAGGTCATTAATCCCAGGTCATTATTCCCAAGTCATTATCAGGTCATTATTCCTAAGTCATTCATCCCAGGTCATTAATCCCAGGTCATTATTCCCAAGTCATTATCAGGTCATTATTCCTAAGTCATTATCAGGTCAGTGTTCCTAAGTCATTATCAGGTCAGTGTTCCCAAGTCATTCATCCCGAGTCATTAATCACAGGTCATTCATCCCAGGTCATTATTCCCAAGTCATTACCGGGTCAGTGTCTCCAAGTCATTATCAGGTCAGTGTTCCCAAGTCATTCATCCCGAGTCATTAATCACAGGTCATTAATCACAGGTCATTATTCCCAAGTCATTACCGGGTCAGTGTCTCCAAGTCATTACCGGGTCAGTGTCTCCAAGTCAGTATCAGGTCAGTATTCCTAAGTCACGTTTTTTCTACACCTTGAACTTGTTTCTCTCCACTGAAATCCTTCTGGGATGAAACCAGCTCCTTTCCTTCCTGGTTGCGTAACCTCTGACATTCCAACAAACTGCTTTGGTGTTTTCACTGAGGTCATCATGACTCAGCAGAATCTGAACATAGTCAGCTGATTTCCTCAGGATGACATGTTGGTGTTTCCTGATAAAAACACTTCACTGTAGATCAGTTTCACTTCCTTCATCCCACGTCTAACGAGTCATACTTGGTTCATCTAGCCTTCCTGGTCCTGACGGCTCAGACCTGGATCATCTAGTCTCTCTGGTCCTGATGGCTCAGACCTGGATCATCTAGTCTCTCTGGTCCTGACGGCTCAGACCTGGATCATCTAGTCTCTCTGGTCCTGATGAGTCAGACCTGGATCATCGGGTCTCTCTGGTCCTGACGAGTCAGACCTGGATCATCTGGTCCCTCTGGTCCTGACAAGTCAGACCTGGATCATCGGGTCCCTCTGGTCCTGACTAGTCAGACCTGGATCATCGGGTCCCTCTGGTCCTGACTAGTCAGACCTGGATCATCTGGTCCCTCTGGTCCTGACAAGTCAGACCTGGATCATCGGGTCCCTCTGGTCCTGACTAGTCAGACCTGGATCATCGGGTCTCTCTGGTCCTGACGAGTCAGACCTGGATCATCGGGTCTCTCTGGTCCTGACTAGTCAGACCTGGATCATCTAGTCTCTCTGGTCCTGACGAGTCAGACCTGGATCATCGGGTCTCTCTGGTCCTGACGAGTCAGACCTGGATCATCTAGTCTCTCTGGTCCTGACGAGTCAGACCTGGATCATCGGGTCTCTCTGGTCCTGACGAGTCAAACCTGATCGAGTCTCTCTGGTCCTGACTAGTCAAACCTGATCGAGTCTCTCTGGTCCTGACGAGTCAAACCTGATCGAGTCTCTCTGGTCCTGATGAGTCAGACCTGATCGAGTCTCTCTGGTCCTGACGAGTCAGACCTGGATCATCGGGTCTCTCTGGTCCTGACGAGTCAGACCTGATCGAGTCTCTCTGGTCCTGATGAGTCAAACCTGATCGAGTCTCTCTGGTCCTGACAAGTCAGACCTGGATCATCTGGTCCCTCTGGTCCTGACAAGTCAGACCTGGATCATCGGGTCTCTCTGGTCCTGACTAGTCAGACCTGGATCATCTAGTCTCTCTGGTCCTGACGAGTCAGACCTGGATCATCGGGTCTCTCTGGTCCTGACGAGTCAGACCTGGATCATCGGGTCTCTCTGGTCCTGACGAGTCAAACCTGATCGAGTCTCTCTGGTCCTGACTAGTCAAACCTGATCGAGTCTCTCTGGTCCTGACGAGTCAGACCTGGATCATCGGGTCTCTCTGGTCTTGATGAGTCAGACTTGATCGAGTCTCTCTGGTCCTGATGAGTCACACCTGATCGAGTCTCTCTGGTCCTGATGAGTCACACCTGATCGAGTCTCTCTGGTCCTGATGAGTCACACCTGATCAAGTCTCTCTGGTCTTGACGAGTCAGACCTGATCGAGTCTCTCTGGTCCTGATGAGTCAGACCTGATCGGGTCTCTCTGGTCCTGACGAGTCAAACCTGATCGAGTCTCTCTGGTCCTGACGAGTCAGACCTGATCGGGTCTCTCTGGTCCTGACGAGTCAGACCTGATCGGGTCTCTCTGGTCCTGACGAGTCAGACCTGATCGGGTCTCTCTGGTCCTCTCTTCCAGGATGATGCCACAGCACTCGGGTCCGTCTCTGGCTGACATCAGCGTGTCCGCCGTGGTTTCGTGCGTCTCCCCACCGGGAACGCTCACCCTGGACGACTTCGCCGACTTCTCGCCCATCGTGAAGGAGGAGCTGCGTCTCGCCATCCGGACCCGCCGACTGTCCAATGGGCTCGGCGCCGACCCGGGCTCAGACGGCGCCAGCTCCAGCTCGGACCAGGTCACAGCGCGGACTGGGACCAAGCGTGAGGTCTGAACCGGTCCCGGTTTCTCTGGACCGGTCCTGGTTTCTCTGAACCGGTCCTAGTTTCTGCATGGTGACGCGTCATGACGAGTGTCTTTGGTTGCAGATGACGTCGGAGGAGAGCGAGAGGAGGAAGAGGAGGAGGGAGAGGAACAAGGTCGCTGCTGCAAAGTGTCGCAATAAGAAGAAGGAGAAGACCGAGTCCCTGCAGAAGGTAGGCTTCCCGAGTCCTGCTCCTGGTCTGGTTCCTGGTCCAGTTCATGGCCCGGTCCCTGGTCTGGTTCATGGTCCATTCCGCCCGGTCCCTGGTCTGGGTCTTGGTCCGGTTCATGGCCTGGTCCCTGGTCTGGTTCATGGTCCAGTTCCCGCTCCGGTCCCTGGTCTGGGTCTTGGTCTGGTTCATGGCCTGGTCCCTGGTCTGGTTCGTGGTCCGGTTCATGGCCCGGTCCCTGGTCTGGGTCTTGGTCTGGTTCATGGCCCGGTCCCTGGTCTGGTTCGTGGTCCGGTTCACGCTCCGGTCCCTGGTCTGGTTCGTGGTCCGGTTCATGGCCCGGTCACTGGTCTGGGTCTTGATCCGGTTCCCACCCCGGTCCCTGGTCTGGTTCATGGCCCGGTCCCTGGTCTGGTTCGTGGTCCGGTTCACGCTCCGGTCCCTGGTCTGGGTCTTGGTTGGTCGGCCCGGCCCTGGTGGGTCTGGTCTGGTCGTGGTTCGGTTCCCGCTCCGGTCCCTGGTCTGGGTCTTGGTCCGGTTCACGCTCCGGTCCCTGGTCTGGTTCGTGGTCCGGTTCATGGCCCGGTCACTGGTCTGGGTCTTGATCCGGTTCCCACCCCGGTCCCTGGTCTGGTTCGTGGTCCGGTTCATGGCCCGGTCTCTGGTCTGGGTCTCAGTCCGGTTCCCGCCCCGGTCCCTGGTCCAGTCCCTGCTCAGGTCCCTGGGCCCGGTCCCTGGTCTCGTTCGTGGTCTGGTTCGCAGTCCGATCCCTGGTCCAGTCCCTGCTCAGGTCCCTGGGCCCGGTCCCTGGTCCGGTTCCCGGTCCGGTCCCTGGTCTGGTTCCCTGTCCAATCCCTGGTCCAGTCCCTGCTCAGGTTCATGGTCCAGTCCCTGCTCAGGTCCCTGGTCTGGTTCATGGTCCAGTCCCTGGTCCGGTTCTTGGTCCGGTTCTTGGTCCGGTTCCCGGTCCGGTACCTGGTCCAGTTCCTGGCCCGGCCCGCGTTCCCATTAGAGATGCACCCATCAGGATTTTGGGGCCGATCTCCGATCACAGCGTCAGATCCATAAATTCTCCAGAACTGTGGTCTCGTGTTCGGAACACTGACATCATGTTATGAAGTATAAAACTAGGAGATGGAAACGATCGTGAACATGTTTCAGGCAATCTGCAGTTTTTCACTCTAGCAGAGACTCTTGGAGACGACTTGGAGTCAGTTTAGAGGAAGTGCAGCTTACGAGCTTCAGCTTTCTTGTGGCAATAATTATGAACAACACACAACGTGCAGTGAACAAACACAGCAGTAAACATTTCACTCTCTTAGAGTTGGTACAAGTTGTAAATTATAAACCTGTTTTTTCCTGGAAAAAGGAATTAAATCTTAAAATTAAAAAAGGATTATGTGCACAGCACACAACGTGCACTATATTAAACATTTCACTCTGTAGAGGCTCTTTCTCAAAGACACTATTTGTAGTTTAGCTAAAAGATTTTTGTGGAAAAATAAAATGTTAAACATATGAGAATAAGAACAGTGACTGCAGCATTATATCGGCACATAAACTTGGAGCTATACTGTAGCTTTTCAGTTAAATAAAACCTGTAACTGTAACATAAACATGCTACAGCCGAAATAACATAATAAAATTATGATTTTATTGATGAGCTTACTTCTGATTAAGCATCATGAATGGCAGAGCCTTGGGCATCACGCACTAGAGTGGTGGTGGACCTGATGGTTTTCCTTCGTCTCTGTCTCTGTACGATGGTGGATGAAACTGAGCAGCAGCTCAGCTTTGTCTTCTCCACGAAGCCAGACAACCACGTTGTCGGGCGTCTCTGATCCGTGTCTCTGATCAAAACCGTCAGGGGCGCTATCGGCCGATTGCAATCGGTGCACCCCGACGTCCTGTGACTTAACCCGTCCCTCCTTCCCTCCTCTGCAGGAGTCAGAGAAGCTGGAGAGTGTCAACGCGGACCTGAAAGCCCAGATCCAGGACCTGAAGCAGCAGAAGCAGCAGCTGGTCTACATGCTGAACCTGCACCGGCCCACCTGCATCGTCCGGGCACAGAACGGCCAGACCCCCGAGGACGAGAGGGACCTGTTCCTCCAGCACCTCCAGGAGAGCACCCTGCACCTCCAGGACCTCCAGGACCTGGCCTCGTCCGTCCGGGTCCTGGATGGAGGACTCCCGACCCTGGACAGTGTCCAGTGCCCTGGTCTTTTATGATCCTCCAGGTCTCAGACCTCCAGCCGTCCATGTAGCACAGGCGGGTCGAGGTGGACAACTGGTCCCTTCCAGCTGCTAGAAAACAGGGAGTGGACGTTCCAGCTGCTAGAAGACAGGAGGTGGACGTTAGGAGGTGGACGTTCCAGCTGCTAGAAGACAGGAGGTGGACGTTCCAGCTGCTAGAAGACAGGAGGTGGACGTTCCAGCTGCTAGAATACGGGAGGTGGACGTTCTGGACGGACCACTGAGCGTCACCGACCTCCACGTCGTGTTCTTGTTTCTGTTTTTGTTTGTCCGGGCCAAGAACAAACACTAAAGCACCAGAAGCTTCACTGGGACCGGACGTTTGATCTCTGCTTGTTCATGAAAGGACTGCTGTGATTGGATGTTGCCATAGCAACCCCGTCTGCTTCTCTCTGACAGAGACTGCTGCTATTGACCACTCAGGACCTGCAGACGCAGCCAATTGAAGGACACGTCTGTCTGTCTTTCGAGTTTTGTCCTTTTTTCTCTGTGAAAATGAAGCTTCGTTAATACACGTGTCACTGAGATGGTTTGTTGTTGGACATGAAAGCAACACTGAACCTAGCACAAGTATTTACAGATGAGGTTCGTCCAGACTCGGAGACATCCAGACTATGACGTCCAGACTCTGAGACATTTCTGTTCCTACTGACATCGTCCAGACTCAGACATTTCTGTCCCTGCTGAAGACAGATTTGTCTGCATGTCTCCATCCCCGGCTACGAGGCTTCAGATTGAACGAGGAGGACTGAAGTTAATCTTCGGGCATAAGTTTAGTCTTTAATGTGTTAAAAGAGTCTGAGCTTCAGGTGGGGAGAGGACGGTCTGGATGAGCCCCATGTCCCAGTAACACCAGTAAGTCTGAGTTACTGGTGTGTGGGGAGAGGACGGTCTGGATGAGCCCCATGTCCCAATGACACCACACACTAAAAACTGCTGGATTAAAAATAACCCAATTTGAGTTATTTTATAACCCAACCACCGGGTCAATATACTGTAGCAGAAACCCAGGAGTAGTTTATCTGACCCAACAGAATGGGTTGTGCATTTTAACCCAGCTAGATGGGTTACACATTTAACTCAAGTGCTGGGTCAAATAAGTTAACATTTTGGGTTGTTTTGACAATGAATATGCGTATTTGTCATTTGCTCTACCCAAATTTTGGGACAAGTTTAAGGAATTATTTTTAGAACCAAAGGTAATCCCAAGTGTGAAATTCTGTTTTCTGCATGTGAACCACCTCTGTGACGAGAGAGTATGCTTCTCTATGCTAAACAGAATGCAGTCAGAGACAAAACCCCAGTTTTAATAACCAGTGGTCTGTCATCAATTCTTTGGCAGCTATGGTAGTGGGTTTATCTCCCTGTACTGTCCTTCATACTAATGGTACCAACTTTAACTTTCAAACTGAACAGAATTTTCCTGCAGCTTTGGCTAAATGTGAACATAATTAAGACAGTACAACACATATTTCAATTTTATAGGATTGCAACCATTAAAGGTTAAATTCCTGCAGCATTTGCATTTCCCATGAGCCTTTGTGGTACAGATACATTAAGTTTTAAAAATAGCCCTGCACCCTTTAACAGAAACATACCCAACCCAACGGCTGGGCTAAAAAACAACCCAGCATTTTTTAGGGTTTAACCCAATGCATGGGTTAAAAAAAACATAGATTATAACCCAAAACGGGTTACACATTTCATAATCCAGCAGTTGGGTTGATGAAATAACCCAGCATTTTTTAGGGTGCAGTTAGTCAGAGTTACTGGTCTGTGGGGAGAGGACGGTCTGGATGACCTCAGTGTCCCAGTAACACCAGTAAGTCAGAGTTATCGGTCTGTGGGGAGAGGACGGTCTGGATGACCTCAGTGTCCCAGTAACACCAGTAAGTCAGAGTTACTGGTCTGTGGGGAGAGGACGGTCTGGTGTCCCAGTAACACCAGTAAGTCAGAGTTATCGGTCTGTGATGTAACACTGGGCATGACTACCTCTGCAGGTCTTCTTTTTCTCTGAATTAACCGTAGATGTCGGGCCGCTGCTGCCACCTTCTGTTTATTGTAAAATTGGTTTTCTACTTTTGTTAATAAAGTTCTTCAACGAGGCCTCTGCTTCTTCTGTTAGAAACCAGAAACACGTCAACAATAATCATGATCTTGCAGATGGAAGACACCATCAGGATTCACTTTTCTTCCCTGAAACCAGACTAAACTGGTCCTGATCACCAGTTCTCCAGTTTTCTGGCAGTCCTTCAGAGATGGTCTGCTTCTCCAGACCAGTTCAAGTTCCAGTTCCAGTATCAGACCTGTTCCAGTTCAAGTACCAGTTCCAGTTCAAGTACCAGTTGCAGTTCCAGTACCAGACCAGTTCCAGTTCCAGTATCAGACCAGTTCAAGTACCAGTTCCAGTAAAAGACCAGTTGCAGTACCAGATCAGTTCCAGGCCAGTTCGCATATCAGGCCAGTTCTAGAACCAGTACCAGACCAGTTACAATTTGAGACCAGTTCCAGTTCCAGTTCCAGTACCAGACCAGTTCCAGTTCCAGTATCAGACCAGGTCAAGTACCAGTTCCAGTAATAGACCAGTTGCAGTACCAGATCAGTTCCAGGCCAGTTCGCATATCAGGCCAGTTCTAGAACCAGTACCAGACCAGTTACAATTTGAGACCAGTTCCAGTTCCAGTACCAGACCAGTTCCAGTTCCAGTATCAGACCTGTTTCAGTTCAAGTACCAGTTCCAGTTCAAGTACCAGATGCAGCTCCAGTACCAGACCAGTTGCAGTTCCAGGCCAGTTCTAGTACCAGATCAGTTCCAGTACCAGTCCCAGGCCAGTTCAAGCACCAGTACCAGACCAGTTCCAGTAATAGACCAGTTCCAGTTCAAGTACCAGATGCAGCTCCAGTACCAGACCAGTTGCAGTACCAGGCCAGTTCTAGTACCAGTTCCAGACCAGCTCCAGTACCAGACCAGTTCCAGCTCAAGTAGCAGTTGCAGGCCAGTTCCATTGGGTCCACCACGACCACACCACATGGTACAAGGAGGCAGGCCCGATGGTCCGGTCCACCACTGAGCGTACCACTCCCCCACCACACCATTTCCTTTGTAGCAGTGTCCCAGGCGTGTGAGAGCATGAAGCCCCCCTCGTCTCTGTCCATGGCTCTGATCTCCACGGCCTCCTCAGTCCGCTGTTTTAACTTTTTTTCCTCAGGGCCGATGACTCTTGCCTCGTCCCAGTCCATGACGTGACTGTTCCTTTTGCAGTGGTCTGATATTGCTGATTTGAGGTTTTGGCTTAGTGCGGTTTCTTTCTGGGATCATCTGAGATATGATGCCGTTTCCTTTTCGCATTCCTTCTGATGTTCTGTTTTTCTTGTGTGAAATGTTCTTCCAGTCTCCCCGATGAACGTGTTATTGCACGATTTGCATGGTATTTCATATATGACGTTGCACTTATCCTGTTTTATCTTTTGGATGCACCAGAAGTTGTTGGAGTTTTTTGTATATCCACTGTGAAGTTGGTGCGTCTGTGAGGGGTTTTGTCCTTACCTAGTCGTTCCCGTACTATATGTAGGGCGACATCAACCGGTGTTTTGGCCTGGGACACTTTGACCCAAAGGAAAAAGTACGGTGGGGGAGTGGTACGCTCAGTGGTGGACCAGACTTTCGGCCTTGCCTCCCCATACCATCTAGGTGTGGGTGTAGTAGACCCGATGAGTCCTTCATTGTCACTGGGCGTGCCGTCCAGGCCGGCTGTGGAGATCTGCCGGCTGACACGTCAGGCGCTGTCAGGGGAACAAGTTCTGATGAAGGCGACAGCTGATCGCCAAAACTGTCAGGGTAAAATCCAACCTTACGTTTTTCACTTTTGATGTCTGAATAGAGAACATGGAACTACTTGAAAGTAGAGATGATGAACATGCTTGAGCTGTCATTGAGAATTATTTATTTATTCAGATGAAAGACGTTGGAAGGTGAAACACAAACATGAAGAAGCTGAACGTCAACTATGTTCCCGGTTCACGCCGAGTCGTCCGGTCTCGCGCTCTGATCCGGTTTCTTGGTGCGTGGGACGTATCCCTCCAAGGCTGCCGCTTCCTCTACGGCTCTTTTGATTGGTGGCCTGGTCCTGGGAGGCAGGGATTGGTTGCCGAACACCTCTCGGTGGACCTCCTGGGAGGCGTGGCTGGGTTTGGTGTGGAGGACCTGGCAGAGACCTTCAGCCTGAGTCAGGAGCGTGTTGATGGACTGCAGGAGAAAAGGTGACGGTGAGCAAATGTAGATGAGCAGAGGAACCCATGAAGGTTCGGGGTCCTACCTTTATCACCTGGATGGCCTGCCGGACCAGGACCGGGGCCCCTGCAGACAAACCCTTCATGGTGCTCCCTGACCAAACACAGAAAACAGGAGGAACCTGATGAGGATTCTGGAGGATGGAAGAACCTGGACCTCCTGCAGAACGACCACATGTTCTCATCTTCCTAGGAAAATGTTCCCCATGTAGGACCACGTGACCGGGATCCAAGACCACGTGACCAGGA
>JALJCO010007884.1:0-28350 GCA_023101725.1 Atherinomorus stipes
TCAGCGACCGTGCACGCAGCGATAGTGACCGACATGGTCAAAGTCTGGATGGAACCACTAGAACCTGCAACTAGAACCAGGACCGTGGGAGTCAGCGACCGTGCACGCAGCGATAGTGACCGACATGGTCCAAGTCTGGATGGAACCACTAGAACCTGCAACTAGAACCAGGACCGTGGGAGTCAGCGACCGTGCACGCAGCGATAGTGACCGACATGGTCCAAGTCTGGATGGAACCACTAGAACCTGCAACTAGAACCAGGACCGTGGGAGTCAGCGACCGTGCACGCAGCGATAGTGACCGACATGGTCCAAGTCTGGATGGAACCACTAGAACCTGCAACTAGAACCAGGACCGTGGGAGTCAGCGACCGTGCACGCAGCGATAGTGACCGACATGGTCCAAGTCTGGATGGAACCACTAGAACCTGCAACTAGAACCAGGACCGTGGGAGTCAGCGACCGTGCACGCAGCGATAGTGACCGAAAGGGGACATGGTCCAAGTCTGGATGGAACCACTAGAACCTGCAACTAGAACCAGGACCGTGGGAGTCAGCGACCGTGCACGCAGCGATAGTGACCGACATGGTCCAAGTCTGGATGGAACCACTAGAACCTGCAACTAGAACCAGGACCGTGGGAGTCAGCGACCGTGCACGCAGCGATAGTGACCGACATGGTCCAAGTCTGGATGGAACCACTAGAACCTGCAACTAGAACCAGGACCGTGGGAGTCAGCGACCGTGCACGCAGCGATAGTGACCGACATGGTCCAAGTCTGGATGGAACCACTAGAACCTGCAACTAGAACCAGGACCGTGGGAGTCAGCGACCGTGCACGCAGCGATAGTGACCGACATGGTCCAAGTCTGGATGGAACCACTAGAACCTGCAACTAGAACCAGGACCGTGGGAGTCAGCGACCGTGCACGCAGCGATAGTGACCGACATGGTCCAAGTCTGGATGGAACCACTAGAACCTGCAACTAGAACCAGGACCGTGGGAGTCAGCGACCGTGCACGCAGCGATAGTGACCGACATGGTCCAAGTCTGGATGGAACCACTAGAACCTGCAACTAGAACCAGGACCGTGGGAGTCAGCGACCGTGCACGCAGCGATAGTGACCGACATGGTCCAAGTCTGGATGGAACCACTAGAACCTGCAACTAGAACCAGGACCGTGGGAGTCAGCGACCGTGCACGCAGCGATAGTGACCGACATGGTCCAAGTCTGGATGGAACCACTAGAACCTGCAACTAGAACCAGGACCGTGGGAGTCAGCGACCGTGCACGCAGCGATAGTGACCGACATGGTCCAAGTCTGGATGGAACCACTAGAACCTGCAACTAGAACCAGGACCGTGGGAGTCAGCGACCGTGCACGCAGCGATAGTGACCGACATGGTCCAAGTCTGGATGGAACCACTAGAACCTGCAACTAGAACCAGGACCGTGGGAGTCAGCGACCGTGCACGCAGCGATAGTGACCGACATGGTCCAAGTCTGGATGGAACCACTAGAACCTGCAACTAGAACCAGGACCGTGGGAGTCAGCGACCGTGCACGCAGCGATAGTGACCGACATGGTCAAGTCTGGATGGAACCACTAGAACCTGCAACTAGAACCAGGACCGTGGGAGTCAGCGACCGTGCACGCAGCGATAGTGACCGACATGGTCCAAGTCTGGATGGAACCACTAGAACCTGCAACTAGAACCAGGACCGTGGGAGTCAGCGACCGTGCACGCAGCGATAGTGACCGACATGGTCCAAGTCTGGATGGAACCACTAGAACCTGCAACTAGAACCAGGACCGTGGGAGTCAGCGACCGTGCACGCAGCGATAGTGACCGACATGGTCCAAGTCTGGATGGAACCACTAGAACCTGCAACTAGAACCAGGACCGTGGGAGTCAGCGACCGTGCACGCAGCGATAGTGACCGACATGGTCCAAGTCTGGATGGAACCACTAGAACCTGCAACTAGAACCAGGACCGTGGGAGTCAGCGACCGTGCACGCAGCGATAGTGACCGACATGGTCCAAGTCTGGATGGAACCACTAGAACCTGCAACTAGAACCAGGACCGTGGGAGTCAGCGACCGTGCACGCAGCGATAGTGACCGACATGGTCCAAGTCTGGATGGAACCACTAGAACCTGCAACTAGAACCAGGACCGTGGGAGTCAGCGACCGTGCACGCAGCGATAGTGACCGACATGGTCCAAGTCTGGATGGAACCACTAGAACCTGCAACTAGAACCAGGACCGTGGGAGTCAGCGACCGTGCACGCAGCGATAGTGACCGACATGGTCCAAGTCTGGATGGAACCACTAGAACCTGCAACTAGAACCAGGACCGTGGGAGTCAGCGACCGTGCACGCAGCGATAGTGACCGACATGGTCCAAGTCTGGATGGAACCACTAGAACCTGCAACTAGAACCAGGACCGTGGGAGTCAGCGACCGTGCACGCAGCGATAGTGACCGACATGGTCCAAGTCTGGATGGAACCACTAGAACCTGCAACTAGAACCAGGACCGTGGGAGTCAGCGACCGTGCACGCAGCGATAGTGACCGACATGGTCAAGTCTGGATGGAACCACTAGAACCTGCAACTAGAACCAGGACCGTGGGAGTCAGCGACCGTGCACGCAGCGATAGTGACCGACATGGTCCAAGTCTGGATGGAACCACTAGAACCTGCAACTAGAACCAGGACCGTGGGAGTCAGCGACCGTGCACGCAGCGATAGTGACCGACATGGTCAAGTCTGGATGGAACCACTAGAACCTGCAACTAGAACCAGGACCGTGGGAGTCAGCGACCGTGCACGCAGCGATAGTGACCGACATGGTCCAAGTCTGGATGGAACCACTAGAACCTGCAACTAGAACCAGGACCGTGAGGAGTCAGCGACCGTGCACGCAGCGATAGTGACCGACATGGTCCAAGTCTGGATGGAACCACTAGAACCTGCAACTAGAACCAGGACCGTGGGAGTCAGCGACCGTGCACGCAGCGATAGTGACCGACATGGTCCAAGTCTGGATGGAACCACTAGAACCTGCAACTAGAACCAGGACCGTGGGAGTCAGCGACCGTGCACGCAGCGACAGTGACCGACGTGGTCCAAGTCTGGATGGAACCACTAGAACCTGCAACTAGAACCAGGACCGTGGGAGTCAGCGACCGTGCACGCAGCGATAGTGACCGACATGGTCCAAGTCTGGATGGAACCACTAGAACCTGCAACTAGAACCAGGACCGTGGGAGTCAGCGACCGTGCACGCAGCGATAGTGACCGACATGGTCCAAGTCTGGATGGAACCACTAGAACCTGCAACTAGAACCAGGACCGTGGGAGTCAGCGACCGTGCACGCAGCGATAGTGACCGACATGGTCCAAGTCTGGATGGAACCACTAGAACCTGCAACTAGAACCAGGACCGTGGGAGTCAGCGACCGTGCACGCAGCGATAGTGACCGACATGGTCCAAGTCTGGATGGAACCACTAGAACCTGCAACTAGAACCAGGACCGTGGGAGTCAGCGACCGTGCACGCAGCGATAGTGACCGACATGGTCCAAGTCTGGATGGAACCACTAGAACCTGCAACTAGAACCAGGACCGTGGGAGTCAGCGACCGTGCACGCAGCGATAGTGACCGACATGGTCCAAGTCTGGATGGAACCACTAGAACCTGCAACTAGAACCAGGACCGTGGGAGTCAGCGACCGTGCACGCAGCGATAGTGACCGACATGGTCCAAGTCTGGATGGAACCACTAGAACCTGCAACTAGAACCAGGACCGTGGGAGTCAGCGACCGTGCACGCAGCGATAGTGACCGACATGGTCCAAGTCTGGATGGAACCACTAGAACCTGCAACTAGAACCAGGACCGTGGGAGTCAGCGACCGTGCACGCAGCGATAGTGACCGACATGGTCCAAGTCTGGATGGAACCACTAGAACCTGCAACTAGAACCAGGACCGTGGGAGTCAGCGACCGTGCACGCAGCGATAGTGACCGACATGGTCCAAGTCTGGATGGAACCACTAGAACCTGCAACTAGAACCAGGACCGTGGGAGTCAGCGACCGTGCACGCAGCGATAGTGACCGACATGGTCCAAGTCTGGATGGAACCACTAGAACCTGCAACTAGAACCAGGACCGTGGGAGTCAGCGACCGTGCACGCAGCGATAGTGACCGACATGGTCCAAGTCTGGATGGAACCACTAGAACCTGCAACTAGAACCAGGACCGTGGGAGTCAGCGACCGTGCACGCAGCGATAGTGACCGACATGGTCCAAGTCTGGATGGAACCACTAGAACCTGCAACTAGAACCAGGACCGTGGGAGTCAGCGACCGTGCACGCAGCGATAGTGACCGACATGGTCCAAGTCTGGATGGAACCACTAGAACCTGCAACTAGAACCAGGACCGTGGGAGTCAGCGACCGTGCACGCAGCGATAGTGACCGACATGGTCCAAGTCTGGATGGAACCACTAGAACCTGCAACTAGAACCAGGACCGTGGGAGTCAGCGACCGTGCACGCAGCGATAGTGACCGACATGGTCCAAGTCTGGATGGAACCACTAGAACCTGCAACTAGAACCAGGACCGTGGGAGTCAGCGACCGTGCACGCAGCGATAGTGACCGACATGGTCCAAGTCTGGATGGAACCACTAGAACCTGCAACTAGAACCAGGACCGTGGGAGTCAGCGACCGTGCACGCAGCGATAGTGACCGACATGGTCCAAGTCTGGATGGAACCACTAGAACCTGCAACTAGAACCAGGACCGTGGGAGTCAGCGACCGTGCACGCAGCGATAGTGACCGACATGGTCCAAGTCTGGATGGAACCACTAGAACCTGCAACTAGAACCAGGACCGTGGGAGTCAGCGACCGTGCACGCAGCGATAGTGACCGACATGGTCCAAGTCTGGATGGAACCACTAGAACCTGCAACTAGAACCAGGACCGTGGGAGTCAGCGACCGTGCACGCAGCGATAGTGACCGACATGGTCCAAGTCTGGATGGAACCACTAGAACCTGCAACTAGAACCAGGACCGTGGGAGTCAGCGACCGTGCACGCAGCGATAGTGACCGACATGGTCCAAGTCTGGATGGAACCACTAGAACCTGCAACTAGAACCAGGACCGTGGGGAGTCAGCGACCGTGCACGCAGCGATAGTGACCGACATGGTCCAAGTCTGGATGGAACCACTAGAACCTGCAACTAGAACCAGGACCGTGGGAGTCAGCGACCGTGCACGCAGCGATAGTGACCGACATGGTCCAAGTCTGGATGGAACCACTAGAACCTGCAACTAGAACCAGGACCGTGGGAGTCAGCGACCGTGCACGCAGCGATAGTGACCGACATGGTCCAAGTCTGGATGGAACCACTAGAACCTGCAACTAGAACCAGGACCGTGGGAGTCAGCGACCGTGCACGCAGCGATAGTGACCGACATGGTCCAAGTCTGGATGGAACCACTAGAACCTGCAACTAGAACCAGGACCGTGGGAGTCAGCGACCGTGCACGCAGCGATAGTGACCGACATGGTCCAAGTCTGGATGGAACCACTAGAACCTGCAACTAGAACCAGGACCGTGGGAGTCAGCGACCGTGCACGCAGCGATAGTGACCGACATGGTCCAAGTCTGGATGGAACCACTAGAACCTGCAACTAGAACCAGGACCGTGGGAGTCAGCGACCGTGCACGCAGCGATAGTGACCGACATGGTCCAAGTCTGGATGGAACCACTAGAACCTGCAACTAGAACCAGGACCGTGGGAGTCAGCGACCGTGCACGCAGCGATAGTGACCGACATGGTCCAAGTCTGGATGGAACCACTAGAACCTGCAACTAGAACCAGGACCGTGGGAGTCAGCGACCGTGCACGCAGCGATAGTGACCGACATGGTCCAAGTCTGGATGGAACCACTAGAACCTGCAACTAGAACCAGGACCGTGGGAGTCAGCGACCGTGCACGCAGCGATAGTGACCGACATGGTCCAAGTCTGGATGGAACCACTAGAACCTGCAACTAGAACCAGGACCGTGGGAGTCAGCGACCGTGCACGCAGCGATAGTGACCGACATGGTCCAAGTCTGGATGGAACCACTAGAACCTGCAACTAGAACCAGGACCGTGGGAGTCAGCGACCGTGCACGCAGCGATAGTGACCGACATGGTCCAAGTCTGGATGGAACCACTAGAACCTGCAACTAGAACCAGGACCGTGGGAGTCAGCGACCGTGCACGCAGCGATAGTGACCGACATGGTCCAAGTCTGGATGGAACCACTAGAACCTGCAACTAGAACCAGGACCGTGGGAGTCAGCGACCGTGCACGCAGCGATAGTGACCGACATGGTCCAAGTCTGGATGGAACCACTAGAACCTGCAACTAGAACCAGGACCGTGGGAGTCAGCGACCGTGCACGCAGCGATAGTGACCGACATGGTCCAAGTCTGGATGGAACCACTAGAACCTGCAACTAGAACCAGGACCGTGGGAGTCAGCGACCGTGCACGCAGCGATCGTGACCGACATGGTCCAAGTCTGGATGGAACCACTAGAACCTGCAACTAGAACCAGGACCGTGGGAGTCAGCGACCGTGCACGCAGCGATAGTGACCGACATGGTCCAAGTCTGGATGGAACCACTAGAACCTGCAACTAGAACCAGGACCGTGGGAGTCAGCGACCGTGCACGCAGCGATAGTGACCGACATGGTCCAAGTCTGGATGGAACCACTAGAACCTGCAACTAGAACCAGGACCGTGGGAGTCAGCGACCGTGCACGCAGCGATAGTGACCGACATGGTCCAAGTCTGGATGGAACCACTAGAACCTGCAACTAGAACCAGGACCGTGGGAGTCAGCGACCGTGCACGCAGCGATAGTGACCGACATGGTCCAAGTCTGGATGGAACCACTAGAACCTGCAACTAGAACCAGGACCGTGGGAGTCAGCGACCGTGCACGCAGCGATAGTGACCGACATGGTCCAAGTCTGGATGGAACCACTAGAACCTGCAACTAGAACCAGGACCGTGGGAGTCAGCGACCGTGCACGCAGCGATAGTGACCGACATGGTCCAAGTCTGGATGGAACCACTAGAACCTGCAACTAGAACCAGGACCGTGGGAGTCAGCGACCGTGCACGCAGCGATAGTGACCGACATGGTCCAAGTCTGGATGGAACCACTAGAACCTGCAACTAGAACCAGGACCGTGGGAGTCAGCGACCGTGCACGCAGCGATAGTGACCGACATGGTCCAAGTCTGGATGGAACCACTAGAACCTGCAACTAGAACCAGGACCGTGGGAGTCAGCGACCGTGCACGCAGCGATAGTGACCGACATGGTCCAAGTCTGGATGGAACCACTAGAACCTGCAACTAGAACCAGGACCGTGGGAGTCAGCGACCGTGCACGCAGCGATAGTGACCGACATGGTCCAAGTCTGGATGGAACCACTAGAACCTGCAACTAGAACCAGGACCGTGGGAGTCAGCGACCGTGCACGCAGCGATAGTGACCGACATGGTCCAAGTCTGGATGGAACCACTAGAACCTGCAACTAGAACCAGGACCGTGGGAGTCAGCGACCGTGCACGCAGCGATAGTGACCGACATGGTCCAAGTCTGGATGGAACCACTAGAACCTGCAACTAGAACCAGGACCGTGGGAGTCAGCGACCGTGCACGCAGCGATAGTGACCGACATGGTCCAAGTCTGGATGGAACCACTAGAACCTGCAACTAGAACCAGGACCGTGGGAGTCAGCGACCGTGCACGCAGCGATAGTGACCGACATGGTCCAAGTCTGGATGGAACCACTAGAACCTGCAACTAGAACCAGGACCGTGGGAGTCAGCGACCGTGCACGCAGCGATAGTGACCGACATGGTCCAAGTCTGGATGGAACCACTAGAACCTGCAACTAGAACCAGGACCGTGGGAGTCAGCGACCGTGCACGCAGCGATAGTGACCGACATGGTCCAAGTCTGGATGGAACCACTAGAACCTGCAACTAGAACCAGGACCGTGGGAGTCAGCGACCGTGCACGCAGCGATAGTGACCGACATGGTCCAAGTCTGGATGGAACCACTAGAACCTGCAACTAGAACCAGGACCGTGGGAGTCAGCGACCGTGCACGCAGCGATAGTGACCGACATGGTCCAAGTCTGGATGGAACCACTAGAACCTGCAACTAGAACCAGGACCGTGGGAGTCAGCGACCGTGCACGCAGCGATAGTGACCGACATGGTCCAAGTCTGGATGGAACCACTAGAACCTGCAACTAGAACCAGGACCGTGGGAGTCAGCGACCGTGCACGCAGCGATAGTGACCGACATGGTCCAAGTCTGGATGGAACCACTAGAACCTGCAACTAGAACCAGGACCGTGGGAGTCAGCGACCGTGCACGCAGCGATAGTGACCGACATGGTCCAAGTCTGGATGGAACCACTAGAACCTGCAACTAGAACCAGGACCGTGGGAGTCAGCGACCGTGCACGCAGCGATAGTGACCGACATGGTCCAAGTCTGGATGGAACCACTAGAACCTGCAACTAGAACCAGGACCGTGGGAGTCAGCGACCGTGCACGCAGCGATAGTGACCGACATGGTCCAAGTCTGGATGGAACCACTAGAACCTGCAACTAGAACCAGGACCGTGGGAGTCAGCGACCGTGCACGCAGCGATAGTGACCGACATGGTCCAAGTCTGGATGGAACCACTAGAACCTGCAACTAGAACCAGGACCGTGGGAGTCAGCGACCGTGCACGCAGCGATAGTGACCGACATGGTCCAAGTCTGGATGGAACCACTAGAACCTGCAACTAGAACCAGGACCGTGGGAGTCAGCGACCGTGCACGCAGCGATAGTGACCGACATGGTCCAAGTCTGGATGGAACCACTAGAACCTGCAACTAGAACCAGGACCGTGGGAGTCAGCGACCGTGCACGCAGCGATAGTGACCGACATGGTCCAAGTCTGGATGGAACCACTAGAACCTGCAACTAGAACCAGGACCGTGGGAGTCAGCGACCGTGCACGCAGCGATAGTGACCGACATGGTCCAAGTCTGGATGGAACCACTAGAACCTGCAACTAGAACCAGGACCGTGGGAGTCAGCGACCGTGCACGCAGCGATAGTGACCGACATGGTCCAAGTCTGGATGGAACCACTAGAACCTGCAACTAGAACCAGGACCGTGGGAGTCAGCGACCGTGCACGCAGCGATAGTGACCGACATGGTCCAAGTCTGGATGGAACCACTAGAACCTGCAACTAGAACCAGGACCGTGGGAGTCAGCGACCGTGCACGCAGCGATAGTGACCGACATGGTCCAAGTCTGGATGGAACCACTAGAACCTGCAACTAGAACCAGGACCGTGGGAGTCAGCGACCGTGCACGCAGCGATAGTGACCGACATGGTCCAAGTCTGGATGGAACCACTAGAACCTGCAACTAGAACCAGGACCGTGGGAGTCAGCGACCGTGCACGCAGCGATAGTGACCGACATGGTCCAAGTCTGGATGGAACCACTAGAACCTGCAACTAGAACCAGGACCGTGGGAGTCAGCGACCGTGCACGCAGCGATAGTGACCGACATGGTCCAAGTCTGGATGGAACCACTAGAACCTGCAACTAGAACCAGGACCGTGGGAGTCAGCGACCGTGCACGCAGCGATAGTGACCGACATGGTCCAAGTCTGGATGGAACCACTAGAACCTGCAACTAGAACCAGGACCGTGGGAGTCAGCGACCGTGCACGCAGCGATAGTGACCGACATGGTCCAAGTCTGGATGGAACCACTAGAACCTGCAACTAGAACCAGGACCGTGGGAGTCAGCGACCGTGCACGCAGCGATAGTGACCGACATGGTCCAAGTCTGGATGGAACCACTAGAACCTGCAACTAGAACCAGGACCGTGGGAGTCAGCGACCGTGCACGCAGCGATAGTGACCGACATGGTCCAAGTCTGGATGGAACCACTAGAACCTGCAACTAGAACCAGGACCGTGGGAGTCAGCGACCGTGCACGCAGCGATAGTGACCGACATGGTCCAAGTCTGGATGGAACCACTAGAACCTGCAACTAGAACCAGGACCGTGGGAGTCAGCGACCGTGCACGCAGCGATAGTGACCGACATGGTCCAAGTCTGGATGGAACCACTAGAACCTGCAACTAGAACCAGGACCGTGGGAGTCAGCGACCGTGCACGCAGCGATAGTGACCGACATGGTCCAAGTCTGGATGGAACCACTAGAACCTGCAACTAGAACCAGGACCGTGGGAGTCAGCGACCGTGCACGCAGCGATAGTGACCGACATGGTCCAAGTCTGGATGGAACCACTAGAACCTGCAACTAGAACCAGGACCGTGGGAGTCAGCGACCGTGCACGCAGCGATAGTGACCGACATGGTCCAAGTCTGGATGGAACCACTAGAACCTGCAACTAGAACCAGGACCGTGGGAGTCAGCGACCGTGCACGCAGCGATAGTGACCGACATGGTCCAAGTCTGGATGGAACCACTAGAACCTGCAACTAGAACCAGGACCGTGGGAGTCAGCGACCGTGCACGCAGCGATAGTGACCGACATGGTCCAAGTCTGGATGGAACCACTAGAACCTGCAACTAGAACCAGGACCGTGGGAGTCAGCGACCGTGCACGCAGCGATAGTGACCGACATGGTCCAAGTCTGGATGGAACCACTAGAACCTGCAACTAGAACCAGGACCGTGGGAGTCAGCGACCGTGCACGCAGCGATAGTGACCGACATGGTCCAAGTCTGGATGGAACCACTAGAACCTGCAACTAGAACCAGGACCGTGGGAGTCAGCGACCGTGCACGCAGCGATAGTGACCGACATGGTCCAAGTCTGGATGGAACCACTAGAACCTGCAACTAGAACCAGGACCGTGGGAGTCAGCGACCGTGCACGCAGCGATAGTGACCGACATGGTCCAAGTCTGGATGGAACCACTAGAACCTGCAACTAGAACCAGGACCGTGGGAGTCAGCGACCGTGCACGCAGCGATAGTGACCGACATGGTCCAAGTCTGGATGGAACCACTAGAACCTGCAACTAGAACCAGGACCGTGGGAGTCAGCGACCGTGCACGCAGCGATAGTGACCGACATGGTCCAAGTCTGGATGGAACCACTAGAACCTGCAACTAGAACCAGGACCGTGGGAGTCAGCGACCGTGCACGCAGCGATAGTGACCGACATGGTCCAAGTCTGGATGGAACCACTAGAACCTGCAACTAGAACCAGGACCGTGGGAGTCAGCGACCGTGCACGCAGCGATAGTGACCGACATGGTCCAAGTCTGGATGGAACCACTAGAACCTGCAACTAGAACCAGGACCGTGGGAGTCAGCGACCGTGCACGCAGCGATAGTGACCGACATGGTCCAAGTCTGGATGGAACCACTAGAACCTGCAACTAGAACCAGGACCGTGGGAGTCAGCGACCGTGCACGCAGCGATAGTGACCGACATGGTCCAAGTCTGGATGGAACCACTAGAACCTGCAACTAGAACCAGGACCGTGGGAGTCAGCGACCGTGCACGCAGCGATAGTGACCGACATGGTCCAAGTCTGGATGGAACCACTAGAACCTGCAACTAGAACCAGGACCGTGGGAGTCAGCGACCGTGCACGCAGCGATAGTGACCGACATGGTCCAAGTCTGGATGGAACCACTAGAACCTGCAACTAGAACCAGGACCGTGGGAGTCAGCGACCGTGCACGCAGCGATAGTGACCGACATGGTCCAAGTCTGGATGGAACCACTAGAACCTGCAACTAGAACCAGGACCGTGGGAGTCAGCGACCGTGCACGCAGCGATAGTGACCGACATGGTCCAAGTCTGGATGGAACCACTAGAACCTGCAACTAGAACCAGGACCGTGGGAGTCAGCGACCGTGCACGCAGCGATAGTGACCGACATGGTCCAAGTCTGGATGGAACCACTAGAACCTGCAACTAGAACCAGGACCGTGGGAGTCAGCGACCGTGCACGCAGCGATAGTGACCGACATGGTCCAAGTCTGGATGGAACCACTAGAACCTGCAACTAGAACCAGGACCGTGGGAGTCAGCGACCGTGCACGCAGCGATAGTGACCGACATGGTCCAAGTCTGGATGGAACCACTAGAACCTGCAACTAGAACCAGGACCGTGGGAGTCAGCGACCGTGCACGCAGCGATAGTGACCGACATGGTCCAAGTCTGGATGGAACCACTAGAACCTGCAACTAGAACCAGGACCGTGGGAGTCAGCGACCGTGCACGCAGCGATAGTGACCGACATGGTCCAAGTCTGGATGGAACCACTAGAACCTGCAACTAGAACCAGGACCGTGGGAGTCAGCGACCGTGCACGCAGCGATAGTGACCGACATGGTCCAAGTCTGGATGGAACCACTAGAACCTGCAACTAGAACCAGGACCGTGGGAGTCAGCGACCGTGCACGCAGCGATAGTGACCGACATGGTCCAAGTCTGGATGGAACCACTAGAACCTGCAACTAGAACCAGGACCGTGGGAGTCAGCGACCGTGCACGCAGCGATAGTGACCGACATGGTCCAAGTCTGGATGGAACCACTAGAACCTGCAACTAGAACCAGGACCGTGGGAGTCAGCGACCGTGCACGCAGCGATAGTGACCGACATGGTCCAAGTCTGGATGGAACCACTAGAACCTGCAACTAGAACCAGGACCGTGGGAGTCAGCGACCGTGCACGCAGCGATAGTGACCGACATGGTCCAAGTCTGGATGGAACCACTAGAACCTGCAACTAGAACCAGGACCGTGGGAGTCAGCGACCGTGCACGCAGCGATAGTGACCGACATGGTCCAAGTCTGGATGGAACCACTAGAACCTGCAACTAGAACCAGGACCGTGGGAGTCAGCGACCGTGCACGCAGCGATAGTGACCGACATGGTCCAAGTCTGGATGGAACCACTAGAACCTGCAACTAGAACCAGGACCGTGGGAGTCAGCGACCGTGCACGCAGCGATAGTGACCGACATGGTCCAAGTCTGGATGGAACCACTAGAACCTGCAACTAGAACCAGGACCGTGGGAGTCAGCGACCGTGCACGCAGCGATAGTGACCGACATGGTCCAAGTCTGGATGGAACCACTAGAACCTGCAACTAGAACCAGGACCGTGGGAGTCAGCGACCGTGCACGCAGCGATAGTGACCGACATGGTCCAAGTCTGGATGGAACCACTAGAACCTGCAACTAGAACCAGGACCGTGGGAGTCAGCGACCGTGCACGCAGCGATAGTGACCGACATGGTCCAAGTCTGGATGGAACCACTAGAACCTGCAACTAGAACCAGGACCGTGGGAGTCAGCGACCGTGCACGCAGCGATAGTGACCGACATGGTCCAAGTCTGGATGGAACCACTAGAACCTGCAACTAGAACCAGGACCGTGGGAGTCAGCGACCGTGCACGCAGCGATAGTGACCGACATGGTCCAAGTCTGGATGGAACCACTAGAACCTGCAACTAGAACCAGGACCGTGGGAGTCAGCGACCGTGCACGCAGCGATAGTGACCGACATGGTCCAAGTCTGGATGGAACCACTAGAACCTGCAACTAGAACCAGGACCGTGGGAGTCAGCGACCGTGCACGCAGCGATAGTGACCGACATGGTCCAAGTCTGGATGGAACCACTAGAACCTGCAACTAGAACCAGGACCGTGGGAGTCAGCGACCGTGCACGCAGCGATAGTGACCGACATGGTCCAAGTCTGGATGGAACCACTAGAACCTGCAACTAGAACCAGGACCGTGGGAGTCAGCGACCGTGCACGCAGCGATAGTGACCGACATGGTCCAAGTCTGGATGGAACCACTAGAACCTGCAACTAGAACCAGGACCGTGGGAGTCAGCGACCGTGCACGCAGCGATAGTGACCGACATGGTCCAAGTCTGGATGGAACCACTAGAACCTGCAACTAGAACCAGGACCGTGGGAGTCAGCGACCGTGCACGCAGCGATAGTGACCGACATGGTCCAAGTCTGGATGGAACCACTAGAACCTGCAACTAGAACCAGGACCGTGGGAGTCAGCGACCGTGCACGCAGCGATAGTGACCGACATGGTCCAAGTCTGGATGGAACCACTAGAACCTGCAACTAGAACCAGGACCGTGGGAGTCAGCGACCGTGCACGCAGCGATAGTGACCGACATGGTCCAAGTCTGGATGGAACCACTAGAACCTGCAACTAGAACCAGGACCGTGGGAGTCAGCGACCGTGCACGCAGCGATAGTGACCGACATGGTCCAAGTCTGGATGGAACCACTAGAACCTGCAACTAGAACCAGGACCGTGGGAGTCAGTGACCGTGCACGCAGCGATAGTGACCGACATGGTCCAAGTCTGGATGGAACCACTAGAACCTGCAACTAGAACCAGGACCGTGGGAGTCAGCGACCGTGCACGCAGCGATAGTGACCGACATGGTCCAAGTCTGGATGGAACCACTAGAACCTGCAACTAGAACCAGGACCGTGGGAGTCAGCGACCGTGCTCGCAGCGATTGTGGGCCTGAGGCAAAAATCTCAGACGTGGCAGAAACGAGTCTGACTGGATGGTTTTTCTCGTCTTCCATCAAAAGCAGGGAAACCAGCTTTGTGAGGATCAGTTTCTGGATCAACTCGGGTCAGTTCAGCTTTATTTTACACGGAGCTGTTTCAGGGAAACGTTACGTCACATAAAAGCAGCTGATTGCTTCATACGAGCACAGAAATGTTTCCCGCTTTGCTGGCAGTGAGCAGGGGCGTCTGTTCACCTGGAGATGACCTTTCCTCAGGAGACGCCTGCCACGACCAGCCGGCTGCAGATGAGCGAGCAGATAAGGAATCACTGGGAAACTCGTCATCGCTGGAGTTCTCGTTCCACAGAAACCAGGACGTGACCGGCAGCGGAGTCGTAGATCACAGCAAGATCTGAAGATCTGCTTCTACACGGGCCAACAGATGCAGCATGGAGACGAGGTCGCCCCAAAGGGGGGCCAGGGGGGACATCAGTATCGGCCTTAGAACACCGATATTTACCTGATCAGACCGCTGTTTCTAAAGTCCAAAAACAAACAAAAAAAACCTTCTTCTTCAAAAACTTCATTTTTACAGACTTTAAAACTCAAAACTCCTGTTTTCACTGGCTTTCCAGTCTGCGAGTGTCACATCTATATTTATATTTTATATTTTTGTATCTTTGGTTTTATCTGTTTGTGTGATTGTGTTTCTTACTCTGTTTCTTTTTTATTCCTGATCTATTCTTTTATCCTGTGCAGCACTTGGTCAACTCAGGTTGTTAAATGTGCTCTATAAATAAATGCGACTTGACTTGACTTTTTTAAAGCTTAAATATCGGTATCGATATCAGCCACAGGAGTTTTGAAATATCAGATATTATTTGTATTAGTAATTTAATCCTAAATTAATCCTAATAAAGCATGTTACCACATTTCCACTGATTCAGAGAAGAACTGCTGCAGATCGGCTAAAATATGCACAACAGGATTCCTTTTAAGCTAAAAACAAGTAAAGTTTGGATTCTAAGAACTGTTAAAAAACTAAACAAGTGTTAAATGTTTTCCACCCTCCAGTTCTGGTTACTGAGAAATCATTTGTTTAAGTTTGGGGGGGTTCCTCCGTCTCCAGGCCTCCTGCTGGAAGGCAGCCGTGCTCTTAGCAACGAGCCTTACATGGACTGGAGACAGAAACTGACTAAACACCTCCATCAGTCACTCCGGACAGTCGGCATTCATTTCCAGCTGCATCACCGCTCCTGACGAACACTCTGGTTACATAACCGCTCCGAGCAGAGGAAAGTCAGACCAACGACGCTGCCTTCATCTGTGTGAAGCTGCAGAGGAACTGTGCGGAGATGATCACACACCTGCAGGCATTTCTGCACGGAAACTGATCGTTTTGGAAAACAGCTTCCGGGATAATAAATATATTTCTTTGCATCAGAAGACTTAGTGAAGCTTGCTAACATTTTAAAATTGATCTTAAATATATTTATGCACACAAACATGTTGCACGTTTCTCAATACCAGACACGCTAAGAACATACTTGGGGGTTTGTTTGATTTTGGGCCTGTTTGTGTCCCTGATGAATTTTAATAAGAAAAATTGGGATGTCCGGGGCTTTTTTTTACGGATATCTGATATACCGATATTGTCCCTCTTTTGAATTCCAATATCTGATATCAACCGATACCGATATATGCAGAGAACCGCAGGTTGTATCTCTGTATTTGTGGTGACATTTCTATGAAAAATCTGTCTAAAAGAACCATTTTTTAAAATAAAATCTTACATGAATTTATATAAAAATATTTAGACTTTGACTCACAGAGGGACGACGATTCAGGTCGGGTAGGTGTGGCGAGGTATTGGGACAAAAAGTTTTTCAGTGACATTTTATTTTTGAGAAAAAGAAATCAAATAAACGCCCACTTGTGTACTTGCTCGTATGGACTAGTTGGAAGTACAGACTTCCAAAGACGGAAGGATCAAGTACGCTCGTTGTGCATTTGGAACAGAAACGTATTTGATTACGTGAAAGTTATGTCATGACAGTTATCTGTTATAAAAATGATACGTTGCGAAAGCGCCGCTGAGACATGGCAGTTAAGTCCAGTTAATCTGAGCAACTGTCCTATTGTTAGCTACCGTTAGCTGCTGTTAGCTACCGTTAGCTATTGTTAGCTACCATTAGCTGCTGTTAGCTAGTGTTAGCTGCTGTTAGCTGCCATTATCTGCTGTTAGCTACCATTATCTGCTGTTAGCTAGTGTTAGCTGCTGTTAGCTACCGTTAGCTGCTGTTAGCTATTGTTAGCTACCATTAGCTGCTGTTAGCTAGTGTTAGCTGCTTTTAGCTAATGTTAGCTGCTGTTAGCTGCTGTTAGCTTGTGTTAGCTGCTGTTAGCTAGTGTTAGCTGCTGTTAGCTGCCATTATCTGCTGTTAGCTACCATTATCTGCTGTTAGCTAGTGTTAGCTGCTGTTAGCTACCGTTAGCTGCTGTTAGCTATTGTTAGCTACCATTAGCTGCTGTTAGCTAGTGTTAGCTGCTTTTAGCTAATGTTAGCTGCTGTTAGCTGCTGTTAGCTTGTGTTAGCTGCTGTTAGCTTGTGTTAGCTGCTGCTAGCTAACGTTAGCTGCTGTTAGCTAGTGTTAGCTGCTCAGAAACAGAGGTACCAGTTTGTACTTAAAAGGGTCCAAAGATTGTTGCTGGGGGGGGGGGGTTCCTTTCTGAAAGACATTTCTGTACCTTCATGGTCCATTTTTGTACCTTATCAAGCTGTATGAGTTAATAAAGTACAATTAAACCAATTAAAGATGATGAATAAAAGTCAATAAAATAGAGATTATGACAACAATCAAAGATGCTAATAATAAATGAATAATTATTATAGAAATATTAGGCCAAACACATATATAATTATACATATAATTATTACTATGATTATTATGAAAATCATAATATAATAACTATAATTATACTACTGTTTAGAAGTACTGCTATTTATAGTTATTGTACAAGCTACACACATGTTTCAATGCTGCAGGTACCCTTAGGGTTGAAATGGTACAAATGTGTACTTTATATTACTTTGGAGCCTTTTTCATAGTATATAGGTACTTCTGGCCTCATAAAGACCAATATTGTACTTTTGAGAGAACATTTGTAAAAACTGTACCTGCAGGTACAGAAATGTTTGTGTCTCGTACGTATGTTTCTGAGTGTAGATAAAGGGAACGTAACATTTCCACTCGACTGTTATCGGTTAATCTGATCGTAAAACATCGGCGTGCACGTCCCACATCTCGGAGGTAAAAGAGCAGAACGTTTGTCTGAATGCTGAACTAGTTCTGCTTTCCAGAGCAGGTCTGAAAGGATGTCAGATATCAGCTCTGATATCGACCACTTACCTGGATCGGATATCGGCTGAATGAGGCCGATCCAGCCATTTCTTTTTTTTCTTTATTAATATCGTACACAGCAATACAATTACACCGATCGAGTCACTTCAGTTCTATGTTTGCGACGCCCGTTACTTCATCACGCAGAGCAGAGAAGTGCGATTTCTCTTTGCTGCTAATTAGGGGTGGGAAAAAATATCGATATATGTTGATATATATCGATATTTAAATACGCAATATTGGTCTATTTTACTGACAAAATCTTGCAGGATTTGTTAAGAGAACGATGAAATCTCACAATATTGTTAGTAAAATAGATCAATATCATGTTTTTAATTATCAATATGATAACATATAAAAATATTGCAATATTTCAGCGTTTGATATTTTTCCCAGCGCTACTGCTAATGTACACTTTATTTGTTAATAAATTACATTAATTGCTAGTTTTTATTAGTTATTATTTTTTGGAAAATTCTTAGTTTTAGTTTAGTTTTTATTAGTTTTCAGTGTTAGTTTTAGTTTGGGGGGATTTTTTTTTCTGTAAATGACACTAATTTGTCTGGTGTGACATCCAAAATCATCAGAAAGCCACTCAGAGTAAAACCGTTAGAGTAAATAGATTAAATAAAAATAGATTTCATATCATTCCAAAAGGCTGATGCATGAAATAAATTTACGAAGACTAAAACTAAGGATGTTTTCACAATAATTTTAGTTAGTTTGGTAAAGAAACGACACAGTTTCAGTTATCGGTTTCTAAAAAATAGTCATTTTTATTTTCTTTGCAGTTAACTAAAATGTTTTTTCAATTTTAGTTTTTGTATTTTCGCTAGTTTTAGTTATAATAGTTATAATAGTTTAGTTATAATAACCTCGGCTGTTACGTGTCCTCGCTAACATCTATTAATCCTGTTACAGCTAATTTAATTTACATTGACAATGTCTGAGTGTTTTCAAGAGGATGTAGTTTATTTACTTTCCCTGTTTTAGGGAAAACCCGCATCTTCAGAAATCCCCACATTCTTGTGTGCTAAGCTTCATATCCAGGATTTAACGAAGTCGGCTTCCCTCAGAGGCGTCTCAGTCCTCACGGTGCTGCAGTGAGGAATAAATGAACTTTATCTTGCTTTTCTACACGTTTGTGGCTGCTTCTTTTCTCAAACCCAGCAGCTCTTCTCTCACTTTATTTACTCTCTCCGTGTACCAGACAAATAAAATGTTTGTCCAAGTCAACTCTGCTGAGTGGCTCGTAAAAGCACGTATTGTTGTCAAGAAACGAAGAGTAAAGACAAAGACGGTGGAAGGGGGTATCAGTGACCAGCACATCTGCAGGAACAAGAAGAGACGCTTCACTGTAAAACTCAAGGCTCTCATTATGCGAAGCCTCTGCGGTTCAGACACGCTGCCAAGCCCAGAGTCCTAAATTTAGCCGATTCAAAGCCCTGAGAAGCCGCGAGGACTTCCATCAGCACGAACAAACCCCGTCCGTCTGAAGCCGGGAGA
This sequence comes from Atherinomorus stipes, assembly GCA_023101725.1. Taxonomy (NCBI): domain Eukaryota; kingdom Metazoa; phylum Chordata; class Actinopteri; order Atheriniformes; family Atherinidae; genus Atherinomorus; species Atherinomorus stipes. The sequence continues at coordinate 19,584 of JALJCO010007884.1, forward strand.
GCGTGTCGCTCTGCAACCTGCTGGAGCAACAAGGTCTGACTCAGTGCCAACAAGTTTACGGGAAACGCCGCTCATCTGATCCCAAAACAAAAGCAGTCAGCTCGGGAATTTTCTGACTAACGTTCAGCTACGATGGATCAGAGGTGAAGCAGCTGTGAGTCATGCAGCGAGCTGTTCGTGCTTCTGCTCCAGCTGCAGACAGGATGCACATGACAGAGGCGAGGGAAGCCACGTCCGTCTGCCATGCCGCGATGACGTGAGCGAGAAACTCAAACGAGTCATGCTGTGCTGTCAGGAAGGTGTGAGGACGAGATGTTGAAATCAGGTGATTCGTATGTCTGGAACTTACTTCCGGCCCTTAAAGCATCCGTACATCCCGGCCATGGCGCGGCAGAGACGAGACGAGACGAGACGAGGAAACTTTCCCCCAAACCGAAGCTTTGCCGTGTTTTCTGTCTCCTCAGGTCTGGGAATCCTCAAATCCTGCTGCGCTCCCTAATCCTCATGGGAGTCACGACTTCTTGGTCTTTACAGGAGAAGATGAAACCAGATCTTCCCGGTCCAAGTCAAACCCTCCTCTCAGACTCCGGCTCCTCCAAACCAGATCTTCCTGGTCCAAGTCAAACCCTCCTCTCAGACTCCGGCTCCTCCAAACTGCTCACAAAAGTTAGTTTGGAAAAATGACAGATTCCTTCGGAACTGGAGCTGGATTTCAGCAGAAGCAGGAAAAGGTCTTCTCCTGAGCGAATGTGAGACGCTGATCCTTCCAGCGTCTCATACGGCGCTCTGGATGAGTGGCTGCACGCCTCGCTCCTGTCCTCCAGCCGCCGGGACTGGCAGCGCTGCAGGAGGGAGGAGGGAGATGGAGAGGGAGGGAGGAGGCATGTGTGAACAAGATACTCCCCCCTCACCGTCCTCTCCTCTGCTGTTCGCTCGCTCACATGTTTCTGTTGTGAAAAACTGATTTAGAGGTTCCGGCTGACATCACACATCATCCCAGTCTGGAGAACTTGGTGTTCGTGTTTTTACTGCATTTCCTCAGCGGCGCTTTGGTCTGTGTGAACTTCATCAGCACCGTGATCATGATCCAGATCAGGGTCTGAGAAAGGCATCACGAGTTTAGGACATTCATTTGAAAATCAGGGATCGTGATATTCCCAAACGAAAAACCAGATTCTGTGAAATGGTCCCGTCATTTACAGGCACACATTCAGACATGACCTGCAACTGTCACTGTGACGCTGAGATTCGGGGGTGAATTTCCCGCGCTGTCCTGCAGACGTGACGTCATTGATGCTGAGATTCGGGGGTGAATTTCCCGCGCTGTCCTGCAGACGTGACGTCATTGATGCTGAGATTCGGGGGGGTGAATGTCCCGCGCTGTCCTGCAGACGTGACGTCATTGACGCTGAGATTCGGGGGTGAATTTCCCGCGCCTCATTCATACGTGGTGACGGTAAGCTACGTATGTAGCCTCATTCATACGTGGTGATGGTAAGCTACGTATGTAGCCTCGTTCATACGTGGTGATGGTAAGCTACGTATGTAGCCTCATTCATACGTGGTGATGGTAAGCTACGTATGTAGCCTCATTCATACGTGGTGATGGTAAGCTACGTATGTAGCCTCATTCATACGTGGTGATGGTAAGCTACGTATGTAGCCTCATTCATACGTGGTGACGGTAAGCTACATATGTAGCCTCGTTCATACGTGGTGACGGTAAGCTACGTATGTAGCCTCATTCATACGTGGTGACGGTAAGCTACGTATGTAGCCTCATTCATACGTGGTGACGGTAAGCTACGTATGTAGCCTCATTCATACGTGGTGACGGTAAGCTACGTATGTAGCCTCATTCATACGCGGTGACGGTAAGCTACGTATGTAGCCTCATTCATACGTGGTGACGGTAAGCTACGTATGTAGCCTCATTCATACGTGGTGACGGTAAGCTACGTATGTAGCCTCATTCATACGTGGTGACAGTAAGCTACGTATGTAGCCTCATTCATACGTGGTGATGCTAAGCTACGTATGTAGCCTCATTCATACGTGGTGACGGTAAGCTACGTATGTAGCCTCATTCATACGCGGTGACGGTAAGCTACGTATGTAGCCTCATTCATACGTGGTGACGGTAAGCTACGTATGTAGCCTCATTCATACGTGGTGATGGTAAGCTACGTATGTAGCCTCATTCATACGTGGTGATGGTAAGCTACGTATGTAGCCTCATTCATACGTGGTGACGGTAAGCTACGTATGTAGCCTCATTCATACGTGGTGACGGTAAGCTACGTATGTAGCCTCATTCATACGCGGTGACGGTAAGCTACGTATGTAGCCTCATTCATACGTGGTGACGGTAAGCTACGTATGTAGCCTCATTCATACGTGGTGACGGTAAGCTACGTATGTAGCCTCATTCATACGTGGTGACGGTAAGCTACGTATGTAGCCTCATTCATACGTGGTGACGGTAAGCTACGTATGTAGCCTCATTCATACGTGGTGACGGTGAGCTACGTATGTAGCCTCGTTCATACGTGGTGACGGTAAGCTACGTATGTAGCCTCGTTCATACGTGGTGATGGTAAGCTACGTGTGTAGCCTCATTCATACGTGGTGACGGTAAGCTACGTATGTAGCCTCATTCATACGTGGTGACGGTAAGCTACGTATGTAGCCTCATTCATACGTGGTGACGGTAAGCTACGTATGTAGCCTCATTCATACGTGGTGACGGTAAGCTACGTATGTAGCCTCATTCATACGTGGTGACGGTAAGCTACGTATGTAGCCTCATTCATACGTGGTGACGGTAAGCTACGTATGTAGCCTCATTCATACGTGGTGATGGTAAACTACGTATGTAGCCTCATTCATACGTGGTGACGGTAAACTACGTATGTAGCCATATTCATACGTGGTGATGGTAAACTACGTATGTAGCCTCATTCATACGTGGTGATGGTAAACTACGTATGTAGCCTCATTCATACGTGGTGACGGTAAGCTACGTATGTAGCCTCATTCATACGTGGTGACGGTAAGCTACGTATGTAGCCTCATTCATACGTGGTGATGGTAAACTACGTATGTAGCCTCATTCATACGTGGTGACGGTAAGCTACGTATGTAGCCTCGTTCATACGTGGTGATGGTAAGCTACGTATGTAGCCTCGTTCATACGTGGTGATGGTAAGCTACGTATGTAGCCTCACTCATACGTGGTGATGGTAAGCTACGTATGTAGCCTCGTTCATACGTGGTGATGGTAAGCTACGTATGTAGCCTCACTCATACGTGGTGATGGTAAGCTACGTATGTAGCCTCATTCATACGTGGTGATGGTAAGCTACGTATGTAGCCTCATTCATACGTGGTGACGGTAAGCTACGTATGTAGCCTCATTCACACGTGGTGATGGTAAGCTACATATGTAGTCTCATTCATACGTGGTGACGGTAAACTACGTATGTAGCCATATTCATACGTGGTGATGGTAAGCTACGTATGTAGCCTCATTCATACGTGGTGACGGTAAACTACGTATGTAGCCATATTCATACGTGGTGATGGTAAAACTACGTATGTAGCCTCATTCATACGTGGTGACGGTAAGCTACGTATATACCCTCTCATCATACATGGTGACGAGTATAGCTACACGTATATAGCCTCATTCATCACGTGGTGACGGTACACGCTACGTATGTAGCCTCATTCATACAGTGATTTATGACGGTAAAGCTACGTATGTAGCCTCGTTCATACGTGGTGATGGTAAGCTACGTATGTAGCCTCATTCATACGTGGTGACGGTAAGCTACGTATGTAGCCTCATTCATACGTGGTGACGGTAAGCTACGTATGTAGCCTCATTCATACGTGGTGATGCTAAGCTACGTATAAAAGTAGCTCCAGAGTCTTTCTCAGCATGAGGGGAAGTGGAAGATAACGTTACATCATTCTGTGGGTGGAATGTTCCTTTAATGCAGGAAGTCTCATCTGAGCTCAGAGGCGGCGGCGTGAGAAACAACCGGAGAAGCTGCTGCTGCTGTTCAGAGTTTCTCAATCTCAACAAGCCCAGACTGAACGCTGTCTGCGTGATTCAGACGAGTCAGAAGATGTGCGTGTGCTCGCTGGTGTGTAGATGTGTGTCAGTGTAAACAAACAGCTGCACGGGTTCCACACACACACACACACACACATATATATATATATATGTGTGTGTGTGTGTGCGTGTGTGTACATATGTGCGTGTGTGTGTGTGTATATATACACACACACACTAGTTTTCTACAATGATCCGCTCGCTCTGCTGTGGACAGTGGGACATTTTATCAGGCTTTGATCGTATATATATACATGTGTGTGTCTTTATCTTCATCCTCACCCTCACGCTCATCTATCATCTCAGATATATAAGGACCTGTGTGTGGATAACTGGCACACACACACGCATTTAGGGAACTATAAACAGGTAGAAATGAGTGTGTGTGTACCTGTAAATGTTCAGACACACACAGATATATATGTATACATACATGTGTGTGTGTGTGTATATATATACACACACACACATATGATGAATATATATATATATATATACTAAATCTAGATATATATGTCCTGTGTGTGTGTAGATATATACACACACACACAGACATCTAAATATATATATAGAGAGATTTATTATGTGTGAATCTGCATATATATATACACCCACACAGACAGACTTATCATATATATATAAATATATGTCTGTGTGTGTGTGTATATATATACACACACGGACTCAGATATATATCATATCCTGCAGAGGGAGATTTATCAGGAATCTGAATATCGTCCTGCAGAGGGAGATTTATCAGGAATCTGAACATATCGTCCTGCAGAGGGAGATTTATCAGGAATCTGAATATCGTCCTGCAGAGGGAGATTTATCAGGAATCTGAACGATATCGTCCTGCAGAGGGAGATTTATCAGGAATCTGAATATCGTCCTGCAGAGGGAGATTTATCAGGAATCTGAACGATATCGTCCTGCAGAGGGAGATTTATCAGGAATCTAAACGATATCGTCCTGCAGAGGGAGATTTATCAGGAATCTGAATATCGTCCTGCAGAGGGAGATTTATCAGGAATCTGAATATCGTCCTGCAGAGGGAGATTTATCAGGAATCTGAATATCGTCCTGCAGAGGGAGATTTATCAGGAATCTGAATATCGTCCTGCAGAGGGAGATTTATCAGGAATCTGGAGATATCGTCCTGCAGAGGGAGATTTATCAGGAATCTGAACGATATCGCCTAAAGGGAAAAAATCAGGAATCTGAGCGATATCGTCCTGCAGAGGGAGATTTATCAGGAATATGAATATCGTCCTGCAGAGGGAGATTTATCAGGAATCTGAACGATATCGTCCTGCAGAGGGAGATTTATCAGGAATCTGAACGATATCGTCCTGCAGAGGGAGATTTATCAGGAATCTGAATATCGTCCTGCAGAGGGAGATTTATCAGGAATCTGAATATCGTCCTGCAGAGGGAGATTTATCAGGAATCTGAATATCGTCCTGCAGAGGGAGATTTATCAGGAATATGAACGATATCGTCCTGCAGAGGGAGATGTATCAGGAATCTGAATATCGTCCTGCAGAGGGAGATTTATCAGGAATCTGAACGATATCGTCCTGCAGAGGCAGATTTATCAGGAATATGAACGATATCGTCCTGCAGAGGGAGATTTATCAGGAATCTGAACGATATCGTCCTGCAGAGGGAGATTTATCAGGAATCTAAACGATATCGTCCTGCAGAGGGAGATTTATCAGGAATCTGAATATCGTCCTGCAGAGGGAGATTTATCAGGAATCTGAATATCGTCCTGCAGAGGGAGATTTATCAGGAATCTGAATATCGTCCTGCAGAGGGAGATTTATCAGGAATCTGAATATCGTCCTGCAGAGGGAGATTTATCAGGAATCTGAACGATATCGTCCTGCAGAGGGAGATTTATCAGGAATCTGAACGATATCATCCAGAGGGGAATCTGAGCGATATCGTCCTGCAGAGGGAGATTTATCAGGAATCTGAATATCGTCCTGCAGAGGGAGATTTATCAGGAATCTGAACGATATCGTCCTGCAGAGGGAGATTTATCAGGAATCTGAAAGATATCGTCCTGCAGAGGGAGATTTATCAGGAATCTGAATATCGTCCTGCAGAGGGAGATTTATCAGGAATCTGAACGATATCGTCCTGCAGAGGGAGATTTATCAGGAATCTGAAATATCGTCCTGCAGAGGGAGATTTATCAGGAATCTGAACGATATCGTCCTGCAGAGGGAGATTTATCAGGAATCTGAACGATATCGTCCTGCAGAGGGAGATTTATCAGGAATCTGAACGATATCGTCCTGCAGAGGGAGATTTATCAGGAATCTGAATATCGTCCTGCAGAGGGAGATTTATCAGGAATCTGAGCGATATCGTCCTGCAGAGGGAGATTTATCAGGAATCTGAACGATATCGTCCTGCAGAGGGAGATTTATCAGGAATCTGAAATATCGTCCTGCAGAGGGAGATTTATCAGGAATCTGAATATCGTCCTACAGAGGGAGATTTATCAGGAATCTGAATATCGTCCTGCAGAGGGAGATTTATCAGGAATCTGAATATCGTCCTGCAGAGGGAGATTTATCAGGAATCTGAATATCGTCCTGCAGAGGGAGATTTATCAGGAATCTGAACGATATCGTCCTGCAGAGGGAGATTTATCAGGAATCTGAATATCGTCCTGCAGAGGGAGATTTATCAGGAATCTGAATATCGTCCTGCAGAGGGAGATTTATCAGGAATCTGAACGATATCGTCCTGCAGAGGGAGGTGTATCAGCTCTCCTATGAGCCTGGACGCTCCATCACCTCCACGTTTCTGCGTACGTGTTTCTTAACGCCGGCAGGTCCAAACGGGTCCACGAGCGTGACACATCTGTCTTGGATCCGTCACTCTGTGCAAGCGTGCACGTGTCCGTGCACGTGTCCGTGCACGTATCAGTCTGAGGAGTTTCTGTTTACAGAGCCGAGAGGAATGTCGGTCAGTTTCCCCTCCAAGAGAAAAAACTGGATGTTGGTATTTCCTGAAACAAGCTGAGTCTGGACCCACTGGGAGGGACACCGTACAGAAGATCTGTGGGGGGGGGTCGTTTCTGATTCAGGGAAATGGAAAATCTTGCCCCCCGGTCCTTTAACAGAAAGATGTTTGAAGACGTTTAAACTAGTCAGTCCGTGTTTTACTGGCTGCTGGCAGCTTTGTCAGCGACGGCCCCCCTGAAGGGACGAGCGGACATGTTGCTACAACAACGCTGACGCTCCTCTTCCACCAGCACCTACGAGCCCCCGCCTTACTTAAAGCCATATGCCCCCCCCCCCCCCCGGGTGAAACTGAAAAATGAAATAATGTCTTTTACTTTCCTGACTTGTCTCGTACACTAAGACTTTGTTAATTAGGAAAAAAAGAAAGAAAGAAAGTTGAAGCTCCATCAGGGAAGCTAGCATAAGTCTACCATGCTATGCTACGTTTGAGAGCATCCATCCACCAATCAGCAGTCAGCTGATCACCAGACCAAACAAGAGCAGTGACCTCATCGCAAAGATGGCGTCCGCAGACGCGCCAGCATCAGTTCAGCTGAAGTTCTGAGGTTTGAGCTCATTCGTTGAGTCTGAGTTCAAAGTCAAATCATGAAAAAGTATCAGAGCACGACCGTGGAAGCGGAGATGAAGGCCAGCTGACCCCCCCCCCCCACCCCCCCTACCGCCACCCCCACCCCCACCCCAACGACCCATCACAGCACCCCCACCCCCCCCCCAGAGCCAAGCACCCCATCACAGCACCCCCACCTCAGAGCCAAGGACACCATCACAGCACCCCCCACCTCAGAGCCAAGGACACCATCACAGCACCCCCACCTCAGAGCCAAGGACCCCATCACAGCACCCCCACCCCAGAGCCAAGGACCCCATCACAGCACCCCCACCCCAGAGCCAAGGACCCCCCCACCGCCACCCCAGAGCCAAGCAGCCCATCACAGCACCCCCACCCCAGAGCCAAGGACCCCATCACAGCGCCCCCACCCCAGAGCCAAGGACCCCCCCCACCGCCACCCCAGAGCCAAGCACCCCATCACAGCACCCCCACCCCAGAGCCAAGGACCCCATCACAGCGCCCCCACCCCAGAGCCAAGGACCCCATCACAGCGCCCCCACCCCAGAGCCAAGGACCCCATCACAGCACCCCCACCCCAGAGCCAAGGACCCCATCACAGCACCCCCACCCCAGAGCCAAGGACCCCATCACAGCGCCCCCACCCCAGAGCCAAGCACCCCATCACAGCACCCCCACCCCAGAGCCAAGGACCCCATCACAGCACCCCCACCCCAGAGCCAAGGACCCCATCACAGCACGGTCGCAGTGACACGGTGACGCTGCAGCAGCTCTGCAATGCAAACATGAGACGGGCTCTCCGAGGCCCCCGGGGGGGTCATGCAGCGTCAGACAGGAGCAAGACGACACCATCCAGCAGCCATGAAGGAGCTGAACATCTGCTCGTCACACCTGGTTCTGGTTCTGGTTCTGGTTCTTCATCAGAGTGACGCTGGTTCCTCCTCACCGATGCACCTGAACGCAGCATCAGAGTAACGCTGGTTCCTCCTCACTGATGCACCTGAACGCAGCATCAGAGTAACGCTGGTTCCTCCA
>JALJCO010007885.1:0-185490 GCA_023101725.1 Atherinomorus stipes
GTTATCAGACCGGCCAGTGAGTGCTGGCACCATTTACCCAGATCATGAATGTCTGACGATGTATTAATGATCCTGTTTATCATCAGAGCAGGTCACAGAAACTTAAGCGCATGTCAGAAAGAGGGCGACCAGTGAGCTGCCTCAACAGCTGTCACTTCCGCATTTCTGCAGATGTGACGTTGAATGGATAGTTTTAATAAACAGCAGAGGTCTCAAAAGTAGAAGTAAAAGTAGTTTTTAAGTACAAATCCTGCCATGTTTTTGGATCTGCCAGTACATTTAGAACTGCTGTTTTCACTAACGAGCTCATCTACCTGCAGGAGCTAATTAAACCCAGCTGCTTCAGTGATTGGTTGGAAAAACTGCCCGACAAGGTTTCTACTTTCTACCTCTACCCAATTTCTGACACCTCTGATAAACAGCTGATGGAGGTGGTGAGAAAATATGAAAATGAAAACAACACACATGGCATTTAAATACACGGACACCACCGCGTGGGCAACACCAGACGTTTAATGCAAATGGGTCACAGGATGAACACTGTCACTCCCCCCCCCCCCACCCCCCACCCCCGCGTACGCCCGGTTACAGAGCTTTTTCTGGAGTATGTGTTCACTTGACAAAAATGAACTTTTGTCTTGTTCTTGCAGCTCGAGGGCAGTAACAAAGTTCTTGTTTCTCGTGGAGCATGTAATAAACTTCAGGCTAAGATAGAAGCTCTGCGTGAAACTAAATGAAGACATTTGGGAACCTAAAGCTGAATCCTTGAAAAGAGCTAAATTTCCACCAATACCCAGATACTTATCCTTATTTTTTTCTATTTTCTTTCAATTGTTAAAGATGTTTTAAAAAATTCTGATAATTTCTTTTTTTTTTTATTTATTAAATCAGAACAAAACTGAAAAAAATGGAAGAGGATTAGGGCCACTGAAAAAAAATTCTGAGAAAAAAGTCAGAATTCTGAGATTAATGTTGATTTTTTTTTTTTTTTTTTTAGATTAATTTTTTTCCGGAACATAAAACAAATTCGGCAGATTTTTTTAATGTTCTGGAAAAAATTCAGAAATCTGACTTTTGGGAAATTGAAAAAAAAAAAAGAAAATCCTGAAAAAAAAGTCAAAATTCTGACTTTTTTTTTTGTCAGAATTATATTTATTTTTTCTTCAGTGGCCCCAGTCCTCTCCCGTCCTTCATGAATCACGGCCATAGTTTTGCTTTTCTCTGTAATCTGCTCAGCGTGGTGTCTGTTCTGCCCTTTCTGCCTCATCTTCCTCCATGTCCCCTCTGCAGCTCCGTCATCCTCACAGTTTTTATAACGACTGATGAAGCTTAAAACCAAACTAATCATGTTGAACTTTATAGTTCTGGTATGTCTGATGACTTCTGGCTGCAGCTATGAAGTAAAGTCACTCTCACACAGGGTGTCCACCCCTGCTCCAGCCAAGATTTTATATCACCATAACCTGCCAACAGCTGCCATGGCAACCTCCCTTTCCCACCATCCCAGTTCCCACTGTCCCAGATTTCTATGTGTAGTCTCTCCTTTCTCTCTTTCAGGAGTGAAAGCTGTTGTAGATGAGCAGATCTGAGTTGGATCAGGTTACTGGAGTATGGATGGCAGTTTCATGATGATGTCAGCACGCTGGATTTAAACTCCTGGTGTGGAAGGTTGCAGACCAGATGAAACTGGTAGAAACCTGCAGGGTCTCACCTGGTCTGGTGTCTTATTTGTGTAAAATGTGATAGTGAGGGGAGGAGCGTGAAGACCTGTCGTTATGTTTCTTACCTTTTTCTTGGTGACTTCCTTCTTCATCCCCACAAACCCAGAACAGATCCCCCCCCCTCCTCCCCCCCCATCTCACTAAGCAGATGATGATTGGATTCAGACGAAGACGTTTTTGTTCCCCATTGTCCCCCTACCAGAGCGGTCAAAGGTGGAGCCCCCAGCCCGGTCCCCTCCTGTCCACATTCCGACTCTGCAGTCTAATGTATGATTTAAAAAAATCTATATATTTAGGACCCTCTTTGAAGACTAGATTGTTCATCTCAAAGGGGTTTATCCTATAAATAAATTGAAATCGAAATGTGTGGTGCGACAGACTGGCGACCTGTCCAGGGTGTACCCCGCCTCTTACCTGATAATAGCTGGGATAGACTCCAGCAACCCCCGTGACCCTGAACTGACTAAGTGGTATGGAAAATGAATGAATGAATGTGTGGAGGGTCCAGGCTGCAAGGATAACAACAAACATGACCGGGACCCTTCTTATCAGAAGATTTCTTCTTCCCTGGATACATTCCCTGTAAGCCCCCCCCCCCCCCCCCCCCCCCCCCCGACCGAACATTACCGAATGTTCGGTTTTAGCAGGGAAAACATGATTAATCAATGATTTTATCACAGAGGACAGCCCCTGATACACTTTTCCATACACTGAATGCAGGGGAGAAAGTTTTCCTATAAAACAAACTGTTCTATACTGTGCTATAGAGGAAAAGACAGAAAAGAAAACAAGCAAAAAAAGAGGAAGGAGACAAGTTCAGAAAAGAAAATTAGAGAACAAGATACACTAAAATGAAGCAAAAGTGACCCCACAAGATGAAACCTGAACCCAAACCAAATCTGTCCATCACTTGATTTTATGTTTCTAGCTGAAACTTGGTTAGATAAAACGATAGAGCAGCTGTTCTCATTGAGTCAACCTCAGTTTTTATCCGTGATCTGTGTTGATTTTGACTGTATCATTATTGTTGGTGATTTTAACATCCATGTTGACAACCTTCAGGACAAAGGGACGAAGGACCTGCCACTTTGGACAACTTGGGCTGACTCAGCATGTGACAGAGCCCACAATAGGAAACACCTTAGATTCACTGATTATGAAAGGGTTTGGACATTTCCAAAGTTACGGTGTGTGATGTGGGGCTTTTGTATCACTACTGTGTTTTCTTTGAGAGTACTATTTCAGTGCACACAAATGTTTCAACGAATGTGATAACTAAATGGTGTATAAATAAAAATACCAGTTGAGATTTTGAAAGAGATCTTCTCTTAACATCCGCCTTGTGAGTTACTAGCTTTAATACGAGCATGCTAAATGTTATGGATTCTATTGCTCCTATTAAGGTGAAGGTTATCTCTGGAGGGAAAAAGTCTCCATGGAGAAATTCCACACTGGTGAAAACTGAAAAGAGAGTGTCGGAAAGTCGAGCGCAGATGGAGAAAAACAAAACTACAGGTTCACTATGACATCTGCAAGGAGAAGCTTCACTTTTATCATTTACAGCTGAAGAATGCAAGGAATTCATATTTTTCTGACATCATCAAAAAACAATCATAATGCTCGGGCTTATTTGTTACAGTCGACAGGCTAACAAACCCTCATGTATCAGTAGCTCCTGAACTTTATTCCACCAAATCCTCCAATGACTTTGCCAAATTCTTCACAGATAAAATCCAAAATTTCAGACAAGTTGGTCAGATGTTGCCCATAGTGGTCAAAGGAATATTAAAGCTGGGGACACACTACACAATTATTTGCCCTAACCCTAACCTTAACCCACGATTGTCAGTCGGGTGTAGTCTGCTGGGGCTAGTTGAGTTCAGTCTGCTTCGCCAGTTGAGGGAAAAGCACGACTGGGAGCCGCGCTGCAGAACTGCAGGGGTCTGCATGTGCAACAAACTGCATGGATTTGCTACTGTAACCCGGCGTACGATCAAATCCTGAAAACGTTGTATGCACAACAATATTCAGATGTAATTTATGCATACGCATGGATCCAAGTACGTTCTCTTTGTACATCCTAATAAACGTGGAATAGAGCGCGCACGTTAGAGTATCTGCACTGGGGATTCTCCTCTCTGCACCATCAGAAAGCAAAATATGACCATAGAAGTGAAGAAAATGAAGGATGAACTTGAGACTGTTTGTTTAACTGAAAAACTGGCAAAGTTGTGTTCTGTGGCATGCTGTCCTTAGGCATTAAAAGAGTGTGTAACACACTGCTGTGGGGTCAGAGTCGTGCACACAAGCTGAAATAAGAAGCACAACAGCAAATGGTATACTACAACAAAATGTAGAAGAGAATCTGGAAGATGATTTGTGTCTTCTTCTTCTGTTCTGTATAACGGCAGCTGGCACACAAGGACTCATGATTTCCACCACCTCAGCCGGGTTGAACGATCTTGTTGTCCGTGATCCCGTGGAGGATACAGTCATTAAACATGTTATCCCCAATCTTGAATGAATCTCCAGAGTCCAGTTGGTTAATGTGAAAGCTTCAGTCTTTTCAAAATCAGCAACAACTATGACAGTTGTGTAGTGTGTCCCTAGCATAAGGGAGTTTGTGTGTTTGCTCAGACAGATGAAAAATTAGGGGGAACATTGTTGGTGTTACTGATCTCCAGTAGATCCAGAAGGTTCCTCTGTGGCAGATATTGATTAATGATGATCAGCTGACTTTGTACTATAAGTTTAAATACTGATGGGACTGCTTAAGACTTAGCAACACATTTCTACACATCTTTTGTTGTGTTTAGCTTTCTTTATTTAATTGTAAGATTCAGGAAGCCAGTACCCTAACTGTGTTAAAGGCAGGGTAGGATATTCTGGAAAAACGGTTAGAGCAAAGCTAAATTTGAAAAAAGATATACACCCCCAAAACCACGCCTCCAGAGCACAGGAACGCGTCCGCCGTTAGTTGTCGGTAAACATAACCAAGTGGCTAGCTTGTCAGCTTCCCAGTAAACAGCAGAAGAACCACGTTTCTAAAAGTGATAATTATCTCACCTCCAACTTCTTCTGCGGTGTAAAACATCCTTACTGCAAACACCAACACCTCCATGACTTCATCCACATCTGTTTTTTCTTTTTAAGATGTCGTAGCGCAACCCTTCTGGTAGCTAATCAGAAGTGCTGCTTGTTTAGGGATAATGATAAGAGAAGCTAATGTTGTCTTATGAGTCAGAGTACAGACCTGAATTATGGATTCAGCAGCGTGGTGTTTGTAGTCAGGCACCTCGTTGGTCAGCCTGCTAGCAGTGGCTGAGCTAAGATGATGCAGCGGTGAAGAATCACAGACGCGTCGCTTAAGGTTACACGTTTATTACAATATAACTGGTAAAATACGGCAAAGGACTGTGTCGTCAGACCCTGTACGTGTCTCAGCGGTCAAAACGGAGTCCCCAGGTCCAGCTGTCTGTAGTCCGCGCTCGCTCACGTTCCGAAGGACCCCGTCTTCCTGTTTACTGTGATACTTTATAGAAGCCTGTCAGACCCCTCCCCACCTGATATTCAGTCTGTAGTGAGTCGTCTGTGAATGACACGTCAGCTTGGGATCTAGGTTCATAATTTGTCATGTCGCCCTAATTTATCAGTCGTCCTTGTCCTTGTCATAATCTTAACAGTATATATCTATAGAGTCAGACAGTCTGCCACCACACTCCCCCTCAGTGACGTAATTCACGTCACTCACCCAGTCGAACTAGATATGTGTCATTTACCCAAACCCTCATTAACTAACTAAATCAAATTCAAGTCCCCATAATCAACTTAAACATAAATCACCCCAAGTCACCCTACCTTACTGTTACCCGTCAGTCTTGACACAGCCCTTGCCAACAATCAATTACATATTAAATAAAAAATAGGAAAGATAGAGAAAGTAGAGGAGGAAAGACAGAAAATCACAAAATCACATCCTAACGTGTAACCTTATAAAAGATTTGTTTACAGGTACGCAAATCGGTATGCGTTCACAATACAATCATTGTGGACACAATCAATAAAACATTTAACAATCAAAAACAATCAAACAATAATCAAAACAGAATTACTGGCTAATTGATCCTTAGCTGTAAGAAAATTATATGATTAACACTAATCAATGTGTATGTTATTAACCTTATGATCAACAAATATCAAATTAACTCTATGATTAACAAATTCATAATGATTAACAAATTCAATGTGTAAGCAATTAACACTATGATTAACAAATTAAATGTGTAAGCAATTAGCTGATTAACCAAAACATAACGAAACTCAATGTGAATAAAATCTAACTGATTAATAGAACTCAATGTGTCTGAAATTAACTCTATTGATTAACAATTTACTATACCACCTACCACCTCAACATGTACGCAAACAATTCCACCACTTAACCAAATCAAAGTGTGTGATTTAACAATACTGATTAGTAAAATCAACAGGAACAACTAAAATGTGTGATGCAGAACCTTAAAACAACTCAATTACCACTAAATGAAAATTGATGTGAAATAAAGATGACACAACTAGAAATGTGTGTGTGAAATTATTCTTAGCTGAAACAGAAACTTTAAAATCGTTAACTTTATGTGAAAACACCAATTATCCTCCTGGTATGATTCTTGTAGAAATGCAGCATTTGGATAGTAATTTCTTGGCCCCTTGTCAGTCATAGACTGAATTTCCTGTAGCTCGAACAACCACCCCCCTCAGCCACATAATGAGACTATGTTGGCTGAGGAAAGCAGATCCAACATCCAGTGTGCAATATCAAAGCAGATTATGCAGAGATTTGTAACTTTATTTTGCAGCTGACATGTTACTGATGTGTCTTCTTGCACCACGACCACGATGGCTCTTTGTAACCTGATGCCTCAGTTTATTCACAGGCACAGGTCAAGGTAACCATCACCACCCATCTCCACAGGTGTCAACCTTCTTCACATTTCTGGACACATTTTGAGCAGTGAACAGCACAGCGAGTGATGACGCAGACATCAACAACTCAGCCTCTGTGAGAGACTCGTCTCACCCTCAACATCCAGGCTGCATCCTTATTTTTGTCGTGGTGTACAACATACAGTGTTGCCATGTCAGCTGTTCTGTTGAGCAGCTGAGGACTGATTTCTTTCCGGACGGCTTGATTCAGCAGTGACCTGTTTGCAGAAAAAAACAACAGCTTACCACAGATACACAAATACATGTAATGTCGTTTTATTTCTAATTGGATTAACGTTACTCCCCGGAGTGAAAAGTTGTTGTTCGTCCAGTTCGGCTCTCCTCGGCTCTCCTCTGCGTCCTCAGCGTCCTTTCCATTTCCTTCGAAGCGGTCCCGACTCTTCTCCTTTGGTTATGGTGAACTTTCCTCCTTCCTGTGGTGTGGGTGGAATTTTCTGAAACACTATTACACTTTTCCATTGTCTAATTGGATTAAGACTAAACAGGTCAAACAGCTAATATGACCTCTTTACTACTGTGTGCACCAGTTCTTCTGCAGTTCTGTGTTCTGTGGCTTCAAGCCAAAGAGAGAAACGGCAAAATACTGTCAAAAATTACAGTTTCTGTTTTACTTTGATGACATAAATTACAGAATCCACCCGGAGGTTGTAGAAAACTTCTTTTTGGCACAAGCAGTCGACCTGAGAAAGGCACAAACATTTCCTGGATTGCTGGTCAGACAGATGTAACATCTTTACAATTGCAGCTCTCCTGAAGAGCATCAGATCATCAGTTCAGTTCAGAGTTTCATGGGCGTGCCCATGTATGGGGGACCGCTGAGACACAGTACTAGGACTCCGACAACACAGTGACATCTTTTGGCCTTCCGACAGTGTTAGAGCTCGGACTACTGCGGTTAATTCGGCTCGTTGGGCTGAACACGCGTTTGTTAGTTTCGCGGCTTTCAAGCAGGTGGAAATTGTCGTTTACGCTGTCATACTGAATCCATCGCATAACCCGATTCTAGGCCTCTGCTGGAACGATAACACGACCCATCTGTGAAAAACAGAGATTCATTATCATTTAGTGATATTGCCTTCAGATCTGGTCTAAGTTTTGTGTTCTGTTCACATTCAGCTGCACAATCATGAGGTTCTCCATCACCTGGGAGGGGAATCAAATCTGCTGGGTTTTTTTGTTTCTACACACTTTGATGGTTACGTCTGGGTACTCAAGAATCCGTTGGTAGTCAACGATTCTTTTTGGGGTGTAAGTGGAATGCCCCCTTTTTCCAACAGCTTAACAACTTTGTGTTCCCACTAAAATCTGCACATCATAACCCATGGTTAAAGTTGATGCATGTGAGTTCACCTGATGAACTGCTGCAGGTGGCTGTGGGTAGCAGGATGGCAGACCGAGTTCTATTGGGCTCAGCGCAGTACTGAAATAGGTTACACATTGTGGCTTTTCTCCAACACTTGTGTTTTGAGCTAAAACCCAACATGCATGGCCCTGTCTGCAACTGACATATAGAATGAACGATCTGTCATAGTTTGGGATCGCAAGAACTGGTGCTGTTTGGAGTGCAAGTTTGATGTCTTCAAAGGCCTGGTCTGCAAGAGGCGTCCAGGTCAGTGAAGTTTCCCTCAACATTGTTGTCCCTAAGGCCCTTTACTATATCTCTAGCGGCTGTACAAGAACAGAATAATGTTCGACCCAATTTCATTAATACTTCATTATCCTAAGGAAGGTTAACATCTGTTGAATGTCTTGGGTTTTATAGCACTGTTGATCGCTTCAAGATTTGATTGCAGAATTTGTTTTTTCCCTTCAGAAGACATGCGGTTTTTGTTTTTGATCTCTGACTGACAGAATCTGCAGTTTTTTGTAGAGTCTTTGTTCCTGCTCAGCTAAGTAGCTGAGGAGATTACAGAAAAAAATAATTATTGGTAAGAGTAGGCTAAGAGCATCATCACAATAAGAAATTACAACGTTCGGGAGTTTAAACTGACGATCTGAGGTTCTGTCTCAGTTCCTTTGTGAACTTCGCCAGTGAGTTCACAAAGGCTCTGTGGCATACTCATGTACTTCAAAATGGCATTCGAACTGAAATAGAAACAGTTACTTGGGAAACTTGAACTGACTTTTATGCCAAATAAATACTACAATGTTTCATTTTTCAAAACTATACATGTTTTAACAATTTCCTCTCATACTTTTTGAATGTGAGTCTGTACAGGGTTCTTCATGGGAGCGTGCAAAGCTTTTTTAGTTTAACACTCACCGGTTGGGCAGATTTTATCTGACGTCTGAGTCCAATTTCACCCAACTTACTTGGTACATTGGATAATATTTGGAAAGCAGTTTCGCTTGGTCGTCGTCGGCGTTCGATTGGCTCGGTAAAATTGCTATCGTTGGAGTGCTTCACCTCTGCAAGAGACAGACAACTTTAGGAATTCTTTCTTTGTGTTTGTGATACAAATGGTTGTTGTGTTTCAAAATAAGCTAATTTTCTAACTTCTACAATCATGGTATCTAAATGTTTTGATGTGTAGTTAATGTTAATGAACAGTGTGATTTGTGAGAAGCTGTTGGTCACATCTCTTTGAATACTCTCAGACATTTTCACTCCAATGGCTGTCACACAGATTTCAGGCCAGTCTTTGGGGGTTCTGTGTCAGCTGGAAAGTCTTTCAGTGGGCAGCGTGGGTTTTCTAAGTTTCAAGGCAATTGTCCATTATGAAATTGTCCAGGTTTCAACTGCTTGAAACAATAGGAGATGTTATTTCACCCAACCAACAGATAAGAGCAGATTCTTTGGACACATCATGGCATATGGCTGTTCGATTGTCTGCAGTCTTGTGCCTTCGTTTGTGCACAAAATTGCCATGTTCAGGGGGCAGGATTTGACATCTACCTGGAGTGCCAATTAGGAACAGTTTCTCCGAATTTAACCCATCTGAGGTTAAACCTATTTAAAGTGGCTGGGGAGCAGTTGGTGGGGGTTAAGACCTTGCTCAAGGGCCCACAGTAATTAACGGAGGTCATTTTGTCTCATAGTAGCATAACATGACACTCAAAACATTCTTGAGCAAGGTTCTAATTCCCCACACCAAATTTCAGCCACTTTAAATATTTAACTAGATGGGTTAAATTGGAGAAATAATTTCTAATTGGCACCAAATTAAATTAATAAAGTATATATATCTTTTAAAAAACATGGTTCAGTGTGTGTAGCATTGCCTCAAAATTTCATGATGGACAGGTTCCCAGCGTAGTTCCTCTTCAGCCATGGCTCTCATAAATGCGGTTTATATTTTTTTCCATAAATGCATGAGTCCCTGAAGGTGTGGTCTATGCAGCGCATGTTGATCGTACTAATATTGCCCGAGAAGAAAGCCATCCCACATGCAATGGATGTCTGTTTATGTTTTGTTTTAATATCCTAAACAGAACTGGAATAATGACTACGCACACTGGTGAGTTTACATAAACAATAATCCTGCAATATTGCATCACAAAATTTTGTGAAATTTCTAACCAAGCTGCCCCACTATAGAGCCCCCTACGTGGGATTATCTTATTCTGCCTGATCTCAAAGATATGTTTGCTGTGTTTGCTTGCTGTGAGTTAACATGTTGTAACAAGATATTTTGGTGACCATAAGAAAGTACTGATTGATCGGCTGGCCGAGGCAGTGGACATTGTGTGAATTGCGACTACTTTTTCACTGATGACATCTGCTGCATGTAGTGCCACCAGCTCTATGTGAAGAGGCTGTCAGTTGCTGTGACACAGTCCACATCATGGCGATGTCGTATTGTTTCTGACTACGCATTACCTGCTCGGCTTTATTAAAAATGATGAGTCTGGAGTTTGTACAATGGCTGACTGCACGTGAACCCAGCACAGTGAGACAACGCGCGGTGACTTTCAGCAGAGAACGAATGATACACGGATTAAAAGTGTTTTTCATTAATCAGTAATCACTCCCATCAACAAACTGAAGCACTCCACTCTAAGTTCTAAATTTGCCGTTCGTATCATTCATTTATAACATCGAGCAGGGCGGCTTGATGAAGGCTGCCATGTCAGATCGCCATGTTTTGCCTCTCGGGAGAAGGCGTGACAGTAGGAAAACACAGAAACTCACCGGACACACAGGAGTTTTCAGCTCAGTTCGAGGTAATGCCTTGGAGAGGGTCACCGCGCTAGAGAGGGGAGAGACTAGCGTCTCACTGATGCTGCGTTCACGTGCAGTCGGGCAGACGGCCGTTGGTAACAAACCAGATGTTATTTTAATCAATAAAGCCGAGCGTAATTACGGTAAAATATGGGTCAGGAAAAAAAAACCACAACGTCACCATAACCGAACAGATGATGAGTGATAATATCACTATAGATGGAGCACGCCTTCTTATAGTGGAGGGCGGTGAATATATATAAGAGTTGATGTGATGTTGGCTTACTAAACGCTTTTAGAAGAGGGCGACAAGGAGAGTGCTCAATATAATCCCGATTCAATGCCCTTTAGACAGCTCTTTGCTTTTATACATCATGGAATGTGTCTTGTCTGACACCTTGGTGATGAGAAACCTTTTTAAAGGCATCAGTCAGGATTAATCCAGCTGATATTACTTTGCATATGGGACAGGATTACTTTCTAAATACTGACAGACTCCAGCTGCCTTCTTGGCTTTCTATATCTTTTATTCCCACCATTTCTTCATGTGTTCAATACTCTCTGTGTCATTTCACTAGCTTACACATAACATAATTCATACATCTAAATGTTAGGATTTCTTTGTATGTGTGCATTACTTGGGTTGTTGCCGACACTCGATGAAAATTTTCTATCAGTAGCCAAACTACAAATATATTTTCTGAGAAAAAATGGTGACGTGCTCAATACGTTTTTTCCCCGCTGTATTACGGCTCACACTGTTACATCATATACACAACTTTGGCCACAAGATTGGTTGGCACACAAAAATATTCATAAATCAAACACATTATATCACATAATACATAGAGTTATGCCTATATACTGTATATAGACATATCTGTATATGTGTAATGTGTTTGTTTTATAAAGATGTACCTTTCTCTTTAAACAACTATTATTCGTATATCTATCTTTATTGATTCACATAATTCATTAATTTAATTATCTTACTGTAAATTTGAATAACATTGTGAGCTCTGCATAAAGGAAATTTCTGAACGAAGTGTAGCTAGCTAAATACGCAGGCTCAGATCTAATGTAGCATACTAGATCAGTGGTTTGGGATAATAGTAATGATTTGGAGTTTATAGGCCCAGTTTCTGTAACGGGCTTTGTAGTTTTGTCATTTTCCCCAAAGAAAGTATTGTCAATCTAACCTGATTTTAAGCATAATGATACAATATAGTCATAACATAGTCTCTAGAAAACACACTGTGTTGATTTAAGTAGATTCTGTGTTTACTTTTTTGTTATCAGACACTTCTTTCTTATCCCAGAAATAAATGGTCAAAATCAAAACTCTGTTTTGTGCGCTTTAGCTACAGGTTTCCTATTCAAATAACACCTTGAGAAATGAACTCTTTTTTGAACTATATATTGCTGGAACGCTTCAATGCTTCATGAAGCTTCATCTGACTATTGCTACAGACAACCACTGACTTCATGGCAGTCTTTGAAACAATTGAAAACAATATGGAGAATGCACAGCTACAAAAGTTCCACTTACTGTACAGTGCTGGTGTTTTCCCTGTTCTATGCTAAAGAGAGAGAGAGAGAGAGAGAGGGAGAAAAAAAAACCTTCTTGAAGCTTTTTTGTGAACCCAGTTTTTTATTTAAGTTCATCTCTTTTTGTCATGTTGTCAGCTGAGGAAATATTGCTACATACCGCAGTTCCAATCATTTCCAACTTTCCCAGTGGAGTCGCATTTGCTGAATATGTTACGAATGGCTCTAATGTGGAAATCATAAGAAAGTCTGCTGGTTTCCACTGCAGAGCACACCTGTGGGGTGTAAGCTGACATGATTAATTATGACAACTTTACTGTGGACAAGAACGTTTTTTAAAGCTGTGAAAAACTTCACATTGCGCAACATCTGTAAAAAAAACAAAACAAACAAAAAAAACACTGATAATACTGTCCCCACAGCCCAAACGTAGATGTTTTTTGGGTTGTTTTTTTTTTCTATTTGTATAAATTGCTTGGTAGAAATGGGTGGAAACACTGTTTTTTGATGGCTGTTACACAAACGATGTAAAAGTGGATATTCTGTGATAGCTTCAGGTTCTCACTGGTGGAAAACACATACACCATACTAACAAATCAAAATTATTTTTGTAATTTCCTTAGCCTTGCAATGTTGCTATGCAGTGCACACATAGCTGCACTGAAGGGTAATGCATGTTTTCTTTGGTTAGTAATATACGGTTCTTTATCTTGGAGTTTCCTTGAAGAGGGTCCTTCCTTGCTGAGCAAAAGGCCTGACATATGCGGGAGGCTGTTAAATCCTTGTGGCCCTATCACTACAGGGGTATTTCATCCGTGTGTGTCATGTCTTTAATTATTAACATTCACTTTATTTTCCCCTTTATCTGAAATCATGTCTCGCCAAACAGATTTTGTATGGAATTAAATAATTGTGGTCAATAAAAACAACATTTTTAAAAGAATTTTGAGTAGTAGAGGCGGGGCGAGGGTGAAAATGTGACCGGCTGTTTGATATTCTTGATTCAGGGGTCTTTTAAAATGTTGTCAACATGGTCGTTGTCAACATCCTGCCATCCTGGGAGTTCATTCATCGGAGCTCTCCTGGTTTCCCCCTGCTGGTATTCTCCAGGATCAGGCTCGATTCTCAGTCAAATATGTGAACAATTACACTGACAGCAGCAGCAAAGGTAATCAGCTATGTAAACATGAGGTTAAAAAGCAACTGTAGACAACAGAAACAAGTCTTAAAATAAATTACATTTAGTCCAATTAAACTTTTTGCCCTTTTCATTCCTACATTTAAAGCACTTGAAACTCTGCACTCAATTCCAGCCTGAAAGGATAATTACCAGGAGACTTTTTTTGAGTAACACTTCAGTAAGAAATTGGTTTGGGGGCACAAGTAAGGGTTTTAAAGCTCCAAGCATACGAAACTAAGCCAGATTTTTCCTTAGTTAGTGCCTGCAGCTGCCTTCGGCTTGTTAAATGGCCTACACAAGCCCATTCAAGTTGAGTTTCAGGGCAGTTCATGAGGTCAAGCAACTTGTTATTCATCTTTTTAGCACCTCCAAAAACCTTTGCCTGTGAGTCAGTTGGCCTATGTTTCCTGGAAAATAACTTATCCTTGTAATTTTAATGTTAAAACTATAATTGAGACTTTTCTGTTTGTATTACTTGAAGTGAGTGATTTGACACAGACTGTTATATCGCATAGCAACATTAACATTTAGCTGAAATATGTCAAAGATTCAGAAATTTTTCTGAAATTTGTAAGGTCACGGTGTCAGGAAGCTTGACTTAACGTCTTTACGATCAGTATGCATGACAAGAGAGTAGAGAGGTGGTTGGGTGAGGGAAAGAAAATAATCTTCACCTGTGGGTTTTTATCATTCTTGCCTTGTCCTGAGCGGAGAAACATGTTTAATGATGCTGAGGATGCTGCATCTGTCAGACTGCCAAACCTACTTCAAACAGTTGTATTTACTCAAATATACAAAGACTTTTATTTTTTTTAAAACAAATATACTTATAAATGCACTATATTAACTCTTAGAGATGTTTTTGTATCAGGTTTCCACATTTACGATTTGCAGCAGAGCAGTACAAAGGAGAACAGCCCAACTAGAGATTCACAATAAGAAATACAGAAGATGAAATTTTCAGAATGTAAATTCTCACATCCGACAGTCTTTATAATTGTAAAACTGATAGACATAAGGTCAGTGCTGCCAGTTTTGAACCACACCCAGTGATTTCTAAAGCTGATGGAACAACTTTGACAATAATTTTAAAGAATGGGAAAGAATTGTGCATGAGATCGCTGTTACATTGACTCAGCAGCTACGCCCAAACACTGCACGGTGGGAAACTGTTATAAGATCGAGTCAGTCCTGTTATAAACAGTTTAGTTTTAGTCATGGCCACATAAAAACATGCATTTTTTTGAGGAGACTTTTATGTAAACAGCGCTGTCCGGACGTTATGGATCTGTTTATTTGAGAGTGGTGGATTGAAGCAGGAAAAACTTTGTTTCTAGTTTTACATAACTAAGTAGGTATTAGGCTCTGCAGAATGTCTATCTGTAGATCTCACCAGAGAGCAATGGGCTGCCATATTTTGGTGCCCAGGGAGCAGTTGGGAGATTAGGGGCCTGGCTCAGGGGCTAGATCCACATTCAAGCCCACCTCTGTAACCACAAGGTCCCCTCCACCCTAACACCAGTCTGTACGCCCTTAGTCTATATGGAGAAGCATTTAGGGGCACATTTGATGTTAAGGAGGAATTCCAATTCCCCCTTAGCCCTAGCCCTTCATTTTTTGGCGTTTATGTAAGGGGTAGTAATGTCCCGATTCCGATTCAGGCCAAGGGGGAGGAGGAAGTGGTAGGGCTATCTGGGCCTTGAAACAGAGATTTTCCAAGGGTACACTAGAAAACGAGTGGTATGATATTACCCACAATTTCATGCGAAATACGGGCATAATGGAGAGGAAATCAGCAGTGACAGCCAAAGAAATGAACAAATGTGAGTATTTTTTTCCAAATAAAATATTAAAATCACTATTTTAAGGTCACTTTAATGAATTACAGACAGTTATATTACAAATGTGAAAGAAACGCTAGTTTCATAACGTTACGTACATCTGCTCATGTCTATAACGTAACGTTAACGCTAAGCTTGAGTCGAAGGCGTCTTCTTTTTTTCCCAGTTTTATGTTTTCGGCCCAAAGCCCAAAAAATAATCCAATCACCCAGGAAAGGGAGATTATTGCTGCTGTAGACAACATTGCAAACTCTTCCTGAAACAGACGTCATGTGAGTTTACTGCACCACGGACGACTAGGGGACGCATGAGGATTTCAAAGAGTGGTCCCATCTTTTAGGGAATAATAGCCAAGGGGAAGGGCTAGGGGTAGGGGTACGGATGAAAAAATAGAAATTGGAATTGAACCTACAACTGAGTTAGTGAAAACCCCTAATTCCACCTTAATTAAAATTAGGATAATCTTGAAGGTAACTTGATTTTTGTGGCGTAAATCGTAACCAGGGACAATAGTTGATAATTAATGCTGTGTAATCTTGCAAAACAAAAGTTTTATTCTATGTCCTCTCTTTCTTTGCACTGTCCTTGATGAACAAACAAGTAAAGGAACAAATATCAAAGAGTCCATTCAGGAAAACAAACTCTTTCAGCTCCTACTGTATATGTAAAAAAAACAAACTGAATTGTGTTTGAGAAGCCAAAGTTGGGACAATATGCACAAATTTGAGTGGAATTGTTTCTTTATTCTGAGTGTGTGTACATATATGTGTGTATTTATTTAAGAATACCACTGCAAAGATGGCAAACTGAGTCAAACTACACAGTAAAAAAAATTCTGATATTGCTCAGAAGTTAAACGCTGAAGGGAAATATATGCTGTGTACTTCTGGGCTATCTTTAAATAAGCCTCCTATTGTTTTTGTATTCAAAAACCTTGCAGTAGCTTTTATCGCCTTCAGATTTTCCTTGGTGACTTCCTGAGGGGTTTTAACAACCAGGTTGTAAACTGATTAAAAGAAAATAAAATGCATGGCTCAAAGCACATTTTTGGTTCACTGGGTCCATATGAAAACTGCAAACTGCTTTTCCACCATTTAAAAACACCCCAAACGACAGAAGATTTCATCTGATCATGATGAAAACAGACTGACTCCATTAAAAAAAAAAAAAAGACATGTATTTTCTTATTGATTTGCTGGCAACATGTACTGTAGCTAAAAAGGCATGTCTTCGCATGGCTTTGTGGGACCAGATCTCGCTTTATGTTTTGGACTTCTTACAGAAGCTTTCACTGATGAAGGGCCTCACGCAGAATGATGCAGAAATAAATAGGCGCAACCAATGTAGGCCTGTCCGCCGATTGATTTTCAGAGGCGATTCTTGTATCATTCTCGGCTCTGATATCCTATCTGTCTCCAATGTCAGCCCCCAGACACCCATCTGCGATGAAAAAGCCAGACACAGTGCCATGTAATAGTGCTTTGAACCCGGGGCAGTGGGGGCTTTTCAATCACAACCCAGATGAAATGAATGCCCTTGCACATAGCAAAAGAGCGTCAGCATTATTTATCCACTCACCAGTGTTTCATGCCTTTGAAATTGAAAAATAAATGAGCACTTTTTTTTTTTTGTAGTATTTATATGAAATCACATCACTGCAGTGTGTAAGACAGGAGCTTTTGAAGTAACCACAGATTTTTTTTTTTTTTTTTTTTTCATTAAAGAAATCCTCAGAAGTTCACCTTAGTAGCTGTCTTTGTAGTTTCACCAGAGACTTTGAGTCATTGTTTAAGCGTTATTATCGCATTTCGTCTTGGTTCTACAAACAAATTATTCTCAGTGGCGCTATTTGTGACAGCTGAGAATAGAGTAATCTTCCCTAAATGTCAGCAAATAGCCAGCTTTGCTGGAGCAACTTTGATTTCTTTCCACTTAAAATGCTCCCCAGACACAAACCAACCCTTTTCAATGAAACTGATTGCTTACAACTGAATCTAAATTAACTTACATGTAGCATGCATTCAAAGCCAACACATCCAAGTTACCCAACACAGGCCTCTGTGCTGCGACACAAAAGTACTGAATCATGGAAAGAACAAATCATTAGAGCTCTGTCTGCCAATAAATTTGTGCCTGTGTCTCTATTGGCTTTGACAGTGTAGTCTGAGTGTGATGGCCCAGCCTGGATTCAATACTCTGTAACTTTAAAGTCAAGTTAGGGATGCAGTACTTGCCCTGGTGCCAAATATTTTGCTGGATAGTGGTAAAGTATTGCTTCATCTCCTACCATCCTAACTTCTAGAGACATAATTGTAGAACACTGTGCTCCATGCCACTAGTCTTATGTGAAGCCATGTGGGCTGATTTTGTGGGAAATCTTCAAATGGTAAAACGGTTGAGGCAAGCATCCTCTTTCAGTCGGAGAATGAAGGAGAAGTAGGAGTGCGGAAAGGAGACGAGGCTCCCAGGAAGTTGCGCTTCAGGTCACAGAGATGTAATGATGGGCTGGGATGAGCTGGGGTTTGCCGGAGGATTACCGTCTGTCTTCGAAGCTAACGCAGCTCCCCGAAGCTACTGTTTCAATCCCCACAGAGCAGATTTGCTTCCAGGGCCAAAAGAAAAAGACAAGAGCAGCATGTGTACTAAGAAAATAAGCATTCAGTGTGATTGGTTCTGAACAGTAAAATCCACTTTCCAAGAGAAAAGCAAACTATCGACTACTTCCATCTCTGTGGTGGTACTAATCTGTTGTATTAACTATAACCTCTATTCAGATGATTAAAGGTAGACATCAAAGGTAGTACTTTTATTTGACAAAGACCCTCTGATCTAATCTCATCTTATTCATCATTCTGTTTTTTGTTTTCTTTTAAAGCCAGATAAGCTGTAGTGTAAATAAAAAGGAAAATAAAGCTACAATAAATATGAAAATATAACATTAAGATTGAGGATTTGTCTTCAAGATGTTCCTCTTACAGGTATCATTAAATGAAAACCAATTTTCTCTGTTCTTGTAATTACTTTTGATTTAATACATCTTATTTGTGTTATTTTAGTATCACTTAATCATTTGCAACATCATTCAAAAGTGGTCCGTTATTAAAATATTCTTCTTTCACAACTTGCTTTGAATGCTACTTTTTGTTAATAATGTATCACCATGTTAAAATCGTCATCATCATTTTTGTGCATCATTTTAGTAGAAAATAGCATACATTACCACCTTTTTTTTTCTATTCCTGAGTCTAAATGTCAGTTTCTGTGTATCACCATGTCCTGGTAAAAAAGTCTAGGATCACCGAATCATTTATTTCGAAATTGCTTTTCATCGTGTCAAATCATTGCCTCTTTATTTCTGTAACAGTACAGAGATTCTGTGATTTCATTCAAGCCGATGCCACGGTTTATAAATGAATGTCATTTTTGGCCCATTTTGCCTGTGATCGGAATGTGAATAAACTGACATGTAATGGTTAGGGTTGGGCTGGAAGATCAGTGTGTTGTTATTTATAATGATTTAAATAATTTGGGGGGGTTTAAAAAAAAACACGGGGGGGGTTTCTTTTCCCCAACCATCATGAGGAGGGAGAGGGGGGGATGGGAGGGAATAAAGGGGGGGTTGAGGGGGGGGGGAAAATTGTTAAACCAAGGGGGAGGGAGGGAAGAAAACACAAAATAAAAAAAACCAAGGGACTCCTCACAGCTGTGTGGTTCAAAATTACAAAGGCATGAAAAAGATAGAGAAGAGGGCGAAAAAGTTTAGTTTTACCCCAAACTGTCATTGTATGAAGCAATGTCCACCCCTAAAATCGCCCTGGCTCACCAAGCGCCACCAAAAGAAAAACTAACAAATTCTAACAAATGTCCAGTGTAAACAGATCTTCACCCGGAGAAACATTGTATACCCAAATTGTAAGTGAATAAAGCATGTATTGTACTTTTATGTGATATTCTCCATCAGTATTACTATTCTCTTGATCATAACGCAGCATTTATGGAGCATCATCGGTCCAACTGACTGTGGGGCTGATGCAACTGTGCAAAGTTAAACGGTCAATACCTCTGACAAACACTTATGAAACTAATTATTTGGCTTAAGGATATTTTAGTCCTTGTAAGTAAAGTACAGCATGAGTGTTGCAGGATCATCCAAAGTAAACAATTGTTGATTTGAAAAAAAAAAAGAAGAAAAAGAAACATAAGCTTTTTGCTTTTAGAAATTTTGCCTGAGTTTTCACATAAAATGACCACTTAAAAAAGACAACTGTTGCTACATTAACAGTTCTTTTTTTTTCTTTTTTGTTATACTGTATCGATTCCAAATAGGAAATTTGTTCCCTGCAATCTACCCATCTCTGGATCGATCCCATCTCTGGGAGCAGTTGGTGGGGATTAAGGGCCTTGCTCAAGGCTCCACAGTGGTTTAACCCTAGTTCCATGCTGGGGGACTTGAACCAGTGTGGTTCAAGCACACCTCTTTAAAGTTCATCTTTCATGTTCTTTCTAACGGCAGAAAATCATTCCATGAGATGAGGCAGTAACTGCCTTTTCTCTTTATTTGACAGAAACCAGGAAGTGTTTCTTAAAAAGGGAGGGGGAAGGGATAAAACTCCCTGACAAACACCATGCGGTTTTGGAATCATGTGACCTCTGACGTAAGAGTAGGTGACGTCATGTGAGTTCCACAGCTGACCAATGCTAAACAATAATCGATTAATGGCTAGACAACATCTTTCTTAACATCTGTCTTCTTTCTTAACGTCACCTCTACAGCTGAGGCTTAGCTCTCCTGGCCAGCATCTTCTTGATCGGCACCCGAGACATCCTCTTCTTCTTGGACTGACCCGACCACAGCAGGGTCCTGGTGACTTTAGCTTTAGCTTAGCTTTAGCCAGCGCAGCTGCTGGAGCTTCTGCATGTTTCAGTGTTTGTTTCTCGCTGTTCCTCTCAACATCTCAAGCTCAAAGCCGGAAGCGAGACTCATAAACACCCGCACACATGATCCGTGGTAAAAACGCTTTGTGCTGGTCGTCCCATTGTTTTGCTACGGAGAGAGCGGTGGTGCCTGACTCACGAATCATGGAGGTAACTCGCTCCTCCCACAACCCGCAGGACTGCTGCCACATCAGATCAGATGTGTTTTCTCTGCTGCCTTTTCAGCACAAAACCCTTTTAAAAGCGAGGATTTCCAACCGCAGAGTAACTAGAAGAGGGAGGAAACTCTTGTTTCTCCAGACTGAGCTCATGTTTGGCTTCCAGGACTTTTTCTCTTCCTTCCAGGACGGTCTGCTCCTCGGTCACTTTCAGCGGCTCGCAATGACTTTTCTCCACATTTGGTCTCCAAAAATATGTAAGAGCATTTTGTATGAGTCCTGAGACGGTGTTGCTGTTAGTAGAGACATCTGTGGACAGAGTCAAAGGGAAAATGTCCTGCTGCTGTGTTTTGTTAAGGTGTAACGGAGCCAGTTGTTGGTGGAAGTAAACACTCGGATGTGGCTGCTGTTTGGTGGACATACATGTCCCAGATGATCTGCTGGAGCAGAGTCCGTCTCCTCTAAATGAAGATTCATCAGCAACTGTCGCTTAAACACACTTAAAACCCCAACAAATACACAACGATGATTGCTAAAATAAAACAAAATTAATCAGATAAACAAGAACAGATTTTTTAAATGGTCTCAAAACCACAGACCTCTAAAAGGTTGAAATGTGTAACACCAACCATCCTGTACAAATGATTTAAAAATGAAAAAATGAAAACTAATCAAGAGGTGACTTACAAAAGATTTTTTTAATGTTGTTTTCCACATTTTCATGTCTGGACATACAGCTGTGGCCTTCAGCACTACAGTTGTGATGAATGTTATATTCAGAGTGGCCTCCTCCTGCTGTGATCCCATGTTTTTTATCAGTATAGTCGGGAGCGTTCGCCTCGCCCTACATCACTTCCGGTCTGTTGCTGGGGGCTATTTCCAGGCGGAGTGGCAGGAAAGCCCCATTGGAGTAGTATCTGTACATTTTTGCATAGGCAATGTTCAGTGTGGACCTTTTACACTACAAGGGCTTCTACATATGTTTGAAATGAAAGTTGGCCTTTAACCACTGCACTACCACTTCCCTTCATTATGTTCCTCAAATATGGACGCCCCCTTATAGAATGAAAATAAATGAATAAAATTTCCACACATTTCTGCACTATTCCAAATGCCACCCTTTTCCTGGTCTTTGCTGTTGCCTGGCCTCACACTAAACATTTCTAGACCCACTGCTGGTACAAAGACCACACTTTGCTTCATGTAGATTAATGACAGTAACAAGGAAAGTAATCCAACTTTCACCTGGATCGTTTTTACCTAGTCCACCACATTAACTTTGTTGGCTGAAGTAATGCCAATCTCCTCTGCACACTTTGACAAAGTACTATCTAGGATTGAATGTGGTTACATATTTACTTGCCAATCAAATATATGATATGTCTGTCTTTATCATTAAAGAAATGAGCTGCTCAACTTCAAATATCCCATAGGAAAAATGTGCTGCTCATTTGTGGCTCAATCTCATCTCTTGAGATCAGTTTGGGCTTCTCATAATGGTATCATTTGTTTCTGAAATACTTCTAAGGGTTTCTTTGGAGCAAGAGGTGAGCTAAAAAAGGGAAAAGACATCAATGAGAAGAGGTTTAGCTGAGAAAACTATTTGAGCCATACTTAATAAGTGGGATAAACAGAAGAGATCATTTGCCCCTGATCTCAATTATGTCTTAGTTGAGACATAATTCCTGTTTTAGGTCCAAATCATTGAGTTGGATTTCCTTTTTCTTTCGGCTCATCTTCTCCTTAGTCAGTGGTCATTTCAGGAAATATCGCTACTATTGAGTAGTTGTTCTAACTGTGTGATGTTGTCCAGACAGTTTGGTCCACCGAAGTAACGTGCAGCGTGAAAGCAAATCAAGGCAAAGGAAAGTGCAAAATTTTTCAGCATTCCCACTCCAATCAAACCACAGACTATCCTGGTGTAAATCTGCCATTAGATTCCACTTCTGAAATTATATGACTCAACTACATCTTATTTATAAACTTAAGGGGAAGTGTGTGACAATTATTGACATCTAGTGGTAAATATGGGTATTGCAATGACTTCATATGCCATGAACTGTTGTGAATGTACGGTGGCCGCAGTGGCCAAAATTCTCCCAGACATAAATATATTATCTTCTGTGAGTGGATACAGTGGTCTCAGGTGTAGCTATGACTGTACAATAGCTAACTCCTTTCAATGTCTTTTAAGGCATTACTTTTCCCAAACAGTGCTTTCTTTAACTCCCATTAAACAAAGCAGGTACAGCAGCTTTAGAGTTCAGAAAGTTTTCACTTCACACACATTGTTTTGCCCTTTCAGAGACACTATAGTAAAAATGGCGCCACAAATATGGCAGCCCCCATGTATGAGGACCCCAGCTAGCACATATAAATGACTCATTTGAAGAAAATAAACATAACAGCTATTCTAGTGCAGCGATTACACATCAATAGAAACACAGTTTTGAATTATATATTACATTTTTCTGCCATTGACCTTTGATTTTGTTTCACACTGTACCTTTAAAAGCAAATAGGGTGAATATATACACTACTTTTCAGTTTTTTCTTTCAATTTAGCAAACATTTTTAAGTTCTTTTAATTTCACTTCATCCATTTTCTACAAACTTCTCAACAGCGTCTCTGTGCTTGCTGAACCTTTGACTGCAACATGGTCTCTGAAGCCTCAAGGGACAAGATGAAAAGATGGTCAGTCTTGTTACAACAGCTACAAACCTCCTCACCTTTCCCCCGGCATTTTCCTTACAATCTGGAAGCCATCACCTCCCCTCATATCTCCCTTAGGCTAGATATGAAATGAGCTCACATTATAAATATCTCTTTCTGTTTGATTGCCCCCCAAATAAGTCAGACAAGTGCAAAGCACTGCTTCACCGCCTCCCATTGTCTGGCTCTGAGCTATTGACGCTGCAGTTGACTATTTATTATAGGCACCTTTCCCAAGTGACCGATAAGCACTGTGATGGATGCATGATTTTACTGTGCCAAAATGGCTTTATCTCCCCCACTGCACGCTCCTATCTCAAGTGGTGCTGATGAGCTTATTCGCTCTCCTCTGACTTTCTATCGCTCTTTCTTTCTCACATCCCTGGATGGAAACCACTGAGAGTCTTATCCTCCGAAGAGCCCTTTTGAATAAGAACAAATGTATTCTATTATTTACTGATTTTGTTATCTATGCACTTTGTAGCTTCCCCCAATTCTTTCCAGTTTCATTTGCTGTTGTTTGTGTTTGTCAGTGCCTGCATGTATGTCTGGATGCCAATGAATTTACAAGCATATGCGTTTGTGCATGCGCTCGCGGAGCATTCACGCCGCCTGAGCCGAGCAGGAAACAATGATTGCACCCTCGCACTGGTGCTTTTTCACATTGTTATTCTACACTCTAGATGCAATACTCGGCTGTTTAGAAACACAACTATCAATCATCTCAATTATTGCTGGCAAACTTCAAAGCGCTTTCAACTCGCTGCTCATTTTCTTTCTATTAGTGACACTCAAGTGGATAGAAACACAAAGGAAGAGAAATTACAGAGTGATGTGTTTGTTTGTGTGTTTCTGGAGCTGTACAGTGTGATTTTGGAGATGAAAGTTAGCTATAGGGTGACAAGAAATATCTTCACTTAGTGCTAAAAGGTAGAAAGTGATGTCTATTTTACTCTGCTTGATTCAGGTAATTTTTTTTCCTCTTAATAAAAAAAAGAAAGATAAAAGGCCTTCTGTGATTGTCCATTTATGATTTCTGAACTAATAGACGGGCACAACTGCTGGGTGAATAAAAGGTAAAACTTCTTTTCAAATATTTTGAGAGATTTCTAAATTGAGAGGTGTTTTATATCAGGAATTAGAATTCTGAAGAATTCGCTAAATACCCAGCTCTCTAAGGAGAGTTCAAGAGATGTTTTTTTTTCACTGGCAATCAATACTGAATAAGCATCCAGACAGGGGGATAATCGCAGCTGGCAATCATGTGATTTCAATAAATTGGTACCAGACATCTCATGTGTGGGATATGAAAAATAAATATAGATTTTACTTAGACACCTTTCCAAGTACATACATGTGTTATACACCACTGCAGAGCTAAGATTCTTTAGATTTGAATCATTTCAGTCAACAATCATAACTAAAGATTCTGTAAACACTCATGTCAAACCAGACACAAATGCTTTTTTTTCATCTTTATAAACTAGGTGTACTCCAGTAGCAAATAACACTTCAACAAAAACAAAATATCAACAAGGGTCTAGTAAAAGTAGTCTATGATTAGGATAGTAGGTCCACAACATGAAAACCTGTGTACGGTGAAAAATGCAGAATCTTAAGATGTTAAAAAAAGTGAATCCTTTCACAATTCCTGCCTCTACTCCCTTTAAATGTAGACAGCTCTGCTTTAGAATGTCCTGTTCCACCCGCATTTCATCTTGATTAGCCACGAAGGATACATCGGACCGTCCTTAAAATCTGGGGGAAATAAGGCCACATTTGCAGGCTGCGTTTGAAGGAGCCTTTGAATCTGGACAGCCTTGGTTGTATTGTTGTGGCATAAGCGGTCTTCAAATCCGGTTTTGGAAGGTAAGCCAGTAACGTGGGTGAGGTAATTCAGCCATTTGATTCAGGTGTGTTGGAAAAGAGGCGCATCTTGTTGAATGCGACATTAAAACAGTTTTGAAGGCAAAAAGGGTCCAGCCAGGTAGCAGCAAGGTGTACCTCATGAAGTACTGTAGATAGTGTGTATATTGTACTGACTATACTTTAATAATATTAGCTGGTGTTTAAAGTCTCCCCATATATAATGTCCTACAATTCTGTAGAAAACAATTTAGGTTCAAAGCTTAATTAATTAATTTAGAATAAACATTAATAATAATAATCTCAGCCAACTCGCAAACTATAATAAGTTCATGGTAATTTACTGGTACCTCAGCAAAAGCAAACATGGCACAGAAATGAACCTACACTACATAATACGTTTTTAAAAATTAATTTCTTTCTTATCCACCCAAACGATAAGTTGAGCCTTTTGGGCTTTTTTTCTGGGTTATTTTCAGGCAGTAGTTGTTAACCCTGTTGGTTTATCAGTTAGGTCAACCCTAATGAGGGCTGACACACCATAGATAAGATGTCTGCTCCTCCAATGTCCCTGAGGGAAGAAACTAGTATTTTCATGACCACATTCTGACTGAATGTTTTGCAACAGCTTCATCTTCAAGTCATTATCTCTAATATTACCAAACGTATTTAGCTTATTTTCAAATGCTGCATTATTACTAGAAAAGTCTGTAGCAAGTTAACCTGATTTACATCATCTGGGTGCGTTCAACAAGTACACGCGGGGCGTTCCCTTTCCTCACGCACTCCATCTGAGTAAGGCGACAGTTATAGGTGATTTCGTCTGGTTAGAGAATAATAGGAGCCAATCACTAATCGCGGGTGGGACTTTTGAAGGATGGGCGGCGTTTTGGCCGGATGTGATGTAGAAGCACAGGCGACAGCAGTGTAGTCAGTCAGTTATTTCAGACAACAACAATCATGGCGGCTTGCCGTAGGAATCAGAGCGACGAAATTGATTTGGCTATTTCCACTGTTTTGTCAAATCTTCCAAATATATCTTCCTTGAAAGACGAACAGAGGACGGCTTTGAATGCGTTCGTTGGTGGTGATGATGTGCCGCCGCCGCCATGTTGTTTGACTGAAGCTTTTTGAGCTTGATAACATGTTTTGATAACTCGATCCTCTATGCGTGGTGGCTCTGGTGTCGCTCTGAGTTGCGTCACGGGTTGCGTCATTCGGTTCAACGTGAGTGGCTGAAGTAGCGTGTCAGTCAAGATGACGGACAGATCTTCTATCCAATCACATGCAAGAGTTTTAGAAAAAAAAGACTAATTTGAAATGACATCGGGTTAACTCCCTCCCCAGATGGTATTGCAAATACCAGGTGGCGGGAGTCAGGTTAGTAGCAAGTGTTAATGTAGGAGACTAATAGTTTTCATCATAGTTTTTGACCTGATTTAGCTGTGTGGAAAGGTGGGATGTGTTGGGAAGAGATCCAATCAGACTTTATAGCCGTATGTCATAAGGAGGACAGCACACACAGCTCATCCAACCCTGAGATGAACAGTTTACTCTGATGTACTCCCACAAATCTGATGCAACAAAATGTCAAACAATATACTGTACACACACTGGCTATTGTGAAATGCACAAAAAGCTAAGGATGCTAAAGCTAGCATTATTTCATGGGCATTTTAAGGTTAAAAGAAAATCAAATGATTGCTGCTTATAGCTGGAATGATATCACAACATACAAAGCATTCTGCACACGGTTGTTTAAATGTAGACATTTTCATCACAACATCATCACAGAAGGGTTTACTTTGAGATCAGGATGTTTAGGAGGTTTAGCTACCCTCACAATGACGAAGGGAGTTAACTGTAACAGCCAAGAACAGAGGAGCATATCCAGGTGGGTAGAAGGGTGAACTGATAGCCTGGTACACCAGCCTGACTAACGCCATGTATGAGATACACGGCAAGTCAGTCTGGAATCCCTCCATTGAAAAGTGATTTCCACTTCGGTAAAAAATTAATCACAGTGCAGGAGGCGTGACTTTACGACACGTCTTATTCTGCGACTCGTTTCTCTAACCATAAACAGTCAAAATGGCAGCTGCAGAAGAGCGACTATATAATGATGCCCTTTCTGATGTCCTAATGAGCTGCAAATGTCTTTAAACCTGCAACAATTTGTTGCTCTGAAGGCTTTCCTCCATGTTTTGCTCTTACAAAAAGATGTTTGTGTCACTTTCGTGTTTCTCTGATTGGTTCTCTCTGGTTCACTTTCCTCCTGTTATACTAGGGATGTAACGATATTGTCGATATCGGGATATCGCGGGGGGAAAACTGCGGGGAAATCGTGGGGTTTTTTTAAGGGAAGAAAAAGGCTTTTGGAGAAAAAAAAAAAAGTTTTCATTCGGCGTAATGGGAGGGGAAAAAAATAAAAAACAAAGAACAATAATCTTTTGTGGGGAGAGGTACTTTTGAGGGAGAGGGAGGCACGTAGCCCCTAGAAAGAAAAAAAGGGGAGGGGGGGGGGGAGAAAAAAAAGAAAAAAAGAGGGGAGGAAAAGAGGTGTTATTCTCAAGAGAAGAGAAAATTTTTTTTTTGTGGGGGGGGGGGGGGGGAGAGAAGGTTTTTGGTTGTGGGGTTATCCCTGGGAGAGTTTCATGGGGGGGGGGAGAACAGTGTTGTGATGGGGTGATTATATATTAAATTCGGTGTGGGGGGGGGGTGTGTGTATAATAAATGCGGGGGTATATATATTTTTTTTTTTTTCCCACCTCGAAAATCTGTATAAAAAAAAACTCTGTTTATAAGGGGGAGGAGGAGGAGAAGATGATATAATGAGGTTAGTATGGAAGAGGTGGGAGGAAGTAGAAATCTTTTCCTGAAAAAAAACAGAAAATAACAAGGAATAGTAAGGGGAATGGGGGGGGGGGGGGGGGGGGGTGGGGAAGGGGGGAGGGGAGGACGGGGGGGGGGCGGCGGGGGAAGGAGATGCTACTAGGAGTAGAAAAATATAATATAATGAATAAGAGAGAGAGGTAGATATAAAAAATTAAAAAATTTTTATACTAAAGAAGAGGAGTGTTTTTGTGTTTGGGTGTTTTTTTTTATTTTAGAAAATAGGATTTTATTGCCTGGTTATTTTATTTAAAAAAATACTTGAATTTTTTTTAAATAAATATGGGATTTTTTCTTAAATAGATCTTCAGGAAAAATTTTTAAGGAGGTTAAAAATATAATAACTAAATTAAAAAAAATTTAAAAATTATTAAAATATTTATTCCATAATATATATGAGAGCCTCCCCAAAATAGAAAAAAATATAGGAGGGGATAATAGAAAATATCGGTTCATACCACCTCTTATCTCACATTGGAAATTAGTCTCCAGCGGAGAGAACCCAGACTGACTTGCCATGTATCTTACATGGCATTAGTCAGGCTGGTGTACCAGACTAGTGAACTGAGGCCTTGCAAATCTAAACTGTGTAGAGTATGTGTCCCACTTCATGTCAAAATACAAAATAATGATCCTTGCCAAAAGAATTATTTTTGTCTCATAATTACATAAAAATACACCGACTGGCCAATTTATTTTGTACAGCTTGTTATTAGCACCAGGTTGATCCCTGAAAGGTTGTAAACATCCTTCCAGTCTATAGTTACTTTAAGATTATTCACATAGGACAAATTAATCATTTCTGTAATTCATAGAAGAGTATTTACATATACTCACTGGCCCATTTATGACGGATGCTTCTGTACTGAATTAATGTAGTATCTGTACCAATTTGGACCCCCTTCAGCCTTTCAAACTGCCTTAATTCATGGTGGCATAGATTCAGCAAGGTGTTGGAAACATTCCTTAAATATTTGCTCCATATCAACACGATAGCATCACAGTTGCTGCACATCCTTGATGAGAATCTCCCGTTCCACCACATCCCAAAGCTGCTCTGTTGACCTGAGATCTGGTGACTGTGGAAGTCATTGGAGTACAGTGAATTCATTGTCATGTTCCAGAAAGCAGTTGGAGATGATCTGAGCTTTGTGACATGGTGCATTATCCTGCTGGAAGTAGCCACCAGAAGATGCTACACTGTGGTCATAAAGGGATGGACATGGTCAGCAACAATACTCAGGTAGGCTGTGTAAACCATAGCATGTTGGTACTGAGGGGCCCACAGTGTGGCAAGAAAATATACTCCCCACACCATTACACTACCAGTAGGCTGAACTGTTGATACAAGGCAGGATGCATTAGGGCCCCTGGGCTGAAACGTTTTGTGGGCCCTGTCCATTCCAAGCACTTAGAATAAGAGTCTTTAAATAGAAATGCTATCTAAGGCTGAGTGTTTTTTTGTTTACACTATATTCCAAGAGTATTTGCCACCATCCAAATGATGGAAATCAGGTGTTCTGATTATTTCCATGACCGGAGGTGTATAAAATGAAGTATGCAGACTGTTTTTACAAACATTTTGAAAGAATGTGTCGCTCTCAGGAGCTCAGTGAATTCCAGTGTGGAACTGTGATAAGATGCCACCTGTGCAACAAATCCAGTCATGAAATTTTCCTCGCTCCTAAATATTCCACAGTAAACTGTCAGCTGTATTATAAGAAAACAGAAGTGTTTGGGAACGACAACAACTCAGCCACGAAGTGGTAGGCCACTTAAACTGATGGAGCGGGGTCAGTGGATGCTGAAGCGCATAGTGCGAAGAGGTCGCCAACTTTCTGCAGAGTTAATCACTACAGACCTCCAAACTT
The DNA here is from genome assembly GCA_023101725.1 of Atherinomorus stipes. NCBI lineage: Eukaryota > Metazoa > Chordata > Actinopteri > Atheriniformes > Atherinidae > Atherinomorus > Atherinomorus stipes. Next base: position 29,895 of record JALJCO010007885.1, read on the forward strand.
CATGTGGCCTTCAGATCAGCTCAAGAACAGTGTGCAGAAAGCTTCATGGAATGGGTTTCCATGGCGATCAGCTACATCCAAGCCATACATAACTAAGTGCAATGCAAAGCGTGGGATGCAGCATGACACCACTGGACTCTAGAGCAGTGGAGGCGTTCTCAGGAGTGCATCTCAATGTGGCAATCTAATGGACAAGTCTGGGTTTGGTGGTTGCCAGGCAACAGTATTTGTCTGACTGCATTGTGCCAAGTGTAAAGTTTGGTGGAGGAGGGAGGATTATGGTGTGGCGTTGTTTTTCAGGAGCTGGGCTTGGCTCCTTAGTTCCAGTGAAATGAACTCTGAATGCTTCAGCATACCAAGACATTTTGGACAATTCCATGCTCCCAACTTTGTGGAAACAGTTAGGAGCTGGCCCCTTCCTCTTCCAACATGACTGTGCACCAGTGCACAAAGCAGGTCCATAAAGACATGGATGCAGAGTCTGGTGTGGAGGAACTGGACTGGCCTGCATTGAGTCCTGACCTCAACCCAATAGAACCCCTTGGGATGAATTATAGCGGAGACTGAGAGCCAGGCCTTCTCATCCAACATCAGTGACCTCACAAATGCGCTTCTGGAAGAATGGTCAAAAATTCCCGTAAACACACCTAAACTTTGTGGACAGCCTTCCCAGAAGAGTTGAAGTTGTTCTAGTTGCAAAGGTGGACCAACACCATATTGAACCCTATGGATCAGGAATGGGATGTCACTTAAGCTCATATGTGAGTCAAGGCAGATGAGCCAATACTTTTGGCAATACAATGTAGTTTGATGTATAGTATATGATATTAACATATCATTAACATGAACAGAATGAATATAATAATAATAACAACATCAAATGAATAAATAATAACAGCAACAACTAATCAAATTATAGCCTTTAAGAAAGGATCAAACTGGCTGATTAGTTCCATGCTGCTCAAATAATTGCCACCGTTTATTTGTGTGCTCTGACGCAAACATATCACTTTTATTTTGACAAGGGGTCGGCCCCATTTTTATAAAGTAAACATCTACTTTGAGCCGGTCAAAGTTAATGCACCATCTTGCCCCCCGATGTTTGTGTGCCCGCCACTCCTCCTCCACCCCACGTCTGTGTTCATGTTCCCATTACCTCTGGCATCAGCATATGCTCTGCTGCCCCCCTCCAGTGGGTTACATGAGCGGTTTCCTCCACTGTCATTCATGTGAGACCGACAGAGTCCCAAGACCTTCGTGATGCTCTTAAGTCATTTTCTTGTGAAAGCACCACTCTCAAACTTTATTTTTGGCCGACATACACCTGTCTCTCTATCACAGTTAAGTGTTGAAGCATCATCAGATTGGCACATGGGTATATAATGTGATTGACTGGAAATCTGACAAGTTGCAGAACAGTTTGACTTTTTTATGCAATTTTGCCCCAAAAATGATAGACCCCAGAATTCCATTGGCCCCTGGGCTTCACCCCAGATAAGCCCATGCATTAAAGCGGCCTAGGGATGGATCCATGCTTTCATGTCTTTTCCTCAAATTGGAGCCTATTGTTTGAATGTGTCATCAGAAAGGGAGACAGTTTGCTGACAGAAGTCATCTTGACCATACAAGCTTAAATGCAAAGAAATGCTACCAGTAAAACCTGATTAGCAATGTGTGGTTAAAAAGTAATCAAATAGGTGTCCAACAAAGTTGTCAGTATATTTCAGAATTTGCAACAAGACAAGTACAGTAAATAGTTTTATTCAGTAGATTTTCCTTTAGGCTGATTAAAACTGCAGGGCCCTATAACTCATTAGGGGCCCTGCAGTTTTCCATCCAACATTATGTAAAAAAGTCTATAGGTGCATGGTAGTGCAGTTCATTTGGTCCAGTGTTCATATGTATCTGGTAGAAAAGCCTCCCAGCATGGAGACACTGACAATCCAAATAGGCAGCATCACTCACCTCGTCTCCTGTCCTCTCCTTCCCTTTCTGCGGGTGTAAGTATCTCTCACGGCTACTCCTACACTGTCAAACTCAATTTCAAAGTTTTACGTCTGCCAAATCCAGCTGCCTTCCCCGGCTCACATTCATGATCATGCTGCGGTTGGCAAACAGAGCCAGGAAGAACTCAGCGTGATTGGCGAATCTCAACGATGTCAGTGTAGCATTTCAAAGCCTGCTATCATCCCCAAAAAGCACCAACCTCGGCCCACCATTGGCTGGCACAGCATTTGGGGTAGTCAATGCATCTCTTAATTGAGGGAAAGGCATCTGAAACACATGAAATATTCTCAGTTACTGCTGCATCTACTGAGATTAAAGTTGTGGATTGAAATTTGTTTGCAGACATTCTAATTTCCTGTCATCATTCATCAGTCGTGAAAGGGGAAGTCTGGTTCAACAAAATGCCTGCTTAACATTCTGGGAGTGAGACTATCCTCCAATTTACAACTGCTGGAAAATGTCATCTTTTTTCCAGAAAAAAAAAAGTTACTAATCAAAGCAAGCTGAGCGGAAAAATTTGTGTGTAATTTATGACATGTTAAATTTGGCCGCTGTATACTTGCCTCACTCAGTTCCTCTGCATCTGCACTAGAAATAAATTTCATTCCAGCAGAAAAACACAGATTTCCAACCATGAGAAACACTGTTCTCGAAATGATAAGAATGCTTTAGGCAACTTTGCCCATATATTACCCCCCCCCCCCCCCTTTTTTTTTTTTTTTTTTTCTTTTTCCATTGAATGTTTATTTACCTTGGAGACAAAAGCAGCCAGACTCCCTCTGGCCTGGAGGCCGAACCCTCCTTACTTTGGGTTGTGGGGGAGACATGCTTTCTATATGCAGAGGGAAAGACAGGACAAGATACTACCATAATTGAATCTGCTTTAATGTGGATCCCCCTCTTGTCTGTTGCAGAGCTATTCTCCCTCACCACATGGTCCAACTTGTGTGCTCATGTATTGGATCTATGCCTTTTCCTGCTGATAATTACAGTAATATAAACTCAATTGGATGCTCATGCCTCAGTGAAACTGATTAAATCAATATCTTAAATATGCTGTTTCTCCAGCTGATGAAGTATCTCATTATATTAGAAAGCATACAATTATCCTGCACCAAGTGGTACATTCATAAAACCTGTATTCTATTTTATTGACCAAAAGATTTGTGCCTCAAAAGCAAACTTGAATTTGTTTTATTTTTGTTTCTTTTTTCAATTTTTGGGGCCAATCATCAATAACCGGAGACAGAATCGGCCAGTATTGGAAGCCATTACATGGTCTGTTTGATTTATAATTCAGCACTGTTTACAAACGAACAATTTTAAATCCTTTCTGTGATTAATTGATTATAAGCTCAAAAGGTCATGACATTACAGCTGCTTAATTATCATGAAGCATTGGAGCTTTTTACTCTTTTAAAGCACAGTAGCTTGTATTTGATCATTGGGACGCGCTTAGAGCTTGAAAAAATAAAGACTGCAGAATAAAAGCAGTCACATTTAATGAAACAGGAATTAGACTAAAAGTTGAATAGAATTACTTTCTGTTAACATAAAATGAGACTGAGGCAGCATTTCACTGTAGACTGAATTACCATTTCTTTAATTCATGCAAGAAAATACCATAAGCTATTTGTGTTTTCAATTACTAAAAAATGTTCAGCAGCTTCAGCTATTGAGTACCAACTTGTTTATGTGTGTCCATAAGATCATTGACTATGTTTTTTGTTTGTTTGTTTGTTTGTTAATTGTTTTGTTTACCTTAAACACCTTTGGCAAGATTCACAATGGATTTGATAAAAAAGAAAAAGACACTCACCCTGACTCAGGCCACGTTTACACGAGCGTCAACTTTGTATTCCTCATTCCGTACCATACCGTCTTCTTCCGCTTATCCGGGATCGGGTCCCTGAAGCAGCTGCCTAAGCAGGGAAGGCCAGACTTCCCTCACCCCGGCCACAGCTGCCAGCTCATCTGGGGGGATCCCGAGGCATTCCCAGGCCAGACATAGTCCCTCCAGCATGTCCTGGGTCTCCCCCGGGGTCTTGTCCCGGTGGAGACCCAGCAGGGAGGCATCCAGGAGGCATCCTGACCAGATGCCCGAGCCACCTCATCTGGCTCCTCTCTATGCAGAGGAGCAGCGGCTCTACTTTGAGTCCCTCCCAGATGACCGAGCTCTTCACCCTATCTCTAAGGAAGAGCCCGGCCACCCTGCAGAAGAAACTCATTTTGGCCGCTTGTACCAGCGATCTCATTTTTTCGATCATGACCCACAGCTCATGGCCATAGGTGAGGGAAGGAACGTAGTTCGACAGTTAAATCGAGAGCTTCACCTTCTGGCCCAGCTCCTTCTGCACCACGATGGACCGATGCAGAGTTCGCATCACTGCAGACGCCGCACCGATCCGTCTGTCCGTCTCCCGCTCCATTTTTCCCTCACTCACGAACAACACCCCAAGATTCGCTTCCGATCTGGAGAGGACACTCCACCCTTTTCCAGGTAAGGACCATGGTCCCGGATTTGGAGGTGCTGATTTTCATCCCGGCCGCTTTACACTTGGCTGCAAATTGCTCCAGCGAGAGTTGGAGATCACGGCCCGACGACGCCAACAGAACCACATCATCTGCGAACAGCAGAGACTCGATCCTGAGGCCACCAAACCGGATCCCCTCAACACTTTGGCTGCACCTAGAAATCCTGTCCATAAAGGTTATGAACAGGATCGGTGACACAGGGCAGCCTTGGTGGAGTCCAACTCCCGTCGGGAATGGATTCGACCTACAACCGGAAATGCGGACCAAGCTCTGGCACCGATCATACAGGGACCGGACAGCTCGAACAAGGGGGTCCGGCACTTTGTACTCCCGGACCACCCTCCACAGGAATCCCCGGGGGACATGATCGAACGCCTTCTCCAAGTCCACAAAGCACATGTAGACTGGTTGAGCGAACTCCAATGCCCCCTCCAGGATCCCGAATGAGGTGGTCCACTGTTCCACAACTATTCCTCATTCATGTTAATCAAACAAAATTACATATTAGTTGTCCAGAGATTATTCATGAAAGGCCTTTCATTGTCATTCATCCTCAAAGAAAAATGTAATCCATATTTATAATACATTTGATCAAGATGTGCATAAACAAGCTGGGACTATAGGTACAGTGGGTACAGAAAGTATTAAAACCCTTTTAAACTTTTTACTCTGTTTCAATGCAGCCATTTGCTAAAATAAAGAAAAGTTCATTTTAAGTCATTCATGTACACTCATCTTGACAGAGAAAAACTGAAATGTAGACATTTTTGCAAATTCATTAAAAAAAGAAAAACTGAAATATCACAAAAGTATCAAAAGTATTACAAAAGGGTGAAAAGTATTCAGACCCTTTGCAGTGACACTCATATTTAACTCTCAGGCTGTCCATTCCTTCTGATTCTCCTAGAGATGGTTCTACTCCTTCATTGGAGTCCAGCTGTGTTTAATGAAACTGATTGGACTTGATTAGGAAAGGGACACACCTGTTTATATAAAACCTCCCAGCTCACAGGGAATATAGAGAAAATAAGAATAATGGGGGGGAGGGAAAGGTGAGGGGGAGCTGAGAGAGAGAATTGGGGGGGGACAAAACTGGGGAAGGGGAGAAAGGAGGGGTTGCAGTAAAGAGGCGTGAGAGGCGGGGGTCCCTAAATATAAAAGGAGGGAGGGGGGGGAGACAGAAAAACTCTACAGACACTGCGGTTCAAAGCGGCAAAGGGAGGAGGTGTGGGAGGGGGCATGGGGGAGGGGGGTAAAGAGGACCCCAAGGATCCCGGCGAGGGAGGCAGGGGGAGGGGGGGGGGGAAAGTTCCACAAAGTCAACTATCACTGCAGCCTCCACTAATCGGGGCTTTATGGCAGAGTCAGTGCAAGACATATGAAAGCCTGCATAGTTTGCCAAAAAACACATGAAGGACTCCTAGACTGTAAGAAATAAGATTCTCTGGTCTGATGAGACCAAGATTAAACTTTTTGGAGTTAATTCTAAAAGATATGTGTGGAGAAAACCAGGCTCTGCTCATCACCTGCCCAATACAATCCTAACAGTGAAACATGGTGGTGGCAGCGTCATTCTCTGGGGGTGCTTTTAAGCTGCAGGGACAGGACGACTGGTTGCAATTGAAAGAAATATGAATGTGGCCAAAGAACAGAGAGATCCTGGAAGAAAACCTCTTCCAGAGTGTTCAGGACCTCAGACTGGGCCGAAGGTTCACCTTCCAACAAGACAATAGGTGCATTCGGACAGAGAGGTTCTAAGAATGCAGTTCCTATAACTACGCCTCCCGAGTTCAGTTATAAGAACTACCCTTCGCCTTCAGTGTGCATTCGCACATGAGGGAGGACGTTGTTAGGGACCATGTTTGACGCAATCGTTGCGACAGTGACAAATTTATTCCCCAGCAGATCTAATAGAAAACTGAGGTTTCTCATCTCTTTTAATCAAAGCTATTATGAAAGCTAACTTACCAGCTTTCCCTCATCAGAGTCATATGTGTCATGTAACGGAACAGCCCCCCTGTTGGAGAGCTGCCCTACTAATGTCTTGTTTACGTTTCGTTGAAGTACGCCCTGACACTTAAGTGGACGGACCGGGATTTGTTCACTTAAGTGAACTTAAAAGTTTGTTCAACTATAAGTGAACAAACCCTTGTTTACCATTTCCCTTGTTTACCTTTTGTTGAAGTGCGCCCAGAACTTTAGTGGTGGGTCCGTCCACTAAAGTGTCCGGGTGGCAGCCACAGATTCTACTGCTATACTTTGCAGCTTTATTTGGGTTAATAAATTAATATGAAAAGAATTGCTTTTGGACATTTCAAAATAGTTATCGATTCGGGACGTGCACCATTTTAAAGGTGCCATGACATCAAATTTCACTTTTCTGGGGTTTTGGGTGTATAATATGATCTATTGTGCACTGATGAGGCCATGTGAATGTCAGAGTGAGAATCAAAGTTCCTGTTTATGGTCTGTCAGCTTTGTCTCTGCTCAGAAACGGCTGAATAGACAGCAGCCTATCATTCTACGTAGTTCTATCATTCTACGTAATTTAATTGCTCCAATAAGAGCACACTATCAAGTAAACAGCCCCCCTCTCTCTCCTAACGGTTTATGCACCGTCCGCTCCCCTCCTCCCTGTCTGATTCAGCTTCATGTATGGAGCTAGTAGTAACTTCTCTGTAGTCAGGTCTGGATTTTCAAACAAATGGATTTAAAAGAAAACTTCTGCAGCAACACTGAGGGAGGGGGCCACAACCTTGTCATTACCGTAGTTTTTTATTTTCTAAATGCTGTCTTGTCTGATAAACGTAGCTCACACTGTCTGAACTGCCCATGTTGCTAGCAGTTAGCCTTTAGCAAACTCCGACCGCAGCTTGACCTATATTCTCAAATAAGGTCATAGCGAAATAGTGTAGCCAATCAAAATGAAGTAACGTGGTCTCCGGGTAAAGCTCCATATCATCACCGGACCCAACTGTATTACTGAGGAAGTGAGGTCTGGCGTTTCAAAACAATACTCCGCTGTAAAAAATGCCGTTTTTTTTCTTTGGAGTATTTACATATGCAGTAATGCCAACAACATAAACTAGTTTTTAACTGCTATGTCATCACTCCTTTAAACGATTTAATAATGAATTGTTACACTCCTATTGTAATAGTTCTAGTTGTTATTACCATCTCGGTAAACAGGTAAAGGGCTGTGAGACTTTTTAAATATGGCGAGGCAGAAGAAGCGGAGCTCACGCAAGGGGCGCGGCTTGCCAGTTCTGCCAATCACCAAACACCTACGTATTTCAGTTCCTATGGAACCCCGAAAAGACCCCGCCTCGGAGTAGGAGCTAAAAAGGTTATAGGAACTGAGGTCCGAGGTCCCTAGTTCCAATGTGTCTGAATGCGCAAAAAAACAGCCTGGTTCCCAAAAAGGTTATAGGAACTCAAAAAGGTTCCTTCAGTCCGAAAGCGTCTAATGACCCTCGGCACACAGCTAAAATAACAAAGAAGTGGCTTCAGAACAACTCTGGGACCATTCTTGACTGACCCAGCCAGAGCTCTGACTTTAACCCAACTTTGCATCTCTGGAGAGACCTGAAAATGGCTGTTCACCACCCAACCTGACAGAACTGGAGAGGATCTGCAAGGAACAATGGCAGAAGATCCGCAAATCTAGGTGTGAAACACTTGTTGCATCATTCCCTCAAGACTCGTGGCTGTACTAGCTCAAAGGGGTGCTTCTACCTATCACCATGTGTTATTTCAGTTTTTCTTTTTTTAATAAATTTGCAAAAATTTCTACATTTCTGTTTATTTCTGTCAAGATGGGGCGCTGAGTGTACATCAATGAGAAATAAAATTAACTTTTTTGATTTTGGCAAAAGGCTGCAATGAAACAAAGTGTAAAGTTTAAAGGGGAATATGCAAATGCTTTTTTTGCTTTAAATACATGTGTTTGTGTTTTTGAGTGTTAGGAGTGCAGAAAATGCAAATTCATGCTCCCCCTAGGTTTCATATATATTTTTACTCTTTTTGGCCTGTATTGGTCGTTGTTTTCTCTATTCACTTTACGTTTTCTTTTCTATTACGTACAATATTTGCTGTGGAACTGCAAATAAGGTCATGGACTCCGGGTAACCAACTTCGTGAATCCGCAGTTTTTTCTCGTCGGACTTTGTGTAAGTTAGCGATGCTGAAGTTGCAAGCGGAGAAGTAAAATGTTCGGTTGTTGGGTGTTTAAGCCCACACAATTCTTACATGCCAGCATCAGAACCTTTGAGTGCCTGGTTAAATTTTATTTTTATGGAAATGTACAACATAGTGGGGAAAGACTTGGTTTGCGCGAAGCACTTAAGGACGTTGCTTAGAACTCGCCAGTATAAGAGGGATTTGCGAGACTTGTCTGAATGAGGGGTCAGTTCCATCTATCTACGGAAACGACGGACAAAGATAACGGTAAGGTCAAATAACGCTAAAATGACAGAAGCTTTAGTTTAGACGTGAATTGTGTTTGTGCTGATATGACGTTAGGTCATTGGTTGATATAAAAGCATTGTGTTAGCGCCTTAAGTTAGCTTTTAGCTGCCTCCTGAGGTATAACTACTGCATACTTTCAATAAAATTTTTGGCTTTGTGTTTTTGCCGGTTTTGTATGGAGAACACATGACCAAACGCATTCAGTTACACAGTTCTTCTTTACTATGTCGTGTCCATGTTTACTTTGCCTTTTTGTTTGTGTTCGTGTGGAAGAAAAATGCTGGACGAACATGTTCGAGTTAAAGAATGTGAGAATGCTTTGAAGTAGTAGACTGCTGAGGTGGAAAGGGAAGCTAGGGTAAAAGAGAAAGCTGATAGAAACTGCATCGGATGATGGAAAATAATATGGAGTGTGTCTGTAACTAATAGTTAGAGAAGGGAAGAGGAAGACGGCGGAGACAGTCGCAACATTTATTTATTATGTTTATTCTGTTAATAAATCCGTACGAAGGATGATCCTGTCTGGTCTGCTGTTTGTGCTGGGGGAGAGAGGTTCTCACTGTAGGTCTGTTATACAGTACATGACACGTGAATGGGTTAACAGATGAAAGCTGAACAGCTCAGTGGATTATATATATATATATATATATATATATATGTATATATAAAAGTATTGCATGTAGTTTGTGTTTAATATTGTAGCCGTGGAGAGTAGACAGAAATAACTCAATATATTTTTACTAAGAGTAGCAAGAAAATATTCCATAAAAAGAATACTTATGTACTGAGTAACTGATTAATATGTGTTAATAACATTTGATATGTATTCTGAAATAATGTCACTAAATAACTAAAGGATTGTGTCTGTATCTGGTGCATTATTTATTTAAGTTTTTGTTCTATTTTATTGGTGAAGTTCCTCAGTGATTAGAGTAGCCAGAAAAAAGAGAAAACTAGTCATACTTCATAATAATATTATCTAAGTAAAAGTAAAAGTACTTCCCCTAAAAGTAAATTGTTTTTTTTTTTTAAAGTTGAAGAAAATGTAACTGAGTAAATGTTGTTCGTTCCACCTTTGTCAGTAATATTAATAAAATCATTACATCATTAAATGCTGTGAGGTAAATAACTGCATAGTTTAGTGTTATAATCCCTCAATTTGCTTTTTCCATATTAAAAATAATGTGTGTGTTAGATAAGTTTTATGTTTACCACCGAAAACTAAAAATAATTTTTTTACTTTTATAGGCTGTCCTGGCGGCACTGCATTTCAACGAAAATGCTCAACGTCTGCAGGCTACTACCTCTCTGGAGGCCCATGTTCAGAATGTCTTTCCCCAAGTTCAAGAAGGGAGAAGGAACAGCAAAGCCGATCAAAACACCAGAAACCTTAGTAGTCCTATGATGAGTCATTATTCGTTGCTAACTTCATTTCAATAAATAAAATCTGGTTGGTGTTCATAATTTATTATGACTTCTTCTTACACCAGAATAAAAAGGAAAATTCTTGTAAGACCAAAAGCATAAAGCAAAGCAGCATGAAAAAATAACAAAATCAAAATAAATAAGGTAACATCACTATAAACAGCAGTGCAAAAGAACTAACTTCCAAAAGCTTCTTGCGAAAAATACGTTTTTCAAGTTATTTCTGTCATTAGATTACGTGGATGACATATGGAGTGGTCTTTGAGCAGGTTTCTAGGACCCAATTCCATTTTTAGACGAGGTTCAAAAGATCCACATCCCCCAACCCTCTCTCGCAGCATCCACGACCAGAAAGGCAACAGTGGTTTCTGCCTACGTCTCACGCTTCAATCCAGGGCTGGTCTGAAGCCCACATACTGCCCTGTCTCTGGTACTCCTGCCTTTCCTCATGACCAAAAGAGGGAGGACGACACGCACTTTCCGACCGAGATAGCCCCAGCACCAGGACACAAAGCACCTGTAGGCACAATACCTGTACGACTAAAGCAAAATAAGTTACAAAAACTTCAGTACAATTATTCAACTGTTTTTTATTCTTTGTTTGTTTTATAAAATTGTGTGTTTTGTTTCTACTGAGATTATAGTTTGTAAATTTGTGTTACAATAAAAAGAAAAGAAAAAAGAGTCAATTACTGTACAATTCCTCTGAGATTTAATGGTCCAAACTGTGCTTTGTAAACATTTTTGCATTCTGTAGTGAATACTGATTGAGACACACAGGCTCAAATCCAGGATGATCCACCATGCATGTCAGTTCACTGGGTGCTTCCCCCATTCTGGCAGTAACCTAACAGGGGTATTTAATTCATTATGGAGAAATGATAAAATAGTGGTCTATGTACTGTATTGGCTAATCACTCTTACCTTGGGAATTTCTCTACAGCATGTTTTCAACTTCTGTTGGCATTTTAGAACAGTTACCACAGGTACACCTAAATGCATAAATAGGATAAAGATAAACATGTTTTGAATTGCAAGATTAGAAAAAAGAAGTTGTCATAAGCATTTATACACAGTGAGCATCAGGACTAAGATATACATGGAAGATAAAAAGAGACAAAGGGGGAGAAGTTGTAGATACTATTTAATACTACTACTATGTCTGATTACAGGTCTGTTTTAAATATGGAAAACAGGCTATTTGATTGTAGAAATTCAAAACGATGTCTTAAAATTGTATGAGCCTTTTGTATATTTCAATCATTAAGAGATCAACACAAAATATAATATGCTTGATTAAATTATTGCACATCTTTAATCGTGTATAACGACCATGAGCATCCTTTTGTGGGTGTTGAAAAGTAGTTTCTAATGTACGGATCCTATAGTCCAACTACGGTTCATATTGGTCTCTGCCAGCTGCGTGACATTTGTTGCTAAGATGCCTTTTTAAGCGTAAAAAAGTCAGTGGTCCCATTTATCAATAGCGCGAAAATGAACGCACATCTGATCATTAAAATTATATTATGACTGTATCCACGTGTGATTTATAAAATGTTGTGTCTGACCAGACAACAGAATCTACGTCAGAAATTTACCGTCATCCAGCTGTTTCTAACCTAAAGCAGCAGCAGCGCTGACGGATGTTTTTTTTTTTTTTTAGCTTGACTAATGAAAGTTATCGTTTTTCTGTCCCTGTCTTGGCTCGATCCGACCCGCCTCCACCTGTCAGCGTTGCTACAGCTTCAGGGTAGAAACAGCTGGATGATGGTGGATTTCTGACATAGATTCTGTTGTTTTGTCAGACACAAACAATTTATAAATCACACATGGATCCAGTAGTAAGATCATTTTTATGATCAGGTGTGCGCTCATTTACACGCTGGTTTGATAAATGGGACCACTGACTTTTTTCCGCTTAAAATTGCGTCAAACCTGGTTTAGCGACAAATATTACGTCACTCGGCAGAGACCGACTGTAGGTAGTTGGTAAAGATAGGGGAGTGTAAAATAAATTAGTTACACACCATTGCGATGCATTCATTTGAAGGCGTTGTTCTGCAGGTTCGTCATCTTCATTCTCCTGCTCTGGGTCAGACTCTGGTTCGAACATGTAAGGCTGGATGGACAAGTCTCCAGTTGTCGACATTTTTAAAAAACTTAGAGATGAAAAGTTTATCTGCCGGTAAATAATCGTATCACTGCTATAAAAACTTCAAAAATGGCCGAAAGGGGTGGAGTAGACCGCGGTGCGACCTGGAGGGGGTGGGGGCGTGAACTGTCTCACTTACATTTAAAGAGACCGCACCAAAACGAGTTGCTCTAAAGATGCGCCTCAGAACAGGACGGAACAAGGGTCTGTGAAGTTACAATGACGAGGAATTCAGACCAAAGCATTGTAGTTCTACATTATATAGACCATAAATTAATCATTTATATGTGAAAAGGAAGGATTTAAAAGCATGATATGTCCACTTTAAGGGGTTCTGAATACTTTCCTTACCCACTATATATTTATGTATGTATACATATGTATATATATATATATATATATATATATATATATATATATATATATATACACTGCCCGGCCAAAAAAAAGTCGCCAACAAAAAAAAGGTCAAACATTTAACATTTCGTTGGACCGCCTTTAGCTTTGATTGCGGCAGCATTCGCTGTGTTTCCAGAAGCTTCTGCAATGTCACCAGATTTATTTGCATCCCGTTGCATCAATTTTTCACCAAGATCTTGATGATGATTGTAGAGTCTGACCACAGCACATCCCAAAGATTCTCAATGGGGTTCAGGTCTGGACTCTGTGGTGGCCAATCCATGTGTGAAAATGATGTCTGATGATCCCTGAACCATCTTTCACAATCTGAGCCCGATAAATTCTGGCATTGTCATCTTGGAATATTGCCGTGCCATCAGGAAAGAAACATCCATTGATGGAATAACCTGCTCATTCAGTATATTGAGGTATCAGCTGACCTCATTATCTGAGCTCATACTGTTGCTGAACCTGGACCTGAGCAACTGCAGCAACCCCAGATCATCACACTGCCCCCACAGGCTCATACAGTAGCACTAGGCATGATGCTGCATCACTTCATCTGCCTTTCCGGCCACATTTCTTCCTGGAAGACGATGGTCCACTATCCTTCCAGTTTTTCATAATGTGTTGGATTTTTTAGAACCTTTTTTTAGTTTTTTCTTCATCTTTTTATATTTTTTTATTTTTTTTATGAATTAATTTTTCCTTTTCAAAAAAAAAATTATTTTTTTCCAGGGATGGGGGTTGTCTTTTTGTAGGTTGGTAAGGAAAAAGAGAAGAAAATCTTTGTGCGGGGGGGGGGGAAAAATATTTTGTGGAGGGAAAGGAAAATGTGTGATGAAGTAATTAAGGAATGGGAGGGCTGTTCTTAGTTTAATTGTTTAGGTGGGGTGGGTGTTGTTTTGGTGGAAGATATATATATATATATATATATATATATATATATATATATATATATATATATATATATATATATATATAGAGAGAGAGAGAGAGAGAGAGAGAGAGAGAGAGAGAGAGAGATAAATAGGTATATATATATATATCTAACTTGCAATTGGAAAAGGATCTGGTGCTGGAAATTGTTTGAGAATCCTGGTTAGCTGCTTTTAAAATTGTCCAGAAAGTTGTTTGTGTTTAGGGGACTTAGAGAAAACCAGTTCAGGGTGCTACACTGGTTGCAATGTCAACCCACACATTTCTCCCTTGTGTGTGTGAAGTGAGGACCTCTCTTTTTATTATATTTGCTAGTCTTTTTTGATATCTTAATAGTTGAAAAAAATGCTGCCATACTACTAAACTCAACATTTATGAGCCAATTAAGACAGCCAATGATCTTATTGAAGATCTCTACAGAACATCTGGCCTTGTATAAAACACTGCTGACCTTCTTGGGTAAACTTGTGTTTTAAGCTCTGTGCTGCATTCAGCTTCAACAGATAAAATATAAATCTCCTTCAGTTTTGCAGAAGTACAGGCGTTCAAGGTTTTACCTTTTAAAAAAATAACAGTGCTTGCATAAAAAGAATTTTTTTTTTAAAAAAAAGATAGACTTGAGAAAGAATTGATGAGCTTCTTTTATTCAACTTTAATTTAATTTAGCCCTTTCTATTCTGATTTTTTTTATACATTTACAAATACTTTTATACTTGTTGCTTTTATTGATATTGATACTTGATTATGTAATCCACTTTGTTCCCCTGTTGGTATGAAAATTGCGATATAAATTAATTTAGATTCTATTTTTACAATGATTGGGTTGCAGCATTGCGGAAAGGAAGCTCATGTGTCATTTTTACTGACAGTCTATACAATTCCCACAACACATTGTCATTGTATCAACGCCTCCAAAACCAGGTTTAGTTGCTCATTTATCTCATTTATCTGTTTTGTAAGCTCTCTTTTCAGCGAGAAACCTTTTGTGTTGCAAAATGTTGGCCAATCATAAACTATTATTTCAGCGTCTCGGTTTCTACAGATACAAGTGGAAATAAAATGTTGTCCAACACATGAAATCATTTTCATTTTCTAAATGTTCGCATCAAACATGGTACGAAAATATTGTGTCAGACGGGGGGTGGGGGTGGGGGTCTAATCAATGTGCTCGTTATCTGATTTTTTCCCATTTTGGATCTGAGCACAAATCAGAAATTAAGTAATGGCCATCATCTGATTTTTCAGTCTGGTTTGGAAAAATGAGAAAAACAAGTCATTTTCAGTCTTTTTTCACTTTTTTGTTTTAAGGGAAATAACTGTCTGAAAGTACACAGATCCTCCAGGCCGTGAGGACTTTGTAATGATTTACCTGACCACCTCATGGTCCCTGATGAGTAGATGTGCTATAGAGATTGCAGGATACCTCAATGACTTTTTTAGCTTTCCTTATTTAGCCTTAAAACTGACTACTGATGCATTTGTAACACTTAGTTGAGCAGACATGGATCGTGAAAAAACATAAAAACCTCCTCATGATACAGTACATGTGACATACAGTCTGGTTGTATGAGGGCCATTTTAAAATCCCACTCATGTATAAGTATGTATACAGTATGCGAGTGTATCATAGCGTGTCGGTGTGAGGACTCGGACTCAGCCAGATAAACAGGACATGCTCCGAGGAGTGGGACGATGGCCAGTGGACACAGCTGAAGAGGCAGCTGTGAGGAGGAGGATAGATGGAAGGAGTGCAGGAGGAGAGGGGAGGAAGAGGAGAAAAAGAGGGAGGGGGTGGGAGGAGACCAACACACTGTGGAGGGCAAAGTGCCCTGACAGCCACAGGAGTCACAGAGTGGGACCTCTCCAGGCTTGACAGATGGACAGACAGGGCTATGCCCCCCCTGGCAGGCTCTGGCTCTTGATGGCAGCACAAATCCATCAAAGTGCACTCGCAAAAACTCACACAGACATCCATGTGAGATGGGAAAATGGCCACATACAGCGACATTAAACACAAAGGATAAAAAAAACAATAAAGAAACAGATGAGTGTAACAGTGGATGATGCAAAAGTGTGAAATCTCGCAACTATTTGAACTGATAATCACAGAAAATGGGCCTGTCATCAGACGGTACAGTAGATACTCCTATGGCTGCAAGTCCACTTGTATAAGTTCATCATTATATTGAAATGAAAGAGTAACTATCTCTTTATCTCTTATGGAGTCACTTATTATTTCATTATCCTTAAAAACGAAGATAAAACAGAGGTTTTTCTCCATTAAAGTTTAGGAAAGTCATTGCCAGGAAGCAAACCATATGCACGCTTTAACTTCCTATCAAAGATTCTGAGTGATAACAATTACCAATTAAATTAACTGCGAACAACTCATTTTCAAGCTCACCTTGATCAGGTGATGATCTCAAGAAAAGAAAGCTCATTATTTTATAGGTTTTATCTCAAGAAAACAGAAGCCTGATTTCCTCAGATAATGAGAATAAATGATCATCGCATGAAAACAAGTTTCCTGATATTAAGATGAAATCTAAATAAAATAGATAATTAAAAGCACGACCTTTCCAAGATTCAGTTTTCTACAGTTTTTTTTTTTTTTTCTTGTGTGTGTGTGTGCTACTGACACAAACCTAAAGAATCTGATCAGTACAGGTATTTTGGGAAATTTTTATGATTTAATTACTTGCTACCAGGTACTGCCTATCACATGGTACCACAAATCCTACTGGGATACATTACTTTCAAAGTCGTGTTATGGCACAAAAAAGATGAAGAATTCCTATCCATATGCATACAAAGTTTATTATTTCGTCCTCAGTTCATGTTGCTCTAAACTACAGTTACCAAAAGATATGCAACTTTGAGATCTTCAATAGCATGTTGTAAATTTCTGAAATTATGGTCCTAGTTAGATTTATACAATTTTAAAACCATGCTTGAAGATGTAACTCTCTTGTGATTTTTACTGTAGTACTACTGAGAACTGCATGATGTCTGATTGCAAAAAAAAAAATAAAAAGAGCAGTGGAGAAAGACGTAACTCAACAAACTGGGGCTTGACATGGTGCTTGCTCTGTCCATCTTTTTATATACCTCTACATAAAAAAATAAAATAAAATTACACCCAACTGCATTTTGTTTTGCACATGTGAGACACATATGAGATACTGTATACAGTATGTGCCACTGAAATCAATTTACAGTTTACAATTCAGTTTACAGTTTACAATTCAAGTAAACTGTTTTGAAAAGCCAAAATAATGTGAGACCCATTTAAATTTCCATATGAAATCCATAAAATCACATGTGAAAGCCAAATCAAGTCTGTGAAACCCTCATAATCACACGTAAAACTCATGTAAACCCACACTCATGTCATTCAAACTTAAACCCATCACATCTCTCATGTAAATTCCCCTGTAATTCCCAAATAATCATGAAACTCAAGTAAATTCAATTGTTAATCCCAAATCACCAACTCATATAAATTCCCCTGTAAATTCCTAAGTATCACATGTGAAACTCATGTAAATTCCCCTGCAAATACCAAATAATCATGTGTGAAACTCGTGTGAAATTCACTAGTAATTCCCAAATAATCATGAAACTCAAGTAAATCCCCATGTGAAGCATAGAGTATATAAATTGCATGAGAAGCTATGTAAATTGTTATATGAAATCCACAATTACATTTCAAATCTTGTAAATTCATACTGTATGTGATATCATATAATCACATGTAATGTGAAACACATATGATTAAAAGCGAGACCCATATAATCACATGTGAATCTCATGTACAGTAAAATCCATTGTGAACAACATATTAAACCTGTTGGATTACAAGGGGAACCCATTAACTTAAACAGTTAAGCATGGTCAGCAAGTTAAATCATGACTATACCAAACAACACGTGAAAGGTTTCACATCAACAAACACTGTTCAAATGGTTTCCACTAGTACAGAGGATGGTATAATACTCGAACCAAAGCAACAATTCCACATTATTCAGTTTAGTATTCATATAGTGAATCCACTCCAAAAACACTAACTCGGGCCACACTACCTAGAGAGAGACACCTCAGTCCTTACTAATCCGGCATTTTGCACAAGTGCCATTCTTCTAAAGTCAAGCCACACACAGTGTGTCACCTGTGTTGCGCATAAGTTAGTTCATAAAACCTGACAGCCAAGTGCTTCAGAGTTGGAGGAGTTTATCAGTGGAACTGAAGTTTCTGTGACAGCTCAGACAGTGCGAAGGACACTTTATATCATTAACCTCTATGGACTGTGCACAAGAGATAAACTGGCTGCTTTTTTTAGCACCTACCAACAAGATTAAACTTTGCTACAGAAGATAAAAAGAATCCTGATGATTGTTGGCAGCCAACTTTTTGGTCAGATGAGACACAGTTAGATTTAAACTAGCTCGTATGGAGTCCTGCATGTTTACCCTGAGCCTTTCCAAGACTACCACCGTCCAGATAATGAAGCACAGAGTGGGAGAGCAACGACATGCGGTTGCTCGACTCCAAAAGGTTTGGGGCGAATTATGTTTATAGATGGCACTATGAATGCCTTAAACATGCCCAAATACAGCCTGAGATGATGACTCCCAGTCTGACCAAGTTTGGCTGAAGGAGACTATTAGTACTGAGGTAATGATCCAAAGCATTCAGGAACAGAAGTGACCTGGACAAGTATGTTGCCTGATCTGGATCCAAAAGGACACCTTGGGGTATTTTAAAGACACAAGCAGAACAACACAACCTCTCCTGCAAAGACCATCTGAAAAATGAATGAATGGTAGAGCTTCTATTTCTATCCTTTATACAGGGGATGATTAAGTCTGACATGAAAAACAAATATGAACATACAAAGAGGAGAACAAAAGAACAGCTTTACATCCCTGTAGTGCAAAGTGTGATGGCATTTGAGGTATTAATGAGCTTAACTTTGAGATACTTTACATTTAAAATGCCCACATTTACATAAGAATAAACATGTTTGCATAACGTGTTGAGCGTCAGCAATGTTTCACAAAGAAGTCATGCAATTACTGCAAGGTGACATTTCACAGGATTTCTTCATTTCTTGTCAACTGTTCTGGCTCATAAGAAAAAAAGAAGTGCTACTCTTCAAATTTCTTTGTTCTACTAGGGAAAAAGGCTCATCTAGAGTCTTTCTAGTTGGAAATTACAGTGAATGAAGTAAAAAACGTCTCTTTGTTTGATTTTGAACAGTGGTTGACACTACCAGATACTGCCTGGCACTGGCTACAGATCAGCTGACCCTCACTTTTCCACCCCAGACAGATACAAACGAAGAGTATTGGCTGAGGTGTGAAACGTGAAGTGAAGCTTGTGATGGTAGAAAAGAGAGAAGGGCAAAAGACAAAAGGAGGTCACCATCTACCATATCATTTGTAAAACCAAAGGTGTTATTACTCTGCAGAGCAAATGTAGACTGGATGATTGAAGTTTAGTTTCAATTGCCTCTTGACAAACAGCCTGACAAAGTCTAGCAATACAAATTCTTTTTTTTTTTTTTTTTTTTTTTAACATCAATCAAAGTTTTAAAAATGTAACCATTATTTAACCAGGAACGTCCCATTGAGATTAGGGGACCTTATTTTTTCTTAAGGGAGACCTGGCCAAAGTAGGCTATGCATCAGGTAAAACGAGGACGCGTTTAACTTCGAACAGAAGCCAAGAGAGGCCACACCTGCTGCCATTTATATTTCATGCTGTTATCTCAAGATAACGAGTTGATTATTCTGTCATTTTGAGATAATCAAACTCGTTTTCACATGACCAGTTCATCCGTGTCATTATCTTGAGAAATGTGCCTTTTCTGTCCTTGTGATTTTCTTGTGACTTACCACATGTATAGGTATCTCAAGCTGACGTTTTTTTTAAATTATACACACATATATATATATATATATATATATATATATATATATATATTTATAGTTGTGCAGTGGACAGATACAGTATGACACAGGGAGACTGTACTTCAGGAGTGTCCAAGTTTAGTCCTCGAGAGCTACTATCCTGCACACTTTGGTTGCATCCTTTCTCCAACACCTGAATCAAATGAATGGCTCATTATCAGTCTCTGCAGAGCTGAATGACACGTGCATGAGGGGATTAACCATTTGATTCAGGTGTGTTGAGAAGGTATGCTCTAAAAATGTCGGGTTAGTAGCTCTCGAGGACCGGACTTGGGCACCCCTGTTGTACTGCATATGCACTTTCAACCTTATCTAACAAAAATACATGACATGAGCATGAACAGCCTTACTCATTTACATTTCCCCGACACAACTGGTTTAAATTACGTGCTGCTGACACATAAAACTGTACAATGTAAAATCAACAAGTCCTCTAACTAAATCGCAACCATATTAGGTCGTTTGTGCATGCACCAAAATACGGACTATATTACTTTTTGATATCCACTCAGTTCATATATGCAATCCATAGTTTTTTTGTTTGTTTGTTTGTTTTCATTTTGAAGTTGCATACATTCTTTTAGGTTTTTTGTTTGCATGTTGCCTGGGAAAACCTGGAATCAATCTCCCACACTTCTGGATGATGGACAACTGCTCTGTCCAAGTCTATTCTTCGAGAGCTGCTATCATGCAACGGTTCAATGCATTTCTTCCCCAATGTAACCTGAATTACCTCATGCACTGTCATTCAGCTCTGCAGAGGTAACGAGCCAGCCAACATCATTGACTTAACGTTGCGCAACTTTACTAGTCAGTGGCACATCATTTGAAGCAATTACATGTCGGGGACACGTAAAATTGTAAAGCTGTTCGTGCTCATGTCACGCATTTTTGTGAGATCAGGTTGGCACTTTCAAGTAAGAATGAGCTTACAGCAATATAACAAAACAAACAAAAAAAAACCCAATATCATTATTTATTACTTGTTCTGTAATATTGTTTCATATCGTTTCACATTAATCGGTGGATCCTAAATAAAATTCCATGCATGCCAATTGGCAGTGACGTTTCAGAACTCTAACACAGAAAGAACAATTTGGTCGTTTATAACTTTTTTATTGGTTAAATAACTCCACCAATGGGGGCATTGTAAGTTAGCAAAATCACTCAAAATCTATGAATGGATTTGGGTAAACTTTTCAGGAAAAGTAAATGATGATCCGGGAATCATTTTAAGAACTCTTTAAATGTGAGATAGGGCCATAAGGGGGGAACTGAGCTGCTTGGAGGTCCAAGTGCTTCTCTAGTTCTATCACAGTTTATCATAGTAAAACAATTAAAACACCAAATTGTTAACTAGTTATCCTATTATAACAATGGTGAAAAATATTTTTAAGCATGGCCACTCAGCGCTGCCAGTGTGGTCATAATTGAAAATGTGAATTGCTAATTCTTTTTTCACCAATGTCATTGGTTATTTCAAAAGTTCCCAAGCATGTTCACACTCATGAATCCCACCGAAGAACTTATGTGAAAGGGAAATCTAGCAACCTGAGTCAAAAAAATTGCTACATGATATGATTTGCATAGCTAAAAATGCTCATGCTAACAGACAGCAAGCACTTTGATATGGTAGAAAGTGTCATGCTGATATAGAACAGTTAGCATCACTGAAGTCCAACATTTAGACATAAATGACATTTCATAACTAATTCAAGCCGCATTTTGGTAATTGTCGATCATGCAGCATCATCCAGCAGTCACAAGAGTCATTAGCTCAGCTTCCAACCTCTTAACTCACCAGAATGTTGGGTAGGACACAGAGCATTGGTGAGGGTGGGAGAAAAGGCACTGCATGCACAAAACTGGAGGAGCTGTAGAAGTAGGCTATGTGTGAGTGGGTGAATGAAAAGCACACTGTAGCTCAATGCACTTTGTAGAACCAAGCTACAGCTAAAGGGTACTCGACAAATGTGGACCATTTATCATGATGAAGCTACTTAAAAGTCAGCTTAATGCAGGACTCAGCTCTTCTGTGAGTTTTAGGTAAAGGCATGTACACTACCCCTATTCCAAGACAATTCAATGAATATCTATTCATGAATTTAGCGACTACCTTTGAAACTCAATAATCAAGTTCAACTTAATGTGATTCAATTTGAAGCAATCTGAGACATTTTTTAAACTCTAAAATAATTGTTAAATTATCATTTTTGCACTGTAAATTAAAATAAGTCACTAATTTAAATTTGCTTTTGGCTAGGTACCTGTAAGTTAAACCACTTGGAAAAGTACATTTCTGACTAGATTTATTAGCAGTAAGTGGTAATTCATCCTTTCCAGGTTGAAGAAATTAAAAAAATTGCAATGTAAAGCTCTAGATGTGTAATTCCATTTGGAATATGACATCACACACCATCTTTTTGTTGAGCCTCTTTTTAACAAAGGTTGTCTGCCCTTGCATGCATGTCCATGCATGTGAATCTCCACCTCCTCCCTGCACTGACAGTTGGCCAGATAGAATTTGCCATTAGTTTAGTAAAGTATAGCCAGGTGTACTGGCTCATCGTCAGCCAAAGGTTACCGGAGTATACTACTATGTACTCCCAAGGAAGAACTTTGTTCTTATTTTCAATGTTGCTATGAAAAAGGTTATTTATGCTTGTATACATGCTCCACATGCTTTCTGACCTGGTAATTTTAAATTAGTCTTGAGCCTTTGATGACCTTTGGTGACTCTTTGATGCAGGGCCGGCTTTGCCGACAGGCGACACAGGCAACCGCCTGGGGCGCCATCCCCTGGACGGGGCGCAAAAAATGCAGAATTAAAAATAAATAAATAAATAAAAACAAGAAAGTTAATTAAAGTTATGTAGCCTTTATATTATGGAATAGACTATACATACTGTAGCTACTCGAAATTTCTCTCCAAAAGACATCAAAATAAAACCTCAAATCAGATCTGGCTGCATGATCAGCTCCTACTGACACTTGCTTTCACCGTGAAAGGTGACGTAGGCCTACATGACGTAGTTACTGTGGAGGAACGGAGGTCATGTTGTGTTTCAACTTTTCAATGATTGAATGATGAAAAGAACATCTTTCCAAAAGTGAAGGAAGGAGGAGGAAGAAAAACATCCGTAAGCAGAGGTATGTGGACTGAGGCTGAGCTGGTCGCCCGGTGTGTGAAAGAGAGAGGGAGAGGGGGGTGGAGGGGGGCGCATCTCACGTCGCGGTTTATAATGACAGACGTCAACAACTTATCAAAACGCTGAGAATCGTTTTAGAGTGAAGAAAAGAGTTCTCAGTTAGAGATATGTACTTTCCCCAACATTAAAGCTTGTTTAGCTCGTCATGTGTTGGAGGATAGCTAAGCTAACATGAAGCAGTACCATGCTGCTGCTGCAGCTGCTGTGGGAGACGTTCAACCTCATATTGTTGTACAGTTATGCTCACAGCACAACTGCTGATAACTGATGTTGTTTAACAGGCTACTGGAGGCCATTAAGTTTGAGTCTGTGTGCTGCAGCTACAAGTCGTCCTCTAGCTTCCAGTGCAGGTAAATCTGCATCTGTCCACATTCACTGAAAGTCCTGCAGATGTCTCTGGAACAGGTCTGCAACCTGGACAATCCAGACATTTTTCAGACTCAATCCAGTGATAAAAGTTGTTTAGAGCTGCAATTTTTTAGGCTGCTTATAATTATTATTATTATTATTGTTTTTTTTTTTTAAATATAAATACTTACTGTATAAAACATGCTGTAATTTTAAAGAACTCAGGTTTATTTTTACATTTAGATTTTTAAAAAAGAACTTGCAGAAAGAGATACTTTTTCTTCAAACAGATTTTCTACAGTGGGACTCAACTGTATAAAAAATCTATATAAATAAAAATGTGGATATTTGTTGGATATAATGTGAAATGGGAAAACCCCTAATTTTCAAGCTAATTACAAGAGAGATAGATTTAAACATATTACAGGGACTTTTAGTGTCATTACGTTGTGGAAATGAGAAAAAAAAGGCCAAAATCTATTAGTAAAAACATTGTGTATATACATGGGTATTTATCAGTTGGTTGTTTTAGTCAAAGTTATCGAGAGATATTGTGGAAGGTCCAAAGAGCCACTTGCAGCTGTGGAGCTGCAGGTTGCAGACTCCTGCTCAGAAGCTGCTGCAGAGGTGGAGTTATTGGTTAATTTTATTATTAAATTATTGCTGAAGGTTTCAGTTAATCTTAGTTACTAATAACAGTATAGAGCATAGATAAGGTTTATCTATACAGTATCTACTACATGAAAGAAGGACACAGACTGGAAGCAGGTGTAACTGTGGATGTCTGAGTCCAGCTACCATCAGCAGCTGCTGACTTTAGTCATTATTATTATTATTATTATCATTATTATTAGTCATTATTACAGCAGCAGTTGTGTTTCAGTGAGACCAAATCCAGACACATGTGGATGTAATCCTACCAGAGAATCACAACTCTGCAACAATATTAACTTCAGACGCATGCAGCTCATTCTGCTCTGTTCATCTAGAACAGGGGGTCCAGAGGGGGTCCTTGAGAGCTGCTGTCACTTTTTCTCTGCTTCAACACACCTGACTGATACTAAATGGATCCAACAGCCTATGAAGTTCTTGGTAATTGGAGTCAGGTGTGTTGGAGCCAGAACGCATAGAAAACCTGCAGGATTGTGGCCCTTGTGGACCAGAACTGGACACCCCTGATCAGGAATCATTAAGGTCAGGACAGGGGGGCACCAAACTATAACCTCGCCTGGGGCACCAAAGTGGCCAGAGCCGGCCCTGCTTTGATGAGCCTCCTATGACCTGGAGGCAGTGTAAGTTAGGAAGTGTCTGTGTTTTCAGACGTCTTATGTTTTTTCGTCTCCACTTCCATCATTCAAACAGCTCAATTTGTCCGACCAGTCGCACAATAATCATGTCCGAGAGTTGCGTCCAGAATCAGAGAAAATAATCCATGCTTTTCGTGGAGTATAAAACTGACAAAAACTGTCAATCATGACCTGCTTTGTTTTGGTCTCCACACACAGGGCAAGATACATTAAAGGGACTAGAGGCAAGATTAAGAAATGAGACCTGCGACTGCCACGACTGGTGCTGCGGGTAACTTCAGCCACAAGCCAAACCGCCACAAACTGCGATGGCTATAACGTGCACAAACTGAAGCTATAATGTTGTTTACTACGTTGATAAAGGCTTTTCCTGCCTCTAGTCCCTTTAAAAGTTAGCATGTATAAAAACGTGAGCTATGTCATTGCACACACAGAAAATGTACTGATCTACTAACAACTTGTAAAAAGTGGCTGCGTAGCCACTATGTAGTGCGTCCCATCCAGATAATATGTTTGCTGCAATGAATATGTAGTATGGGGCATTGTTATGGCCGCCTGGTTATTAACCTCCTTTGCTCTCATTTTACATGCAAATCTTCCTGTTGCAACCCTCCGTTCCGATTGGCCTGGCATCACACCACCATCATCTCTTCCCTCCCTCACCTGCCAATGACTGATCAGTCCCACCTGGAGCTGCTGGGAGAAACAAAAGAGCCCAGAAGATCTTAGCCAATGGCAACTGTTTGGCCAGGGAACAATTTGTCCTTGGTTTGTTTCATTTGTGGCTTTTGGTGACTTGAGTTTGGGTAACTTTGTTTCTTTGGTTTTTGCTTTCCAGGTGTTTTTGTTGGTTAATGGTTTCTGTTGGTAGTTTAGGTTTTGCATTTCCTTTGCTTGTGATTTACACTGGGAGTTCGGAGTTGGGATAGCTAGACCTTGTTTTGGTTTTTGTTTCAGTTAGCTTATTGGTAGGAATGGTGAAACCGAAGCCTCATGAGACATTGAGACAAAGGCCTCATTTACACTGTCAGTGAAATGTGACCCAATTCCGATTTTTTGCTCTTATGGGACTCAGATCCGATCTGCTTTTTGACATTGTAAATAGGAAAAAGACGCAAGCATTCGGATCTGTTGAGATCGGATACAGGCCTCATTCATATGTGGAAATAAATCAGATATCAATCAGATCTGTGACAATGCGACTGCAGTGTAAGCAGGCAGATCGGATCTTCTTACACATTGCGTTCCACCCGTCATTAAATCTGCGACAATTTAGCTTATTTTTGGCACATTATTAAGATGTGAGCAGTAGTTAAATGTGAGAATGGAGGCCCAGCAGAGAAAGAGAGATGAGGAGGAAAGTGTGTGTGGGAGGCAATCACCATTCCGACGTTCCTCCACTCCAACATTCCCAACAGTCGAAATGGCAAACGTCTCATCATTCCGACATTTTTTTTCATTCTATGGTCAAAATGACGGTATTTAAATTTAAATAAATAAATAAATAAATAGCAGAACTTCCCTACTTATTGGTGCTGCTCATTCATTTATTTCCCCTTGCCAATGTCACATTTTAACTTGGATTGTAGCAGGTGGACAGGATCACCTGAGAGCACAAGCCATTTGTCCAGCAACTCTTGATCCATGTTCTCACAATTGGCCACCTCTGAGACTGCACGTATACTTGTTGCATTATTTTCATTTTAATATTGACCATACTTATTTTTTTCAATTATATTTTCATTTCCCTCTTCCACTAATATCTCCATCTCTATTGGGGCGGATTTCCTTTAGCGCTGCCATCTCTTGAAATTCACCATCCTTGTTTATATAGGGGCGTTTGCAACATGTTAGCTCTTGCAGTTATTTGTCCAATTACTCTTGGTAAATCACCTGCCAACTGTGGTTCAACCCCTCGCACAACATTCTGAATTGTTTGGGCAATTATTGCATGCCAATTTAGATCTTAGTAGATCCAGCACACCTAATGGTGAAAAATCGCTTTTAGTCCCTCTAAATGTAGGTTTTAAAGAATACTTGAAAAGATTTTAAATAGGTAGGTCTCTTTCACTGCCCAAATCCTCCTAATGTGTGCTTTACATTGACTTGGTTTTTCAGTAACCCCCTCTCAGCACAGTCTAGAAATCACTTCTGCATCCTGAAGTTAGTTTCAGACAGCAGCAAAAACAGAAACGGTCACATCAAGCATAAGTTTGTAGCTTCGAACACATTTGTAGATCCTCACCTAAAAAAGCTTTGCCATTTCTGTTGTTTTCTTCTTCCTCGTTCCTTTTGCTGGTCACATGTGAGGTGCACTGTTCAACTCTGCCCCCATGATTCCCAGTGCTCCGGATCCATTTTCCGTATTTGGGTGTGCATCTGTTCTCTGAAAGAAGAAATGAATGGTGTACGTGTATGTGTCCAGATCTGCCATTCTACCGCTTTACTTAATCAATGCTCTAAGCCTTCTGTCCAATAGTCGTTCCTAAGTAATTTAAATAGTCTCTAGATATTTGATTTCAGCATTGTGCAGGATTTCATTGTCTTAGTTAAAAAAACAGAGTTTGCAGATAATTCAGACACTGGGCTGTAGGACAACATGGAAAATCATCCTACAGCTTAAACACACAAGCCAGGGTCAGTTAGGCTTGTGCCCAGACTGGGTTGATCCATGAGGAGTTTGATTTGTATTGGGCTTTGTGCAAATTTACAGCAGCCTTGTGCGCAACTTTCTCAAACTTACAATTTTTTTATGGGAGATGTGACCGAAGCCATCACAGTTCATTGGGCTTCTTGATGAAACCATCAAGCCAGTGCAGGGATGTATTGACAGTTACTTTTTCATTGTCACTACCAGCTATAAATATCAGCTGATACAGAGAACCGATCCAATCATTGCCTCAAATGAAACCTCACTATGGGGTCAACGGCCACAACGGCTTGAAATCCCCTCTCCACCAGCTTTGTAACCACAGAGCTCTCACTGAGAGAGGGATTAACACCAACATGCTTAACCAATGTGTGTGACAACCTATGGTGTATTTTTACAATCTAATTGATGCAAGAAAAGACTTCTCACATGTATAAAGAAGAGTAAATTCACCATTTTAATCAAAGTTGTGCTTGCTGCTTTCCCTCTCTCTTGTGCTGGGCATAAAGCCGGAAAGCAGAGAGACAGAGGAAAAGGCATAAAAGAGTGGAAGATGAAAGAGGAGGTGCTTTAGGAGGGGAGGGAGAAAGAGGAGGAGTAGGGTGATACCATTTAAATTGATTCCGTGACCCAGGGGCCTGCATCAAGTCACGCTGTTTTGCAGCTCCAATCTTCGGTTGTACCGATCCAGTGTGCGCATCTAAGTGGCCCCGCGAGTCTTTTCTTTTTCCTCTGATTGTTGGTACTGAAATCCCAGGGAATTTCACAGCCCTTCAGTGTCCATTCCCTTCCTTTTCTCTTATCTTCCACGCTGTCACAACCTCTCAGTTAGCTTCAGCAAGGACTCTTAGGTGCAGGGTTTTTCACCAAGCGGCTTGGATTTTTCCCTTTGCTTCCTCCACCTTTCCCCCTAGCCTCCCATCTCAGCGTCACTCCCTTCCCATCTCCCGCAGCCACTTGCTTCTTCTCACTTTCAATCTCAGCTAATGATTTCTCTTTGGCATCTCACATCCCCTCTTTGTTTCAGCCTCTTTTCCCCGTCCCTCGCTATCTTTGTTCTTCCTCCTCACCATATGTCCTTGATTTCTCTCCCTGCCTCTGACTTGAGTGCCATTTGATGAGACCTGGATTGAGAGCATTGGAGTATCGGCACTGTGCAGCAGTGCACTCAGGAGAGGATGTCAGAGAAAAAGACAGGGCCTCTTCACATTAAATATCATCTGACACCTAATCTGCTGCACCTTCTGCCGACACAGTGAGAGGAGGAAGATGGAACTGTTCCCCTTGCTCAAAGAAAAAAAAAGCATCTTTTCCCCCTTTTCATTTATGTTGCTGGAAGAAGAAGTGCACCATAATTAATACATCAAGACAAAGTCCATTTCCAAGCCTGTCTGTCTTTTTGAGCATAAAAGAGAAGGAATAAATAAGGACAGACAAGATTATATTACAGACAGCAATTTATAACCACCCTTCTTCTGTTATTTTGTCTGCACAGACTGATATCTGTCACTAAGTTGTCACAATTCTGCATCATATAACTACATCCCATGGTTGATTTGGCAGTCAGATCATAGGTTTGCAGTTGGGATGCAAGGCAGTGGCCAAGAAAACAGTCTTTTTTATGATTCAACAAAGGCTGTGGGCCCTCACTGATGCAGTTGCAAATTGAAAAATGAATGAAAACTGACAAGTCTCCCAGGGAAATCAATCCAATACAATAGGTTTCCAATATGGAAATGCTAGAGAGAGATGATCACCTGGAAACAGTTGCAGCTTATTTCTGGTTTTTCATTTTTGAAGGATAATGGATTGCTTTGTCCTTTGGGGGTAACGACCCGCATCAATTCAAAGGGAAAATCAACCAAAAACAGAATGAAATCCCAATTCTTCGGATGCTTATTAATGTAGTGGTTTAAGGCCAAGGCAGCCCGTTCTCTCACTTGGCTGTTTACTGCCAGCAGTGAGGTTCAAAAATCCTGTTTTATTGTTGGGTTTTTTGTGTTTTTTTCCTTCAAAATTAAAAAACTTCATACACTATTTTCATATAAGCTTGCCACCTTTTTGCTGTGGTTTCCATTATCACGCACACTTTTTATGCGTTTCAGAAGAAGAGCCGGCTCTTATCATCTACAATTTGCAAATTTCAGAAATATCAAAAGATTTTAAAAGGAAAATCAATTTAAAGTCACTTATCTAAGTTCTTACCTCCTTTCATTGATCAGGAAAGTGGTTTTATGTGAAGTAAACAAGTGATGCCTCCGGTAGCTACACTATAGCAGCCACACAGTTAATGCTGCATTATTTAGGAGTTGTTGCAAGGCTTTTTAATAATTTGCACGTTGGAGTTACTGAGAAAACCGTTGTGTTTTTCACTGAATAATATTTGGATTCCTTGTTTTGGCCATATGAGACCTCTGTGTTGAAAATTTCAATCTCAGAAACTTTTTTTTTCAAAATGTATTTATTCAGCCCTGGTTAGATTTCTTATGGAAGAAACTCTATGCACTTAGTCATGTAGATGTGGTTAAGACAACTTCCTGGAGATCAAACTGAGCATTAGAATGAAGAGGAAAGGGGATTTAATTGACCTTGGACGTGGCCTGAGTATTTCAGAAACTGCTGATCTACTGGGACTTTCATCTTTAGGGTTTACGGAGAATGCTCTGAAAAAGAGAAAATATCCAATGAATATATCCGGTATACTTGTCAAACCTTGAGGCAGATGGGCTACAGCAGCAGAAAGCCACACTGGGTGCCTTTCCTGTCAGCTAAGAGGAAACTGAGGCTACAATTTACACAGACTCACCAAAACTGGACAATAGAAGAAGGAAAAATGTTGCTGGTTCTGGTGTGTGTGATGTTTTCTACACTTGGCCCCTTATTACCAATTAAGCATGATTTAAACACCACTGTCACACGAATGTAGCAAGGTAAGCAAAGAGGGCCCAAGCAGGGTTCGATCCTCAGACTCCATGGTGAGAGTCACATGTGCTTACCAGTCATGCCAAACGGATAAACCTGTGGCCAAGTATCCAGGACATGATCAATCAGAGGAATAGTGACAGGACCACACTGTCACATCGGTTCCACTCTTTCCAAAAGCACGTTCTTGTTCTCCACGCAGGCTGCCACCAATTACGAATCCATGGACTGTTTACCAGTATCGCACATAAGGCGCTTTCGGACTGTAGGAACCTTTTTGAATTCCTATAACCTTTTCCGGAACCAGGCCGTTTTTTTGCGCATTCGGACATATTAGAACGAGGGACCTCGGACCTCAGTTCTCATAACCTTTTTAGCTCCTACTCTGAGGCAGGGTCTTTTCAGGGTTCCATAGGAACTGAAATACGTCGGTGTTTGGTGATTGGTAGAACTGGCAAGTCGCAGCCCTTGCGGGAGCTCTGTGTCTTCCAGCCCAGCCATATTTAAAAAGTCTCACAGCCCTTTACCTGTTTACCGAGATCGTAATAACAACAAGAACTATTACAATAGGAGTGTACCAATTCATTATTAAATCGATTACAATGGTGCACGTCCCAAATCGATAACTATTTCGAAATGTCCAAAAGCAATTATTTTCATATTGATTTAATGACCAAACACAGCTGCAAAGTATAGCAGTAGAATCTGCGGCTGCCGCCCGGACACTTTAGTGGACGGACTGTCCATTAAGGTTCCGGTATGGGATAAATCTTGTGCCACAACAAAGCGAATATGAATTCTTCATATTTGAATTTGAATCATTCAATTTGAACCTGAACATGCCAGTTTGAATAATTGCTTTAAAAAATTTAATCTGAATTACCTTATTTGATATTGAATCTTCAGTTCTCAAATTCAAATTCAGTTCTTAAATTCAGTTTTCAATTTTAAATTCAGTTCTCAAATTCAACCTTTTGTGCCACACATTCGGGACCTGGCGACAGGCAGGTGTAGTTGATTGCAGATGGCGTTAACCTCAGTCTTACCAAGGGCTAAGAGCGGTGGAGGGAGACGGGGAAAGTAACGGGGGAGAGAAACACACACACGGAGAAGAGCGACCAAGGAGCTAGGCGTGTGCATAAAGACTAGAAGCAGACGAGCCGTGGGGCCGCCATCTCGGACCGGTCACCAGCTCAATTAGCAGTGACTGTGGATGAACGATACCAGAGCTGTGCAGCGTTTTCTTGCTGTGATCGGCGGAACATTGGAAGCAGCCAACTGGGAGTTACTTTTTACAAGTAAGCCTGAACATCAGTATTAGTTATATTTAGTGGTTAGAATCGATCTCTGCTGGTTTAGCAACATTTGTTGCTAAACCAGCAGTAACCAGGCTTGATGCCATTATTAGTGGAAAAAAGTTAGTGGTCAAACCGGCGTGGAAATGAGCCCATATCTGATCATAAAATAATCTTACGACTGGATTCATCATGTGTGATGACAACAGAATCTACATCAGAAATGCACCGTCATCTAGCTGTTTCTACCCTGAAGCAGCAGCAGTGCTGACAGGTGGAGGCGGATCTGAGCCTGACCCTGACAGGGACAAAAGAAATGATAGCTTTCATTAGTTAAGCTCAGAAATACAGTCTACTGACTGAGCAACTGACAACTTTAAGGTATAGATTACTTAATAGAAAGGATGGGGGGGGGGGGGGGGGGGGGGGGGGGGGGGGGTCAGTCAGTCAGTCAGTTGACTGTTTCTATGCTTAGCTAATGAAAGTTATCTTTTCTTCTGTCCCTGTGCGGGTCATGCTCAGATCCGAGAGTCCGCGTCAGGCTTGGATCCGCCCCCACCTGTCAGCGCTGCTGCTTCAGAAACAGCTGGATGATGATGGATTTCTGACGTAGATTCTGTTGTTTGGTCAGACATGAACTTTTTATAAATCACATGTAGATACAATCATAAGATCATTTTTATGATCAGGTGTGCGCTCATTTCCATGCTTGTTTGATAAATGGGCCCACTGACTTTTTTCCGCCTAAATGGCAACAAATGTCATGTGACTGGCAGAGACCGATAGTTGCCAGCCTGTAATAATCTGTCCAGTGAAATCATGCTCAGCTAGTCAGCATCACACAGGTTTAGTGCTCGCTGTTAAAGTTATGTCATGTAAACATCTATGAAACTTAGTAAATCACATGTTGAATAACGCAGGTGTAGAATACAGCTGATATTGTGATGCTGTGGTAGAAATAATCCCGGTGTGACTGGTACTACCCTGTTTGACCAGAGTATTTAAACAGAAGACTTCACACAGACAGAATAACTGCATCCATCTCCAACTACAGCAAAATGTTTCTCATGTTTAATAAAATCTCATCTACTTTCATTCATATCAACACAATACTGATTTTACTCTTGAGTGTACAGACTTCATGTTGTTGAGTAGCCTTACAGTCCTGATACACAAGTGATAACTGGAGGTGTGATGTCATGTGATGTGATGTATTATAATGTATATCAGACATAAATCATGTCCAAGTGATTTGTGTAAAATAAGACAATGTTTGTCCTTCTTTCTACCAGGATCATAGCTATGCATCGCCTGGTTGTCTGACTTCTCTGAAGGCCATAATCCACCAATTCATGTGAAGACTGTAAAGGATGGAGTGAGAAAGACAGAAAAAAATACCAAGGCCAGCTGGGAAAAGATGAAGACTTAAAAGTGTCTTTTGGAGGATCTGAGGGAGAAGAAACTCATAAATGAAGAACTTGAGAGAGGAGTTAGATGTGATATTTGTATCTGATTACAAACAACAATTTATATTGTGGTTTATTTTACTGATATGTTAATGTGTGTGTGTGTGTGTAATACAATGTGTATGCAGTATATTATAGATATGTGTGTGTAGAAACTCATTTTACCACACTACACCATGGAGCGCCACAGGAAGTCATTCCTCCCAGTGTCAAACTGTACAGTTCATCTCTCTAATAGCATTTCATTATTTACTTAATTTGGGATCTCCTTATGTGCAATAATAATAAGTTTAGAGGAGCACTGTTGTACATACTGAGATTTTGTCTCATTTTTATTAATATATATTGGTATTCTTAAATTTTATTTGTTGTATAATGTTAATATAGGAAGGGTTGCAATTTTACTTTTTTTATTTGAGTTTATTTTTACTTTTTCACTTCATTTTAAGAATGTTAACTAGTCTTACACTCTCTACATCTGTAAATGGGAGTAATACAAAAAAAGAATTTACCATAAGGGATTAATTAAGTAATTCTGATATATATTGTTACAGGTGTAATCAAACATTTTGAATATTTAATGCATTTTTTTCTGTCATTAATGTGTAGATTAAGTAGGTAATTAGGTATCATACTAACTTTTATTTGTGAATGTTATAATAGACAAATGAGGATATGTATTTATGTATATTTGCCTTTTTACTGTTATTAAATGTAGAAGTATTATCAGTGTAGAGATGACAGTAGTGGGAGTCTTACTATAAATCAACGCACACACACACACACACACACACATATATGTCACAACCAAACAGAGCTGACCATTACCACAATAGGGTGGCAATCCCTCAGGGGAAAACAGAAACTATCAACAATAGTAGGCCAGAAAATATAAACAATAATACTGTAGGCTAAATAAAATAAGAAAAAAAAAAAAAAACAACAGTATCTCTTATTCTCAGCCATATCACGCTGTCGTCTACAGTCTGAGTTTGAGTAAAACAGATGCAGAAGGTCCACCTGAGCTTCTGAAAGCAGCAGGAGTAGAAGAAGCATAAGGGCGCATTTACAAAGCTTTTAAAACTTGCAGCACGGGACGTTACGTCTATTTTAGAGCGACCTCCCCAAAATTTAACGTGAAAATGAGCTGAAATGAAATCTTTTGCTCTCGTGCTCTGGTTCGCGATTGCACATAAGCCTATAATGTACCCTATAACCTAAATATATTTTCTTTCCCCTCTCGTGCACGGTCCGCCCTCCCAGAATGAGGTTTGGGCGCTTGTGTACTTCATCCATTACACTGCCCGTGCAGGCACATGGCCATCAGGTGAGTCTTGCTTGACAGCATGGACGATGTGACGTTTAGATATTTTAATTCACTTATCCATGGTATTTCAAAAAGGTTTTATTTAAAACACTGGACTTTAAAAACTTTAAAAACAAGACGTTTCGGTGTTCATCCAAACACCTTCCTCAGTTTTTTGGTGCACAGGAAATAGCACTGGTATTCATACACCACATGACTCAGGTCACATGACCCATGCTTTTCCAAATTGGACCAACATGCATCACGCGACCAGGTCACATATGCATGTTGGTCCAATTGTGCCAGAGAAGATGGTGTCCCAACAGCCTTCTCTGCTGTTGGCTAGATCCTCCAGCCAACAAGAAGCGTGGAGCGGGGGTGGTGGGGGGCACAGAATGATGCGGAGTTTGATGCGGGAAAAAAAGACCTTTGCAGCTCGTGCTGTCTTCGGCAGATTTGAGGGGGCACAGTTTGTTTGTTTGTTTGGGGGGAGGGGTGTGTGTGTCTACGGTCTACGTTTTGCAATAGAGAAAAATTGATTAAGAATCCGCTGAGTTCTGCTCAGTGAACGGAGCTGGTGACCGGTCGGAGATGGCGCCCCGCGGCTTGTCAGCTCCCATAGGTGGCAGCAATGCTGCCCTCGCCTCGCTTGCTCCTCTGTCCATTTTCTCTGTGTGTGTAGGGGTGTGTGTGTCTCCCCCCCTCTGTTTCTTTCCCCCTCTCCCTCCCCCTGCCAGTAGCCCTTGGTAAGACTGAGGTTAACACCATCTGCAATCAACTACATCTGTCTGTCGCCAGGTCCCGGATGTGTGGCACAAAAGGTTGAATTTGAGAACTGAATTTGAAATTGAATTTGAATTTAAGAACTGAATTTGAAATCAAAAACCGAATTTGAATTTAAAAACTGAATTTGAAATTGAAAACTGAATTTGAATTTCAGGACTGAATTTGAATTTGAGAACTGAAGATTCAATATCAAATAAGGTAATTCAGATTCAATTTTTTAAAGCAATTATTCAAACTGGCATGTTCAGGTTCAAATTGAATGATTCAAATTCAAATATAAAGAATTCATATTTGCTCTGTAGTGGCACAAGATTTATCCCATATTCCGGGTGCATTTCAACAAAAGGTAAAACAAGGGAAATGGAGGGAAAGCTGGTAAGTTAGCTTTTATAATAGCTTTGAATAAAAGAGATGGAAAACCCAAACAGTTGCAAATTGTGTCAATATAATCTGCGCCACTTTAGTGGGCGAACCGCATGCCGTCCACTAAAGTGTCCAGGCGTACTTCAACAAAAGTAAACAAGACGTTAGTAGGGCAGATTTCCAATGGGAGGGGGGCGCTGTTCCGTTCCATGATACGTACCTGTATGACCATGATGAGGGAAAGCTGGTAGGTTAGCTTTTATAACAGCTTTGAATAAAAGAGATGAGAAACCTCAGTTTTTTATTAGATCTGCTGGGGCATAAATTTGTCACTGTTGCAACAATTGCATCACGCATGGTCCCTAACGAGGTCCTTCCTCATGTGCACACTGAAGGCGAAGGGTAGTTCTTATAACTAAACTCGGGAGACATAGTTATAGAAACTGTGTTCTTAGAACCTCTCTGTCCGAATGCGCCTATTGATCCTGCTGACAACGCCAGAATGTGGCAAGGTACGCAAAGAAGGCCCGGGCAGCATTCAATCCCCAAACTTCTGGGTGAAAGTCATGTGCACTAAACAGTCAGCCGAAGGGATATTCCTGTGGCTAAGAAGCCAGAGCGCATGATCAACCAAAGGCATGGTGGACCCCACACTGTCACCTAAGCATGCCCAATCCTTTATACAACCCATTTTGAAGACACAACATAACTTTTAGACCTTAAACGTATGCGTGTCTGAATTGTTTTAATGGCACACCACCATTCATTGTGCGCATTTTCGAGCCGTCATTGCCCAGCAGCGTCCTGGGGCTCAGACACAGCAGTATGTAAGTTTTCCATCCAACCTGAGGGAAAAAAAGATGAGGATGGAGGGAAGGATGCATCTTTGGAAGCAGCTGGAGGAGATCTGATTACTGGAGACATCCTCATATGACCGAGCAGAAGCTGTCTATCAAAGCTGTATGACCGATCCGATGAAGGAATGATGGTTGAAAAAGAATATTCCAGAGGACATAATTCCAGCACAATGTGTTAGAAGTCTCAACAGCTCCAGTAAACAGATGCTGTAGACAGGAGAGTCGTACCAAGGGCTCCTACTGCTACCTACTGCTAACCGGTAAGTCGACCTGCTGCTTTATCCTCTTCAAAATAAAATTCTGGATCTGTATGAAATTTAAATGAACTCACACTGTGCTTACAAGCTTTTAAACATTAACTGTCAGTACAATTTGAAGGCTGAGTTGTTACTGTTTGTCTGTAAAACTTTAAAAGGAACTTAAAAACTGCAATGAAGCCATTGACTTCGATGTTAAATGAGCTGAGAACGTTCTCTGGCAGACTTCACGTCCTGTTTCGGCTCACAGCGCCACAGTCTGGTTAGATGTGCTGAAATGCAGCAATATTTTCTTATAACTCATCTATGCAGCTGCGCCTGTTGTTACATTGATTATCATAAAAAATGTTTTGGGCTATACATGGCTAAAAATGTTAAAAACGTGTCATCAGCACTTTAAAGGTTGAATATGCAACATTTTTATTAAAAGCTATATTTAAAAAAAAAAAAAAAAAAAACCTCCAGAATGTGTTTCGAGGGTTGCAGAATGAAAGTACAACATTTCCTTTAGCCTTAAAATAAATATTAAAGGGACTAGAGGCGACTGGCGCTTCAGGTAACTGCAGCAACGAGTCAAGCCATCACCGGAGCGTAAAAAAACTGAAGCTATAATTTTGTTTACTACGCTTTTTCTTCAGAGTGACACTTTTTAGTGTCTTTCAGTTGATCTGGATCGTTTGCTGACGGCAGAAGAATCCATAACTATTGCTTACTGTGTTTGAATTTACCGCGACCGTCTCCTTTCTGTATCAAAACTGTTGAGAATGCGGACGCAGCGTTGTTTGACGTCACATCCGCAGGGCAGCGCGGGAAATTTGGCCACCGAATTGCAGCGCATTTTGCAGCACACAGCCTGTTCAAGGCAACGGAGAGAGACGTGGGTGGGCTCGTTCTTTTTGGTATTTAGCACTTCATCACCCATTAAATGGACATGCATGTTTGGTTTTTTTTAAAATTCCTGGCTCTAGTCCCTTGAAATTAATTTATCGGTTTCAACAACGGCATTATGTTTATATCTACAAGCCAGTACAGGCCGTCATTCTGGGATGCCAGATACGATCTCTGTGTGGCAATAGTATGTTCGGTACAGTTAGGCTTTCACTGGGGAAAATGGTGGAGTTGGCAAGTCAAGGAGCTGTTTCAGAGCCTCAGAGATATTGTTATCCACCTTAGAAGAGGAGTGACATGAGAAGAGCAACAACTGGAGTAAATTAAGGTGAAGACTGCACTAGATGGACCCACATAAACATTTTCGAAACATTTTCATCATCAAAATGCAGAAATGGTGACTTATTCTCCTGGATCTGTAAGCTAACTCGCTTGCTAACATGGCTAACTGTAGCTGTGAGTTACAAACTCCCCTGCATTACTTGTTGGACATGGTAGTGGCTGCTGGTCACTGACGTATTGGCAGCGAGCCTGGCAACCAAACTGCTGGAGTTGTTTTTCTGCCATTTCAGACACACGTGATGTCGCTATTCTGTCCGTATTCCATATCCAACCTTTAACAGTTATGTTTTCATAACGCTGCCTATCCATGTTGAAAAAATTGCAGAGAACACCCGGGACAAGCTTGAAACTCTGCAACTCATGGTGCTGTCGCTCTGTCAGTGATCCCACCAGTAACCACAGATGTCACCAGACAGGAAATCTTCAGGATTATAGCTTAAATCTCTTATGAACCGGGAATGACAACTTGAGGCTCAAAATGTAATTGAAATTTAGCTTTAAGCAGTAAATTTATGTCTCACCCAAGTATGATTTTTCAAACATGTCTGTGTTCAGACAGATCTTAAATTCCACCAGTCCTCACCCATGGGTACAGCCATGGTGACCACATAATCATTCTCACTCAATTTCCATTGAAGCGTGGTCATTTGATGCCTTTAGAGAATAGTTTTGCATCTCTCTCTGTCCCACTTCCAGGGTGGGAACGGGGGCTTTTCCTCACATTTAAAATGAGCTGAACTCCCTAAGATCACAGGACCAACACTTGAGAACTCGGCTTTATATATGGATTTGCACTTTAATATGAAAAAAAAAATCCCCACAGCTACTGCCAAGAAATGCTTTTGATTATGTAGACATCCACTGCACTTCCAGCTGACAGAGTCTGGCCTTCTTCTTTACTGAGAGGGTTTGATGTGTCTTGACAGGCAGATGTAAGCCTCGACCAGAACTTGGCGAGGGTGCCGAGGGGCCGTCTTCTCAGTTAGCCAGGTCTCCCCTAGAGGGGCAGCGAGACCTGAAAGGCATCAGTGTCTGGGAGTTGATAACAATGCGACCCAAGCTCTATCTCCGCCATTTGTTTCTGCCACTTTGGCACTGAGAGAATTGTTCTCAATCTTTCGGAGCAAGCCTGGCACCCCTGCACATCATCCATCACGAGTCCTTTCACCAGTGGATGGACCTTTTCCACGCCTGTTCCCCTGACTGCCTGCCTGCTGCTTTCATCAGCTGTTTGCTGCCATTGTGCAGTCCAGTCTTCTCTCTTTGCCTGCTGCAATTACCCCCTGCACAGCCGCTCATCACCTGGGACACTAGTGGACAATTTCTTTTTTCCTTTGTTCTGGTACGAAAGGAAATGGCTGTGATGGGCAGCGGCTGATGAAATAAGGGTTTGAATGCTCCCTTCTTGGAGTGTCTCTCCACATCTCATCTCCTGTGAGCACACTGTGAAGAGAGCTGAGATTTGATCCAAACTGTGTAAACTCATTGGACTTTGATGGAGACTTGCTTTACAATGAAAACACATTTGATCATTTCTTAAAGAATACAGATAAATAATATATGAATCAATCTTCCCCCAAATGCCTTGCTTTACTATTTGAGTCTCAATTTATCAAAGGAAGACTACAAACCATGCTAAGGTGTACAAAACAATGTATGATGAAAGGCACAGAATAACATCTGAAATGGCCAGAAGCGTATTGCATTCAAATGAAAACAATAAAATTGTTCTGTTTTTCTGAATTAACAAGATCATGTTTACAAATATAAATTAAAAAAATGTTCTCTTAATTAATGAAATCATTTTTACAAAAAAAAAAAAATCTGACATAATGAGATAATTAAAATAGATAAATAAAAATATTCAGTTTTTTTTTAAAAATTAACAATTCAATTTTCATGAAGATGAAAAAAAAAACGTCCCTCTTTCATTCTGCTGAAATTTTAACACTTTTTTCTGAATCCAATTGTGTGTATTGGCAATCGTAATTGTTGCACATTTTTTTCATAGTACTTTTATAAAGTTTGTTAAATTCACATGCAAGCACTGCAGCCTAATAGCAAATATTTTTATTCATTTTTGTAAAAAAAAAAAAGCAGAACATTTTTTAATGATCTCATTGATAAAAAGGGACATTTTCATTTTTTTGCTAGTTATCTTATAAATTCATTATAAACAACTTTTTTATTTATTTATATAAAAAAAATCATCTAGTTAATTCAGAAAATCAGAACATTTTTATTTAGTTTTTTTAATAATTGTGTCATTAATTCAGAAAAACAGAAAATTTTGATTTATTTTGTAAAAATTATTTTGTTAATTCAGAAAAACAGACAATATTTTTTTCAGGTGAATGCAGTATGCTTTTATACAAAATACTTTTGAGTTCTCGAGAAAGAAACTAACATTGTGTTTGATTTTCAGCCGAAGTAAACTATTTATATGATGCCATACATATGCGGGATATCGATCCTTCGCCTGACTGAAACAAGGCCTATTTTGAAATTAATGACTTGCTGGGGAACAGGCAACCTCACATGAGCTTCGTGAAGAGAGGGAAGACTGTATTCTTATGGGAAATCCCCAGAGCGACAACAATCCTTTTAACAATAATGGGCTGTGTAGCCCACCTCAACCCGTGACCCGCCTATGGAGAGCGGAAAAGCAAAGCAAGAGCAACCATTTTGAGCTCTGACTATACATCTAAAAAGCCCACTCTTTAACACAAGCGTAGCTAAAGGTTAAACTCCTGCCTACAGTCACTCATTATAAAGTGGTATGTGCGGATCATTTAATTCATGTGTGTGAGAATGTGGGTGTGAGGCAGAGTTTTTAAGAGAGAGGGAGTTCTTGGCTTGCGTCAAAAGTGGTTAAATCATCACACACAGGACCAAAGTGGCACTTATGGCACATAAACGTCAGTTGGAATGAGCTGGTCCTGGGAAACCAGTATAATATGCATTCATATATGTGTACTTGGGTGATTGTAAAGTCCAAGAAGCAGTGAAGGTTAAAAAGAGTAACAGGATTCAGCCAAACATCTGCTCACATCCAGTTCTTTTATCAAGCCGTAGAAACATCCAAGGAAGTTTTGTTTTTCCCTCAATATGTCCCTGTCATTTAGCCCATGTTTCATAAAGCAAGAAAATAGATGTCTTACAAGCTACTGAAATGACAGAACTTGTAATCATTCATCACGGCTATAGTGAGAATATGCTTTTCTTCCCCCACCGACAGGCCTCATCTTGCAGAGCTTTTCAGTGAGGCTTTGAATCAGCAAGGGCAGTCGCTCCCGCTGCACAAGCAGGTGATGATTAAAGGCTGACCTTACGCTTAATTAGTGGCAACTGGGAGATTTCATTGCTTAGCTATGAATCATGGTAGGAAAAAAGCAGCCGCCAGGGAAATGTTACCTAAGTGATTAGGTGAGGGGTGTAAATCAATAGTGCCGTTGACCTGCGAATGGAGCGGCGGTGGGAAGTGAGGTGCGAAATGAAGATGGAAAAAAGAATGAAAGGACATGATTAACACGAATGACCCGATCCTGTCCCAGGGACATAAACAGCAGAGGTACTTTTGTACTCAGAGTGTTAAAAAAAATGAAGGTATCCATTGTCTTCCTGTGAAACACCTAAGAATGATTCATGTTATTTCGTGAATTTGCTGTGCTATGTATTTTGCTTTATGTAGCCTACTTCTATACCTTAAAAACTCTAGTTTTAATCTGCTCTCTTTTTGGTTTTTTTCTTCCGTGAAAGTGATCCAGGCAAAGAAATAGGTCAATATCGTAAGTGTTGGGAAGTTGTGCTCATTTCCAGTTGTCTGGCAGAGATAAAGCAATTAATTAAAAACCGAACACTCCACAAAGAAGAGAAAGGGGCTTATCACTTTATTGAAATCTGTGGCTTTAATCGCTTTTGTGAGGTGGTTTGTTCCCAACCAGTCACTGATGCTTGATTTTACTTCCCACTCTAAATTGGAGAATCTCTTCTTAGAATGTACCATGTGTCAGGAGACACATTAGTTATTGAAGAGTGAAAATCAATAGCCAAAGGAGTCATTGACAACGTACAGTACACCCTAAGAATGGCCAACTGCAACTTATGTGGCTGCTGACTGATAAAAACAGTAGTAAATATTTTTCATCTCCTGGTACTGTGGAAATATAGCATGGAAGACATGAAGCTACGTAGAAGTCACAATATTTTGACAAGATGATGGAACCAGAATGATTTCTGAATGCTAATTGGACAAAGCAGGAATGGATTCATATCAATTCCATCCATCAAGCATTTTTCCCCATTTAGCCAAGGTGCTGAGACAAAAATCTTCAGGAGTGATACCAAGACCCAGACTCTTCACCCAGCGACACTCGCCAGCTCAGTGGTGAGGAGGAAGGAGCCACATGCAGGATTAGGCAGGAAGCAAAGGGAACAAAAGGCACTGCAACAGCAGGATAAACAGGTACTTGGACCAAACCACAGAAACTAAACACAAAATGGACTAACAGTCATTAAAGGCACTGTACATGATTTTATTCTAAATGCTTTCTACGTGGTATATTACTGTATGTGGTAAAAGAGGTAATTTTATAAAAAAAATATATAAAAATTGCACATATGCAGAAATCCAGGCTTTTTAGTGTAGGCTTCTAGCTCTGCCGTGACACGTTTCTTAGCCAATATGAGCAAAAATTCTACTGAATATCCAGTTTCCAATCAGCCACTAAAAGCGTTTCCTAACGAGGGGCGCCCTCTCCTAGCGCATGCGGGGCAGATATTGTAAACAGAACCGCATGGTGTCCACCAAAGGGGAAGTTGCAATACCTCCACCGTCACTGCTGATACAGCAAAACAGCCTGAAAGGATCAAAACTAAGGAGGAGAAGAGAGACTTGAAAAGCAGGAGAGACCAAAGAAGGAATAAAGTTTGTGTAAATCTCAGTGGATTGTACTGAAGGTAGAGAGCAACCTTGGACAGAATGTGTACTGGAAACTGGCTGTAGTCTTCCTAGACAGGTATCACTTTCTTCTTAAAAGTATAGTCCGAAGTTCCTCCCGTACAAAATAAACGTTAGACTTCAGCGAGTGAAATCCGTCTCAAACCCCGCCTTTGGGCCTCTACTCCCGTGCCGTGGTGGGCTTGAACGCAACTCTCTCTCCCCTGCCTGTAATTTGCTCTTTTGTATTGTTTTGGTCTCGTCGGGACGTTTCAGGGTGGAGATTTCTGTTTATATCGGCAGCCAATGACAGAGCTAAGAGCATGACGCTTTGTGGGAATAAGCTCATGATTGGAGCAGATGCCAGTCACTCGAACTCTCGAAGGAAAAAGAAAGAAAGAAAGAAAACACCGTATATGCATCGAAGCAAAGGTAAGAGCTTCAGATAATGCACTTTGGAAAACCAGGGTTAATCATAGTTTGGCTTGTACCTGCTTCTGAGCTCTGAAGGAGAAGCTTGAAGTTGAATAGGCTAGCTAGGCGAGGCGGCCATTAGCCTGAGAGGGAGGAGCGCTAAGTTTGAATACTGTTGTTTGCAAACAGAAACGCTGGAAGGACTTCGGACTCTACCTTTAAGTCCCTTTCAGACTTGCGCTGGAAAGCAGTAATATTGCGGACTCTGTCCTCTGCCCATGCATTCCGGTCTTTTACCTCGGAGATGTAGCGGACATGTACTGACTGAACCCAATGTCATAAGAGTGGAAATGTTATGTTGCGGTGTGTCATTTTGGCTGAACCCACAAGAAAATGTTCTGGACACAGTTGAAGGGAGAGTGTGGCTATGTTGACACCATTTCCTTATCTGCACGCAATAATTCTGCAAGGCAGTGGCATGTTTGAAAAGACGAGTCCGGTTAACGAGTGGATGGACTTTACCGCTCATGTTCCGCAATGAAAACAGCTTTAGTAAGATTTTATATGTCCTCGGCTGCTGGTCCTACCTCTGCTGGTTTGACTGCGTCCTCTTCGATACACCGTATATAATACATAATGATATTTACACTGTGACGCAACCACGCTTTACATCACATCACTTTCACTCACAGTGGCTGGTTAGATACTTACTAAAAGTCCCAATCGGAAGTTTCTTTTTCATGTAACTTACTAAAATCTAACCGGTACCTTGACCCTTCTCCTAACCCTAAGCACCCGACTACACTATACGCATCTGTTTGCAAGCCGCAGATAGTTATTCTTGGCGGTATTGAACTAACGTCCACATGAGACTTCCTGTATGGATCGGATGTATGGCGGCCTTCCTCAGCAAGTCAACATCTGATGTCCCTCGCTCTGAAGGGCTAGATTCAGACCCTGTAATCCCTCTTATGCCCACTACCGATACATGCAAAGATGAATTGGGACAGCACTACCTTCACGGGAGCACGCAAAATTTAGGAGTAGGGCTAAAAAGTAGGGTTAATGGGTGCATTGGGATGCACTCTAAGTGACAGAAAATGCCATTTAGCTGATTTGCAGCCATTTACTGCAACCAAAACAGTAAATTCACTGGAAGACGCAAGTTTCCTCTGCAGAGTTTCCTGGAGGGATATACGTATTGTCCCTGCAAAAAATCCTGAGTCTAGAGTCTCTTCCTATTAGGACATGTCCAGAAAAACCTGTAAAGAGTTCCCCAGGAAGCATCCTAATGATACGCCAGCTGACTTCTTTTGAAACAGAGTAGCGGCTCTATGCCAAACATCCTCCTTAGCCTAAAGACTTTCTTAAGAAAGATTATTTCAGCCACTTGTGACTAATTTTTTTCAATCACTGTCCAAATCTTGCAAGCAGAAGTGA
Organism: Atherinomorus stipes; assembly: GCA_023101725.1. Taxonomy (NCBI): domain Eukaryota; kingdom Metazoa; phylum Chordata; class Actinopteri; order Atheriniformes; family Atherinidae; genus Atherinomorus; species Atherinomorus stipes. The sequence goes on from JALJCO010007885.1 coordinate 74,580, forward strand.
GGTTTAGAGAAGTAATGGGGAACCTTTGCTTCATGCTTCAAGCCCTCATGCTGCAGGTTCTCCATCAGGTGTGTTAGAGCAGGGATACAATGAAAACCTGCAGGACAGTGGCCCTCAAGGACCAGGGTTCCGTATCACTGGTTTAGAGTGTAGATGGACTGGTTAACCCAAAGCTTGCCTTTCAGCTCAGCTGTCTTTTCACCGTAGTGCTATCATTAAAGCCCCCGTCTGCCGGGCAAGCTATTGCTTCATCCTTCCACCAATCATGGACAAGATCCCTTGATACTTAAACTCATCAGCTCAATGCAATGGCATGCTTTCCTCAACCTACCATTACAGATCATCCCTAATTGCAACAATTAGTGATGAAGTTAGGTGCTAACACACAAAACACTTATTTTCAAGCTCATCTTGATTATGTTGTCTCCAAAAAAAGCTAGGTTTGTTATCTTGTGATAACCAGCAGGTGGTTATTTTGAGGAAATAGCAAGATCTTGCCTTTCGTACTCTACATGATATAATGATTCCCAACACTAATTAGTATTCAGTGCAATGAACGGTAATTACTGGAGTGCAAATCTGTATTTAAGAACGTTTTGGGATTTTCCAGGCCAATTTTACAATCTTGTTGCTCAAAGTAGCAGTTTTCTGTAGTTATGTAGTATAGAGTCAGGTCAGCGTGGGTCAATCACACCACATCCCAAAGGCGTTTCCATTCATAATGTGGCATGAACACTTGTGTTTCCTGTGACTGTTTTCTGTGCTGTTGCAATTTTTTTGACTTTGCTTTTGACTTTGCGTTGGTTCTACAATATCTATCTAATTCACCTTTAGCTCAATTTGAATTTAGAATTTTAACGGTCACTCTCTTCACTACTGTATGATTTTGACATGTCATGAGGCATGAGAGGGGCTTGATGTTAAATTAAAAGAAGAAAAACAGAGCAGAAAGTCTTACATGACTCAGAATTTAACAAAACAGAGTTTAACATCTAGTTCAGGGGTGTCCATAGTCGGTCCTCGAGGGCCGCTTTCCTGCAGGTTTCTATGCCCTCCTGCACCAACACAACTGACTCTTATTAAACAAATATAACAACCTATGAAGCACTGCACAAAGACATTAGTTTGACTCTGGTGTGTTGGAGCAGGGAGACATAGAAAACCTGCAGGATTGTGGCCCTCGAGGACCGAAGCTGGACCTCCCTTATCTAGTTGAATCCAAGTGCCGTCCACTTTTATTTCTTGCTGCCCCACTGCCACTGCCTCCTGTGACATGCCCCGCCACACATTTTGGTCTCACACAGAAAGTATGTACTGTAATAATGCCCCCTTGCCAGACTTATACATCAAAACGGTAAAAGTGTTAACAAGTACTTAGTGTATGAGCACTACCCTATTAAATGTACATTTAATATTGAATCAGTCAAGACTTCAAAAGCCTTAAAAAGCCTTTTCATGCTCATCTTTTGCACTAAATGCCACACTTGCAGAGCAATTTAAATAAGATTCAATTTACTGAATCTGCTAGCAATTAAATACCAGTTCCTAATGCCCCATGAAAACGTGGCCTGGGCACTGACTGTGTGAGTCTGTCAATTCAGGTGGAGACAAGTCCCAGGTGGCTCATTTCACTCTCTCACTCATACACCTCCACGTCCAGTTTTAATTGACTCTGTTGAGCAGGAACAGCATGCTTTCTCACCGCTCCAACGCTAATTGGGTTCTGCGCCCTTACTTTTTACATGAAACACGTTTTATGGAGCAATTTAAATTACACAGTGCTGCATAATTAGAAAGAAATGAGGGAATGAGTGGGATCTGTGCCATGACAGCAGCAAGATGAAATGGCTTTTGTACACTTTGGTCGCTCGCTGCTGAGGAAAATCATTTGTCTGAAAAGAGAGACTGAGTGGGTTTAGACAAAAATGTCAGGTCACCGCGCACTACAGTGTAAATATTAGGAGACTGGAACAAGCAAGGCTGTAAAATCTGTTTAGAGAGTGGATCCAAATGGGGTCATCCATAATTGATTTGGGGAAAAGACGGAGGAAGGAAACACTTGAAGGTAAATAATGATTAGCTCTCAGGAACATATGCTGTTACTTTCATAAACTCACTCTAAATGACTTATTTGGCAGTTGTTGTTTTGACCTGTGTGTGCTGTGTAAATGTTCAAACACTGGGGCGAGGCCAGATGTTTGGCAGACACGTATGCACATTAATAAGCAGCATGCAAACTCATGCTTGTGCACACACAGACAGATGCTCACAGAAATCCTCACATCCAGAGTAACAGCCACACATACACACAAGCAATCTCACTTGAGATCCTTTGGGAGTCACCGTGGAAGAGTCTTTTTTTTTTCCCTCCCTGCTTGTTGATATTTGTTCCGTCAGCTCTCTAAACTCACTCTTGGCTCCTGTATGGACCCGAGGAAAATATTTTAGACACTGATACAAATATTTAACATATTGAAATGGAATCCAATTTGTTTTATGTTAATTGAAATGGGTCGGGATGTGAAACTAGTGTGAGGATATGAGTTAAAGCAGCACAAAAAAATCTTCCGTGTTTGATTAGGCATAAAAGTTTCATTATATATCATTACCTTTCTTTCCTCTGACTTGGTTTTAGTTACACTGTAAAAAGAAGCCATCTCACCCATACTTGTGACACTCGTGGAGGCTCAAGGGTCTTTTTTCTTGTAACACTAAGTTTGGAAACTGTTTCTAGCTTGGGGATTTTTGCTGTGTTTGTAAAGCTAATTAGCTAGTGACATACTTGGAGCTGATGCTTTTAGGTTAGAGGGCTGTGTGTGTTTTGTATGGATTAGCTTCACTGTCTGAGCTCAAGCTGAACATAGTGACTTTTTCTTTACCAGTTAGACTGAGTGTATGCTAGCAGTGGCACTGTTTTGCTAGCTGTTGTGTAATGATGTGTGAAAGCTGTGTTGTATGAAGTAATATGGCTAATGTAGCTAATGAATCAGCGGCAGAAGCATTTCCAGGTACAAGAATGCAAATTAGTACTAATGTGACATTGTTAAGATGTCAGATGAATGTTTAAAAAAAGTGAATTTCTGTAATGTAAAGCTCACTTTGTTAAATAACATGCTTCTATGTGGATGTGTCTAATCCTTTAAAGGTTGCTAGCATGATATAAATACATGTTTTTCAAACAGCATACTAAACTAAATGTATGTATTTTGTTAAGTTATAGTAGCAGTTTGCAAAGTGTTCCAAAATCTACAGTATAAGAGGTGCCCAGATAGTGCACTGATATGGGAAAATTTGACAATATGAAGCTCAAAACTGAAATTTTTTATTGATCAATGAAGTTATTATTTCATTATTGTACTACAGTTAAATGACACAACGCATCTGACAACTTCTTGCCTCATGACCACACAAAGACCAGTTTAGGTCTATCTACTTAAGTTTTGGATGATTTTATATGGGACCAGAATTTGGAGGCTCAGCTGTTTAAACTGAGTCCCAAAGTGAAAAACCTGAAAACATCACTGTTTGTTTCTGGCTTCCGTCTTTTTTTCCTTAACTTTTGATGCCATAACAGCACCTCTCCTTTAACATGCATTCACAAACCAGCTACAACAAAAGTGGATGACAGTCTTTGCGTTTGTTGCTTATATATTCTAGTTGTTTCAGAATTCCGTGCAGACACGAGTTGGTGATGTCATTACCACGTATTTGCCACACCAACTCACAAAACACACAACAACAAAACGGAATTTCCAAAACAGACTATTTGTGAGCATCTACAACTGCAGTACAAGCTAGAAAAATCACAAAGACATTGTAACAACGTTACCATGACAACAGCAGCCAATTTTAGTGAGTTGTTTTATAAACAACACATGCAAACTTAAAAAAAAAAAAAAAAAAAATGTAATTTTCAATAACAACAACTCGGATCTGATCTAGAAGCTTGATGGACAGAAACAATGAACAGCAATAACAATGCAGCATCAATTTACAGAGGTTGTGACTGCAAACCCGGACTCATATTAAAATGACAATAAATAAGGAACCCAACAAAAAATAAGTTAAGAAAGATTACAACTGAAGTAAAAAGGAAAATAGGACAGGAAGGGGGGAAAAAGAAAAAGAAGGTATAAATACACGACCATTCATTCAACAACTCTACTGTAACATTTCTATAAGATATAACATCACATTTTTTATCACAAAACCTCTGTTTTAATTTTTTTTTACTGTCTACTTCTGCTTTCCTTAACTAGACCTCCAGTAAAAATGTTTTTAAAAAACAACCAAATGATTTAGTGCTTAGCTTTTGTTGCCTGTGGCTCACATGATTCCCAAATCTCATCCTGTCATCCTGCAACATGCATTTCAGCCAGTTCACAGAAAGGATGATCCCCACCAACAACCCCTGTTATACCTTTTATGGGCAAAGCACTGGCATTAGTGGAGTTTTCCCCAATTATATACAGTTTACAGCCACCAAGCAGCCAATCAGATAGCAGAATTTGTTCTTTATAGCTAAGTTCCCAAAGAAGTTATAAACCGTGGTCCTGCAGCAAGCTCTATTCTGGTCCCTGCACACTGTAAAGGGTTCTTTACACTGATGCACAAGTTAAGTTAGAATGCAAGGAAGCCAAGGGTCTGTGTGTACAATCTGCTTAGCAACAAGCCGGTGTGCTGAAATCTTATTCAGCTGATCTAGTAAGGCAATTATAGCATTTCTCAATTATGTTCAGCGTTGTGTTCATTCCATGGACTCATAATCAGCGTGCCTTATATTATTGTTGTTAGAAATCTGTTTATATGCTTTTTAGGACTATGTGAGCTGCTAGGAATATTTTCTGAAAAGCCCTGGATCGTAAACTGAAGATATCTTAAAAAAAGAAAAAAACAGAATCATCCCAATCATGTTTTAGACCCCTAGAAAAAATCCAATATGAGGATACAGTAGCTCAAAAGTACAAACAAGCAATGTTTTGGGTTTTTTGTATTTCATGCAAGCAGCATCTGTTTCACAACACCTGCAACAACAGACTGTCAGCGTCTGGCCCGGGTGATACATGCCGATATCTAGCAGTAACTCCACTTTCCTGTGGATTTTAGAAGATTTTTTTTTCCTGTTTTAGTTTTTGTTCAGGAGGTGCAGGTGAAGCTGGAAGAGTTGGAGAAAGTTACCTTGTTCTGCAACAGCAGAGCGGCAGTGCCTGGTTTTAAGTTTAATCTTTTCCATGAGCAGTGCTGCAGAAATGAGAAGAGGAGGTGAGATGGAGAGTGCAACAGCCAGATGAGGACACCATGCTATCTGGACAGGTAAAGAGCAGGAGGGTGCCATGAGAAACAGAGTTAGCACAGCTTTTCACAGATTCATAGCAAACCTTGTCACACAGCAGGAGCAGAAACTCTGAGGCTTTAGAAGGGGCAGAAAATCCAACCGACATTTATACATAAATGTTTACAGTATTATTTTGTGTGGAGTAAAAGTGGAAAAATACATCAATTTTGGTGTCTTTAATGCCTGAATCAGACTACATGATTTTTTTCATCGTTCACGGCGAATGCAGACCCCGATGTGACCTGTCGGTCAGTATTTTCCTATAATTTCCTGCATTCCATACATTATCCCGCTTATTACACAGCTGCATGCAAAAAATTTAATTCAAATTAAAGTCTTCTATTTTTCTGAAGGTCAAATAATGTTCTGATGTTTTACACTCAGATTAAAATAGTTCCCCACAGTCGAGGCCAGGTCAGGGAACTTGTTGCTTAGCAACGTTTTTTTTAGTTGAGTGACGGTGGCTTGAATTTGTGCTAGCACCTTTGGCTAGCACCAGCTATTCCTGTATGTTGAACTGGACTTTTCCTCCTCTGCTGTTCTGATGTTTTATACTAAGAATAAAATAGTTCCTCACAGTCAGGGCACCTGTTAGTTGTTAGTTGAGTCATGGTGGCTGGAATTTGGCCTGGCACCGCCTATTTCTGTAGGTTGAACTGGACATTTCCTTCTCTGCTGTTAGCTGTAAACGTCTTACTGGTTTTCTTTCAGTCTTTTTCATTTTCGGGAGGTTGAATCCTTAAACTCAGTCTGGATCCAGTGTTCAAAATCTCCACACTCGCCAAAGGCGTTCAAATTAATTGGGAAGTCATCCATTTTTGGTCACAAAGTGTTGCTAAGTGCTCGCTTGCTGTTTTTTTTTTTTTTTTTTTTTTTTTTGCCGTTCAGTGACCAGACTACTTGCGATGCGGAGGGATATTAGGATCACCGTAAGACCACAGGTTAAAACAGATCCGTTGTCATTGACAGCGGTCATTATATTGTTCCAGCAGTCACTATACGAAAATAATGACTGTTGGAATGTTGGGAAAACCAATTCAAGTCAACAGAGCATTCTACAGCATTCTAAAGAGCCGTATAATAAGTCAGATTAACAGATATCGGGCTCAATTAAAGGGACTTGGAGCAAGATTAAGAAACGAAACTCACGACTGTCATGAGTGGTGCTTCAGGTAACTGCAGCCACGAGCCAAGCCGTCAAGGGAGCGTGCACAAACTCAAGCTGTAATGTTGTTTACTCACCTTTTTCTTCGTAGTTACACTTTTTAGTTTCTTTCAGTTGATCTGGATCATTTGCTGACGGCAGAAGAATCCATAACTATCGCTTACAGTGTTTGAATTTACCGCATCTGTCTTCTTCCTGTATCAAAACTGCGGATGTAGCGTCATTTGATGTCACGTCCGGAGGGTAGCACGGGAAATACGGACACCGAATTGCAGCGCATTTTGCAGCACACAGCCTGTTCAAGGGTGGAAACGTTATTTTTGGTATTTAGCGCTTCATCGCCCATTAGTATTAAAAAAAATGGACATGCATGTTTGTTTGTTTTTTAAATTCTTGCCTCTGGTCCCTTTAAGATCTAAATTTGTGTACAGTAATTTGCCCGTACAATCTAGAATTTTGCACGAGGGGCTGAACCACTGTTTCCGGGTGATTTACAAAGACTGAAGGCGCAAATGACAGCAGGTGCAAACGTGTTGGAAACGCCCCTATATAAATGAAGCTTTGCATGTTTCGAGGTTTGCAGTGTGGCAAATTGCGAGAGACAACAGGGCAAAAAGAAATACTACGCCAGATGAGGATGGAGATATTAGGAAGACGGAAATTAAAATAAGTATGGTAATTATAAAAAATAACATAACAGGTGTCTGTGCAAAGCCTCAGAAGTTACTAGTTTATGAGGACATGGATCAGGAGTTGCTGAACAAATGAAAGTGTCTGCAGTTCCGACATGGTCTCTATTGCAAAAGAGGTTTGCGCTGCCAGGTGACTGTGATCCTGTCCACCTGCTAAAATCCAAGTTAAAATTTGATGTTGGCAAAAAAGGGAAATAAAAAGACAATTAATGCAGCTTTAGTTCTCATTAAGCTCCACAGTGGCTGCAACCTTTCTGTTTCATTCATCCTTAATATTTTACACCCGTGTTACAGAGTGGTGTTTGCTGTGTTGATTTTTATTGAATTCAACAATGAGAACTAAATACGTTGCCCTCACTGCTCATGGAAAATGATTTTGAATCGATTTGTGCATGTCCAGGATTGTCCCTCTCAGAAGTTGCAGCTTTTTCAGCACAAAGCTGCAAGTTTGCACCTGCTTTTCAGATGTACTAAAATAGACGCAAAAGAAACAGCAAGGCCATGAGTCTCGCGGTTGATAAATCGCACATTTTCTCCTGCCATTACATGCACTTTTGCATATTCATTGCAGAAAAAGTACTGAATGGATAAAAGGCGCTATTTAGCACGTTTTAAAGACTAAACCCTTTTTGGACGCTGTTAATAGATCAGTTTATACATTGTTTTGCGTGTGAGATAGCTCACGTTTTTATAAATGCAAACCTTTGACCATTGTGTCATAAAATCGGACAGTGTCTTGTTACTCACGAGTGGTCACACAAGAATGGCACCACACACAACAACTGTCTGATCATTGCAAGAGACGGCACGAGACGGAGAGGACAAGCAGCTGTTGATAATTTATGGCAACAGACGCACTTTTGGGACACATAATAAAATGTACTTACAGGTCGCTGAAGTGCCCCTGATATTTCTTGCCAACATTTACCTTTTTTGACCCTGTCGTGGTTTTCTCTTGAGGACACATCAAAGAGGCTGGAAACTGATGCCACAGCTCCACAAATATCTCCTCCGTTCCACCGTTCCACCGGAGAGCGGCCGCGTCTCTCCCCCCTCTTCACCATTGTTTGAGTACCGGCGCTACTGAGTGGTCTCTCTGGTTATTGGTGGAAGCAAGGGGCACACTGTCCTTCTATTGGTCCATATGTAGGAACACGTTGCAGGACATGTCACACTAGGCAGACAAACCCCTAAAAATTCTGACACGCCAGTCTTTCTGCATTGTGGTCGTGAAGCGTCACAGATGCCAAATCACCAATTGCTGATTATGTCACACTACACGGAGCGAAGATATGACATTCTGTGATCCGACAATGTAGAATCGGGTACAACCGTGAGCGACTTGTCTGAGACGTCTCTGTCGGGCCGAAATCGGGCTAAATTCGTGTAGTCTGATCCAGGCTTTACAGTACTATATGTGTAAAATGATTATCCTGAAGGTTAGTTTACCACCTGCTATAGCGACTTTACAATTTAGTTGGCACAAACAAATCCAATTATCCAAAATTTATCTATATCGCATTTTCTAGTATCCTGCATTAATGATACGGTAATGTTAAACATGCTGCACCTAAATTAGGCCTCATTTATATATATATATATATATATATATATATATATGTATATATATATAATCATTGCATTTGTCTTTTTGAAAGATCTCTTAAAGAGCCCCCCCCCCCTTTTTTTTTTTTTCTGGTCATCTGGAATCAGGCCCCCTAACCGGCTGCCAGATCAAACAGTGGGACAGTGAACAGAGATGTGGCATAGATTAATAAAATAAAAGATAGATGAATAAATTTGAATAAAAGTTGAAAAAGAGTTGAAATTCAAACTCAGCAGTAAAAAAAGAAAAGCCAGTTCTGACACTGGTGGTTTAAACAGATTATTTTTTCTTTGTATAAATTACTTGATTCAAGCTTGTTTTCAGTCCTTGTTGGGCTGTTCCACGGCTGCCCATTGTCACAAATTCTGTCTGTGGTCTTCAAGGACAGGATCCCGAGGCGTAGGCTCAGCTTTTTGTGGATAATGTGGTCTCTTCAAACCATAACCTTCAGTTCTCACCGGATTGGTTTTCAGCTGATTGTGAAGTGGTCTGGATGAAAACCAGCTCCTCTAAATCTGAGGCCACGGCTCTTAACTGAGAGAAGGTGGAGTTCTCCTCTGGGTCAGGGAAGAGTAGCTTCCTCGAATACAGGAGTTCAAGTATGTCAGGGTCTTATTCACAACTGATGCTAAATAGCAGTAAGATGGGCGTAAGAACTGGTGCTTTGCCAGCTGTAATGAGCACCATTTTTATCTATTGTTATGAAGAGGATGCTGTGTGGAAGGACAAAGCTTTTGATTTACTGCTCCATCCAACTGCGATCATGAGATTTAGGTAGTGATCAAAAGGATAAGATTGGGGATAAAAGCACCTGAAATGAACTTCCATAAGTGGGTGGCAGAGCTCAGCCCTAAGGACACAGTGTGGAACGACCTCAAACATCCATGTGGAGTTTTGCCCCTACTGCAGGAGTTAACTGAAGCATATAGGCATACTTTGGATGCCATCTATACATATACATATATACTATATATGTATATATATATATATAGATATAGATATAGATATATAGATATATGTATAAGTGGTTCAACGATACAAAAAATTGACAGTTTGGTTCGGTTCAATACTTTTTTGGGTATTTTTTAAATTTTCATGTCTTTTTTTAACCGTTGTGCTCTTTTCCACAACAGCTTACCATCAAGGTCATATTTAACAGGAACACCGAAGTTGTTCCAACACCAGAGATGAATGTAGTCAAATGAGTAAACAAATTTTGATTGACTGAATTTTAAAGACAAAGCTCGCCGTTGGAAGACAAGTTGATAAAATAAATTAAAAATGATGTGTTGTTCGATGTTCGATACACTGTGCTCACAGTTCGGTATACACCTGTATTGAACGGTTTGATACGAATACATGTATTGTTGCACCCCTAATATATATATGTATATATAGTCCTCAAAATTGTTCATACCCTCCCATTGAAGAAAGATTAAATTAAACAAATTGCATATGTTAAAATTAAACACAGTAATAATACATATAAGTTTTATGGAATTCATGACATTGATTCTGAATTGTGGTTCAACAGAAATATTAAAAACAAACAAAACCCAAAAGAAGTAAACAAGCAAGATGGGGCTCTGAAGCTCAAAATTTTTTGGACGACACTTTGAGGCAATCACTGCAATCAGGTTTTTTTTGTAATGTTGTAAGTGACTTTTACACCTGTTAACAGGTATTTTGGTCCACTGTTCATTAGAAAGGTGCTCCAATGTGTCTTGGATTTTTTTTCCCAACCACAATTAAAAAGCAATATTTTGCTGACTAAATTATTCTTTCAATTGTATTTTTTATTAGTTTATTAGTTTCTTGTTATTTGTATTAAAGACACACAACGGAACTTTCAGCAGTTTTCTCAGTGACGCGCCCCCTATCGGCAGCTAAACTAGCATCCATCTTTATCGTACCTGTACTGTAAGCTCACTCCAGCCAGTAAAAGACAGTCTTATCTTGACTCTTGTTCTGTCCCTTCCTCTGTTTCTTTTCCTCTCTTCCTCCGGTGATGTTTCCTTGCGTTTCTTTACCGAATTCGACATGATGAGCATTCAAAACACCCGCGATGTTGATCCCTGGTTTACATCCGGTTGCTAGTGAGTGACGCGGTGCTGCAGCCAATAGTTGGCTGCAACATCACGGTCGCGTCCCGGATGGGAATCTTACATAGTGCTGTTTCTGAGCCCCGGGACGGCTCTGGGCACTAACGGCTCGAAAATGCACATAATGAATGTTGGTGTGACATCAAAACGAGTCAGAAACACAGATTTTTAAGGTCTAAAAGTTACGTTGTGTGTCTTTAATATTGTGAATTTAGCCTTTTCTTTAATTGGAGTATGAATAAGAATAATTTTGAGGGCGACCGTATACATCAATGCAGAAGAAGCATCAAAAAGTACAATAAACACAAACTTCAAAAAGAAATTAAATAAATTAAAATAAAGACAAAGAAACTGAATAAAGTAAGATAGAATGCAAATACAAAAGTTACAGTTTCATAATTGATAATTGTTTTCATGAAAAGCATCAAATAGAAAAAATTTTGACCTTGATTTCAAACTGCTGTGAGTTTCAGCAGATCTGCAGTTTTCCAAGTGCTGCCTCTCCATGTTTGGTTCTGATTCTGGGAACAGAAAATAGACCAGTACTGTACCAATGCGGCATGGTTTAACTACCACAGCCTACCAGAGTATGCTGACCATGTCCATCCCTTTAAAACCACAGTGAAGCTTCTTCTGATGCTACTTCCAGCAGGATAATGCACCATGTCACAAAGCTCAGATCTTCTCCAGCTGCTTTCTTGAACACAACTATGAGTTCACCGTACTCCAGTGGCTTCCACAGTCACCAGATCTCAGTCCAACAGAGCAGCTTTGGGATGTGGAGGAACGGGAGATTCTCATCATGGGTGCCGCAACTATGTGATGCTATCATGTCAATATGGAGTTACATCTCTGAAGAATGTTTCTAGCACCTTGTTGAATCTTTGCATTGAAGAACTACAGTATTTCTGAAGGAAGAAAGGGTCCAACCCTGTACTAGTGAGGTGTGCCTAAAAAAGTGGCCAATGTGTGTACTTGATTTACATAAAATAGATTAAAAAAAATAGTGAAGTGCATCAAGATTTGAAGAAAGCGCAGAGGAATGTATAATTTGCTTATTCCTGTTGGCATTACTTAGTCAAGTCAGACCAGTTAGATGTTCTTGTCTTTAGACTCCCCAGCAGCACACCCACATAACAAATCCCCGTATAACTCCTGGTTACAACTTCACACAGTGGAAATCATGTATAATCCACACTGAGAGGTCAGTCTCACTCTGTGCGTTTTAACCCCAGCCTCTCCATTCTGTTTTATGGGGGCTTCACACATGTGATGTCAGCACTTGTGAGTCCCTCATGCATTTCCAGTGTTCAGCTGGAGGCAGAATTCCAGATTTTTGCCTCCATGACCTTGTGCGGTGGCTGGATTTCCGAGGGATTACGAATGATGTAGAATCCATCTTGCTGCACTAGAAGCTACTTGTTTGTGGCTGCAAGTTGTTCCAGAGCAATCAGCAGCATTTACTGGCAGCCACGGGCGGGATTTAGGAGGGACAACAGACAATAGTTGCTCCACAAGTGTCAGAGCTTGTAGCGTCAATTACATCAGAACTGGAGGCTACGGCTGAAATGCTGGAAGGCTTTTCTCAGCTAAACACTTCTTCTTTTTAAAAATGCTACAGCCTATCATAGATAAACAGATAATCCAATCATCTGCCAGCTGCTTTAGTTAAAATGTCTGCCTCAATCTAGAGGCAGCCTAGATTGAGCCTTTAATCACTCTCAGCAGCCATTTTTTTCTGTACAGAAATAAAGTTATCACCTTGGTTTCACACCCAAAAATCACAACTACATGAAAAAAGCGAATGGTTCGTAAATATTTCTCCTCTGCACTACATAAAGCATATCAGCAACCCCATGTCCATTAGCTTTGATGAACTCCAGCATCTCATGACTATAAATAACATGGCTTTGTGTAATAACCTCATATGACCCTCATGAAGTACTTTAAAATAAGGAGCACTGGTTATTGTGGCAGTTATTAAAGCCGTATGCTCTCCCAGTTATTCATAACCGCTGTGGTTGCATCTGGTTTCTCTCAGGTTTAAATCAGTCCGTGTCGTGATTCACCCCGAGAAACATCGCGGCAGCTCGGAGGTCCTGGAAGAGCTCATGTATCATCCCTCCTCCGCTCCGCTACATGATCACATGTACACTGCTGTAAAAGTTTCGTGAACCCAGAAATAGTTTTTTTTTCACAGTGATATCCAGATTGATTTCTTTTAGTTGAAGACATTTTACATCAGATATTTAGTTCTGATAAAAATGGGAAGCGGGGAGAGATGGAAACTGGCCTTGTTTTTTGACAGTGTGAGAGTTTAATGGCGGACACTTAAAATAACTGAAACTCTTGGACAAACAGTCAGTGGGTTATGTTTATTTTTTACTATTAGACATCAAAACATCTCTTTTTGAAATTATTATTAATGAAAATCTGTTTTATAAATGCTGCTGATCAACTGAATATTTTTTATTTGTTACTATGACAGAAAAAATAGTACCTGGAAATGTACTTTCATTATAACTATGAAGAACAAAATTACACTTTAGAAAGTGATTATTTTACACCATGAGATTTTAATTAATCCACAATACACGTTCTATAAAAGTCTTTTGTTTTATCTTAGATTTGAAGGGTTATTTTTGCTTTTTAAGTGTCTTTTTTGACAGTTTCATACCTATCGAGGACTATTCCTCAGCAAAAATATCTGAATTAATGTAGTAAATGATGCTGCATGAATAAGTATTGAAGCATAAACAAGTTGCCACTGTATTATAAATTATACATACTAGTAAAAAAAATTTGAGCACCTTTTTTTTTCATTTTGTTTTGTTATTCAAATAGTTCAAGTCCAACTATGATAGAAAAGTAAATGATGAGCTGCAAGAGGTTAATGAAAGGATAAAATCTCCCTGCAGACACAAATAATGCACATTTCAGAATTATACTAAAGGCCTGATTCAGGCAGCACAAAATGTGTCCAAAATTTAAAACTGTGCTGCTAAAATACAAGTTGATCAAACCTTGAAAAATGGCGGGACCATTTCCCAGAGCATTCAGGTTTTTCAGATTCAGTTGTTTGTTAAAACAAATATCTAATCAGCCAGTATCATAGCAACTATTCAACACATTTCGTCATGTAGACGAGATGACTTGCTGAAGTTCAGACTGAGATCAGAATTAGGAAGAAACAAGATTAAGTAAAAATCTGAATGTGGCATGGATGTGGGTGCCAGACTGGCTGGTCTGAGTATTTCAGAAACTGCTGACCATGCTAGGATTTTCAACCATCTCTACTGTATCTCATCTATAAAAGAGAATGGTCCAAAAATGAGAAAATACCCAATGAATATATCGAGCACTGATCCACCTTTGGAGCAGATAGGCAGCCGGATACCATACCTGGTGCCACTCCTGTCAGATGAGACTATAGTTCACACAGACTCACCAAAATTGGACAAGAGAAGATGGAAAAACATTGTCTGGTCTCATGAGTCGCCATGAAGTTCCTCTGACACAACAAAATACATGTTTCTAGTTGTGCAGTGGATAGCTATGACACAGAGAGAGATTGTACTGCATGCACTTTCAAGCAGACAGGAGCTTACAGTTATGTTTAGAAGAAAAACAAAAACTTGTTTATTACTTGTAATATTGTTTCATATTGATTATTGGATCCCAAATCATATTGAATTGAAATCGTATCGTGACTGAATTTGAAATATCGACAAATATTGAATCCCTATCCACTGCATCAATATAATATATTGTGATCAAACCAGGGATTTACACCCCTAGTATAAAGGTATAGGGCAGGGTTACTCAAGTCGGTCCTGGAGGTTTTCAATACATCCCTGTTCAAACCCACCTGATTCAAATGAAATGGATCCAGCAGCCTTTGAAATTTTACACCATGACTCATTGATTTAAGTCAGGTTTGCTGGAGCAAGGAGACACTGAAAACCTGCAGGACTGCGGCTCTCCTAGAACCGGCTTAAATAACCCTTGTATAGGGGGTACTATTTGCCACACTTTGGAACCCTTAATATGACTTGAGCTCGTTAAAAAATCACAGCCTACCCCAGTGTTGTTGCTGGCCATGTCCTTCCCTTTATAAGTGTAGCAAAGCTCAAATCATCTCTGACTGGTTTCTTCAATATTATGATGAGTTCACTTTACTCCAACGGCCTCCACAGTCTGAAGAAGTGAGGCATGTTTGAAGGTAAAAAAAAAGAAGGGGGGCGGGGTCTACCTAGTGCTAACTAAGTACTAGCTAGGTACTAACTAGCTATGAATGTATATACTATTTTTTTAAACAATTTTCTCTGTTTTCCTCCAAAATTATTTGCTTCTGAAACTTCCAGATTCCCATCAAGTGATTATGGTTATTTATTTATTTATTTATTTATCTCCTGAAACCCAAGGTCACTTTCCAGACAAATAGAATACAAAATATGAAATAAGCAGTATGAATGCATTATAAAGAAAGAAAAAATATTTATGTTTATTTATTTTATATAAGGTAAAAACAAAAATCCTATATAATGATTGATACATGCAGAGAGTACTGCAGTTTTTCCTCCTGTGATAAAAAAGAAAAACACTTCAGAGCTGTTTGATATAAGTGGCGGACCTTCATTGATTTTTTTGTTTTGTTTTGTTTTGTTTTTTTCTTAATGTTTCCAAAGGTTTTCTGTAATCTTATAGAAATGCAAATCAGCCATGTCCATAATTTATAACACAAACTTCCTTCTGTGAGTGTGATATCACTTCAGTGCAAACCAGCTGCTCCCTCATTTGTTTTAAAATTTTATTTATTTGTTTTTAATGGTTTTTGTCTCCCGTGTACCTTTCTTCTGGCTTTGCGATGCTTGCAAATTATAGTTACTGCAGAACTGGCAGTTATAAAACAAGTTTAAACAGCAGTTTGGATCCAATTGCAGGAGGCTCATAAGCAGACTCATAAAAGTAAAATTCCTGAGAGGAAGGAAATCTTAGAGGAATATTAGCCAGGTTACATTCATGGTAGTATTTGTAATGCATCATTAGGGGCCTCTGCTTCAGATCACAGAACGATGCCCTTCATTTCAGAAAACACTGACTTTATTCAACCTAAACCTTACCAACCACGGCTTAGCAGCAGAAAGAGTCATTTTAAGGTATCATGTCCAAAGATTCAGATTATTCAAGATGTGCAGAAAAACAGCCAAGATAAACAACTTACGATTATGGCTTTCATGGAATTTAGTGGGAAAAGATCAGCTTTTTCCATTGAAATCAATTTTTTTTTCATTTTTTCTTAAACTCATAAAAAAGCAGACGATTGGCTGTATTGTGTATATATAACCAAGCAATATCCGTGAGTCTTTAATCTGAATATAACATTAGCCTTGAAATCAGTTTTGAATGCCTGTCTGGTTACTTGAGTGAGAGAAAGAACATGCACAACTCTGAAGGCAATAACAGGTCAGATTTCCCCAAAGGTTCTGACACCGGCGCTGAAATTAATTGCACTGTTCTGAAGATGAATAAAGGCATTTGTGCTGTGATTAAGTAAGCCTGAACACTCGCCTCCCTGCAGGCCTGAACCAACATTCTGTAAGCCCAGAGCAGTGCCTGCATGCCTGCCTGACGGACTTTACCTCCACAGAGTTGCAAAGCCTGACAGGAAACAGAATGCCTACTCACACACGTTTGTGTATGATATCCTGCAGAGAAACGCTCCCACATGCACGTATATGCTGGCTTAAACTCCCTAAATCACACACAGAGCTCTCTCTGTACACGCCAGTCTATAGATTAGAAGTAAATGCAAAAACAAATAGAGGCCTGTCATTTGTCAAACAGCAGGAGCAATAAGAAAATGCATGGTATGTATGAAAATGTGTGTGAAGAGGAGAGGAAGCCGAAGCTGTCTGGATGAGGGCGTCAGTGACGAGCCCAGATAAGAGAATGTTTATGATACTGTATGCCAGATCTGACTGGCTGTCAGAGCGAATGGAGCCGTCATGTGATTTTAATCGTCACCTTGGGTGACAACAGGACTGCGGAGCTTTATAGCATCTGGGAGCAATAAACTGCAGGAAAGATAGCAGCTCTGTGATGGAAGTTGTGAGAACTGTCGTCGAGCCTTTATGAACATGGGTTTCAAATTTATGACAGGCATAAGTTGGGGGAAATAACATTTACTTAATGTTTTTGGTATCTGTTTTACTGTTAGTAACTTCGGGGGAAGGCACTTGGAGCTTCTTGAGAATTAAGAATAAGTGCATATAATTAAGCAAAAGGAGATAAACAGCCTTCTGGCGTGAGTCATTTCTTCCATGAGCTGTCAGGAAGTTTGAGTTTTAACAGTGGTTTTCCTCTTATGCCTTAAAGCTGTTTGGATTGCTGTGTTTTGATAGTTTGGCATCTTCTTACCTGGATCAGTGTCAAATCCTTTGAGCCTGAGAGATTTACGTTCTTCACTGAGTGCCTCGCATTTGATCGGTCTGGTCAACTTTACATTTCAGCCGGCAGCCAAATGGTTTGTGAGCAGCTTCTCACTCACACAGTTTTCCTTGTTTGTGTTCAGCTAATCTCTCTGACAAACACTGTTCCACTTTTTCTACTTCTCTTTCAGTGCTCTGCAAACATTTCAGGGCGACTGTGGAAGTCTTCACCATGAAACAAGCAGCAGGGGCCTGCCGTGTCTTCACAACAGTTTCCTAATATTGCATTAATTCCATGCTAATATGTGATTTTGAAGGAGCTGTATCATGAAAAATGGACTTTTAAGAGCTTTTAAGTGTGTCACTGTCTTATTTCCTCATAAAAAAATTCATTTGAGTTTTTTTTTTCTTCATTTCACAAAGCTCTAGCTCCTTTAAAACAACTGACTGACCACCGGTTTACGTAGTCAGGTGGCACCAATCATGAAGCAACAAATACAAATGTGCAGCATCATACCAAGATGCCCACTTTGTTCAACAGAAACTCGAGGAGAATCCTAACCAATCCACTCTCTCTGAGGAAGAAACAGTCTGCGGGAAGATTTTCTCAGAGACAAACAGCTGCTAGCTAACAGAAGTTTGCTCCAGAGTTCTGAAGAAAAGCCTTTTTTTTTTTTTTTTAGCTCTACACGATGGCAATTTGGAAAACCGTGGCTGTTCAGTGTGAGTTTATTTGTTGTACTGGACAATGAATCGACCTGCCAAAATTGCTACAGGGGCAGAAAAACCCTCAAGTTTGTGTGTGAAATTCAGTTCTGACAAGTTACATGAATCTTGGGCCTTAAAGTGTTTTTTCTCAGGGATTACTTCTGAAACATGATGCAGTTTCCATCATAAAAACGCCTCATGGACAGCCAACATCTCCCAGCTCAATGCTAACTGTTAGCCTATGATTTGTTTGCTATTTTACTTACTTGTCAGGGTCTCTGTGGTACTGCGTGTACTTCAAACTCCATATCAGACTCTGGATCGAGCGTATACAGCTCCAAAACAGGCTGGTCCATTTTATTCTGTCAATCGGACTCCGATCATCCATCAATGTTAACACATAGCTATCCACGTGAGGTACGCCGGTGCTCAAACCAAATTTGTCACCCATCAGAATCTGTGTCTGTGTTGAAATTGGTCGAGAGCTTCAGTGGCTTGGTGCAGTCAGCCACTTTACTTCCGTATTGGAAATTAGGCGCATAAAATAACTAATATTTAATACTGAATTAGTTTCTAGTGGCAAGGGGAACATATTTAGCTTATGCCTGTAGTTGACTTTTGGAATGTTTGAAAAGCATGATCCCGCTCCTTTAAGGAATGCAAAAAGTTAATGTCTGTCTCAGTTTTCAGCAGGACTGAGGTAAAGTCTGAAACAAAAGCCTATGCTTGAATCCACATTGCACTCAGAGCCCTGACATTTACTGACATCTTGTGTAGTATCATCTATTCTCAGTTTTCAGGAGTGCACTCTTTCTCAAACAACTCCTTAGAAAAAACCAGAGATATTCAGCCTGATTTATTCTTGAATTGTCCAACCGATCCCCACCATTAGACCCTCTCGCATTTGGCTTTAATAGACACTCTCTGAATATGTATGCAATGTTTTTCTAACAGAGGCTGACTTGGGACATGGTTGTAGTTACAGTGACATAACAAATACCAACAACATTCTCAAGGGTTTTGTGTTTTAACCTCTTAAAATTCAAAAGCACATGCAATTAAAACTAAAGAGAGTCATAGCTGGGATAAAGATTGCTAAATTAAATATTCATGCCCAATGCAAGTGGTAAAACTCAAGCTAAATGGCAACATATGCAGCCCCGGAGAAAAGGATGAAAATCTATTGTTGGCAAAATGCAAATTTGTTTTTCAGAACATTTGAAACTCAGTTAAAATTTGTCGTGATCTTTTCTTATCACACCCACAGCCGCACACAGTAATGGGGTTGTATGGATGGTAGAAATACTTTGGCTTCCATTGAATCTCTATACTGTAGATTTCTGGGTCCCATGATGATGAATTCTTTGAACTTTGCTGATACACTGAGGTTTCTCTAGGTGCCCCTCTGAGATTCCAGTTTACAGTTTTGATGGAAATGCCTCTACAAATATTGGTTTTTTTACTATGAAAAACACATTTATTAGATATTCCCTATCAGTTAGCTAAATAATAACAATAATAGTAATTCTAATATTTCCCAAATATAAATATACTCCAAATAATGCATTCAGCTGTGCTTTCTATCAGGTCTTAAAGCTTTTTATGCTCATGCTACAAAATGATCAAACATATGGTTGACTTCCTGTGGCAGATGCATTGGTCCCTGCTTCATATGCCATATTGGTCCAGGCAAGTGATTTAGCTATTACTTATCACAAACAGCGCTCTAACTCCCATTAAACAAAGCTGGTGCAGCAGGTTTAAAGTTCAGAGGGTTCTCACTTCAGTCACACTGTTTTGCCCATTTAGGGACACCATTGTAAAAATTGTGGAACAAATATGCAGCCGCTGTGTATTTGCACCCACAGACAGCAGATACAAATGATTTAATCTAAGAAAATAAACATAACAGCTTTTCTAGTGCAGTGATTACATATTAGAAACACAGTTTTGAATTATATGTACATTTTTTCTGCCATTGACCTTTTTTTTTTTTTTTACATACTGTACCTTTAAATAATTCTTAGTGTTAAACCTTAACAGCACTAATAGTGACACCAAATCTCTGTTGAAAGTTCACCAACTGGGCTTACTTATAACAATAAGTTTCATTTTACCTATTTTTAGATATAGCAGTGATGGGATTCATATTTTTCAGTTTAACACTGTTAGTCCAGGGCCTTTAGCCCTGGTTTTCCAACCTTAGGCCTCCTAAGCAATTCCTGGGTTACCAGCATTATCGGAATATGATTATAGGTTATGCATTTCCAGGAACCGAATGACCTGTTGTCGGTCAGGGTCAGCCCCATCAATAGGCTTGCAATTTATCTGATTAAACATACCAGGGAATGGTCAAGGGATTAGATAACACTTCATTGACGGTGCAGAACGGGACAAGGGGCGCCACAAAACACGATGGGAAATATTCAAATGAACTCCCTCCAGGACCAATTACACCATACCAGGATGTTCTAGCAATACTCCCAAGGACTAAATCTTACTCTGTCATGATATTACACCCACATAGCCATAATTGTTCAACACAACAGTTAACTGTGTTTGAATCAACACTAAAACTGTTAACATCAGAAATTTAACACTTTTGAATTTGCTGCGTGTAAAGTGTGAAAATTGCCTTGTAAAAAAGAATGTATTTATCCGAAATCTTTGTTAGCCTTAACACAATAACGATGATGCTTCATTAAAAAAGTGACCAATATATTTCAGTAATTCTGCTTGCGTTGTTAAAATAACGTCTGAAAGCCTTCATGATGCTTCGTCAGACCATCATCCCTCTTTTCTTCTTAGACTTTGTTACTTGAGAATGTCTTTTGCACCGATGGGAAATTTCTTATAAGTAATATTTTCTACATCTTTTGCCTGTAGGGAGCAGTTGTGTAGAAGGTGCCCCCCACGGTTGTATTGTGACATTTGAAAAACCACTTATTTTTTTTAAAAAGATTAACTTTTTGGAACAGAGTAACTAACATTGTTAACTGCAGTTCATTTGCTCCATTCAGTTCAATCATTGCATTGTGGGAGCGCCAAGGGGCAAACTCCACTGGAGAAGAGTGAAGCTCGGAAGTAAAGTTAATTAATTGTAATTCTTTCTTCATCTGCTAGGGACTGGCTCAAAAACAGAGTAAATCCCCATAAACTCCCATGTTGAAAAGGCCAACTTCACAGCACAAATAAACATGTTTACAGCCTGGTTCAAGAAATCATTTTAGGTTTAATAGATCAAGTTTACCTTCATGTCAACTGTGAGGGGGGTGATTTTTTTTTTCATTACTCATCTGTTTAGATGTTATCTAGTTTTGAAATTACACATAGTTAGGAACGTGTCCTTGTGATTGACAGGTGGCAGACAGGGTGCCGACTTTAGCCATGAAGGCTAACAGCTAGCTCCCTGAAGACCTCAGCTGTAGCAGAGTTCCACAGCGGCACTCTTTAGCTGGTTGACAGCAAGTCTGAACATGTCTTACCTTTAAATCGCCTATTTTTGGTCATTCCTGTTCACTTCAGTTCGACACGGTTAGCATTAGCTTGGCTGTCAATCATTTGCCCCGCAACTCGGAGCGGCCCTTTCTTTGCCCATTTACTATTTTCCGACACATGCAACATAGCAAGATGACGACTATGGAAAACTCCCAGTTGGCTTCGCTTTTCCCTCTTCAGACATTACCGGATACTACGTCCATTTGTTTACAGTCTTATAGGAGCACACCATTCACTGGCAGCATAAAAAAGAAATACAAAACAAAAACATAAGGAAGGGTTTTTGTATCATATTGATATTCAAATATGTCAGTAATGAACCTCAGATTTCAACCATGGAAGGCAAGATTTTACGTTCAGTTAGTAGATATTCCCAATCTGCGATATATCTTGAGCAACTTCTTTGACACTAGATACTCACTTGTTAAGTTTTTCATTGTGGGATCTGTGTAGAAGTGATGATAACAATAAAAACCATAATACAAGAAACTGACAGGTTTACTGTACTGTGAAAATTTAATGCTGTTTCAAATGGAAAGAGACTGACCTGTCGGTGCGTCTCAACAGTGTCTGTCCCGAAAGCTATCTGTATGTATGACTTGATTTTTTTATTTATTTTTTTACGTTTTGAACGCTCCATTTCCGCTGCCTCTCCTCTTGCCTGCAGGCTCTCAAGTGTGCATTTCAGGAGGAGCTCCACTTCACTCAGCCGTGACCGCAGCCTGAGAGAAAGCTGCCATGCATTTCTTCTCTCCACTCCTGATGTCATTTAAGAATAAAAAAAAAGTAAGTGAAAATACATCAGTGTCAGGTCTGCATGACTAAAAAGTAGAGGATTTAGAACAAAAAGGGTTTTAAAAAAAAGAAGAAAGAAAAGGGGGAGCCCCACCTTCCTACCTTACCATAGTAAAAGCTCCTTCACAGTCGCACCAGCAGCCAAACCAGTAACTTATGATGTGCAACAAGATTTTCTCTTTCAAGCTGCGATGAGACGTTTTTAGAACCGTTGATTTAATCCTGATTGGAACCATAAAGGTAGTCTTTACAAGGTGAACCATCTGGGTGTCTACACATGGAGGTGAGGCAGGAGTGAGGACACTTCATCCGTCAGCAACCTGTCGGTCTGTCTTGATGATTCATGGCAGCCATTTTGAGTCAAAATCCCATCACAAATCAGTTTGCTATGAATAGGAGACTGACACTCTTGCTAGAGGCAGTTAGCATTGGGAATTCTCAGTCGTGTGTTGGGAGATGAGAAAACGACAGATGAAAACTGAGTCCATAAAGCTAACTGCTACGATAATAATTCAGAGTTAGAAGACAAATGGTGGCCATCTTTCTTTTGGTGTTGTTTTCAGTTTGTTTTCTTAGCACCTCGTGCAGCCTGCAGTATAATCATCAATTATGTATGAAAAGAATGAATAGAAAGCTCAACTCAATGCTGCTCATGTGGCATTACTGAAATACCAAATGAATAATTTCTGTTGGAGTTTTTCACCCTCCGTTTCCCCCATTTTGTTTTTATCACTCTTCGAGGTTTCAAGTGCGCGTCATCACCCCCGGTTTCCCCCCATCCTCTCTCCTCACGTTTGAAATGTATCGGCAGAATAATGGAGAATTACCCTGTCTATAAAAAGCTCCTGAAGTCAGGAGGTGCACTGCTGCCAAACGACACTGAAAGCAATTACCGTATGTTTCAACACCCTTTTCATGGGAAGGGATCTGTCTCGAGGGCCACTCACCATGCGTATGAGACTCATTTGGTTCACATTACCATATCCTGCCACAGCCCAGCCGAGCCCTGGCTGTCGCTGCCTCATCTATTCAGTGTCTTATGTGTGTGATAGCCGTGTCCTTGTATCAATAGAGGATAAAGGAAGAGAACACGCATGCAAACATGTCTTTGTTTTCAAGCGAGCAGTGAGCCCCTGCTCCTCTCTTGACCCGATGAGAGTAAAATGAGATTAAATGAAGGGGTGGGGTGGGTTTTCCTCCTTGCCTTTGTGGTGCTGCCAGGGAATGTGAATCAAGCAGATAAAGGTGAGTCTCGCCACCTTAACAGTTTTTTTGTTTCATAGAACAACACTATTGTTGACAGTCACAAAAGGAGCAGGGGAATGCTCCTTCAGGAAGGAGAGATTCTCTTCTTGCTTCCCCGATATTTCCACCACCGCCTCCCCTTAAACTCCCTCTCCATTCTCCTCCCTGTCTGTACCCCTCTGGTGCTTGAACCCTGCGTGGGTTTCTGTTAATTGGATTCAGATTGCAGGGATAATACGGTCCTGTGCAGAATGCCGCTCGGCCCGGCTGCGTCTGGCTTTCCCCGAGTCTGCTTTTCCTGGATAATGCTGTCGATAAAGTAAGTACAGTAGTCACACACACAGAGGAGAGTGTGAGGGAACAGTCTGCTGTGCATCTGCACGGCAGGCAGCGTCGCCAGCGTGGGGGAGGTCACCCAATCATTAGTGCCCTGGGGATGATGTCATCCCACTGCGAAGCTGAACGCCAGTCGGCTCTTCGCGCGCACGTGTCTTTGCCACTGAGAACGCATCATCACCGCCGTCCTGCTGAGTCAGCTGAATGCTCTTTCTTTGTGTGTACTTGTGTGTGTGTGTTTGCATAATGAATACTGACATAATATGAATAAATACTGTAGGGAAGTAGACTAGAGGAAGCGTTTGAGGCTGTTTCTGCCAAATGTTTGATCTCCCGCCGTCACTTGATGATAGCTTTAAATTAAACTCAGTTACCTGCCTGGACTGTCACCAACATATCTCTGGAACAGTGAAGTTTTATTATAATTTCGTCATTCACACTTCCTTCCTGACAGTCAGGAGGGAGGACAAAGACTTTGTTTTTATGGGTTTTTTTCTGTTTGTTTGCACAGGCTGTCTGACTTTGACAGAGATGAGAGAAAGTCTTCGGATACTTGTTTAGGGAGAGATGCATGTTTGCTTTTGGTGGGACAAGGAATGCGGATTTCCATCTTCAAAAGCAGCCAGAGTGGAACTGATGCAGGAAAGAAAAAGGGAAGAAAAACTGCAAAAAGCCAAGAATGATCCATGTGTGGTGGCGCATCAAAAGCTGCACATTTGTTTTCAATTTCCAGCAACAATCCCTGAAACCAAATCAGAGCGAGCGTGTTGGACGACCCAACACGAAACGCTCACCCTGCCGCATCACCCCGTTCTGCCGCTCCTTGCAATAATATTTTCTTTTGCAGGCAGAGAACATGTTTGATCACCCCTTTTATTAGAGAAGAGGCCTGCCTCTGATGTGCCTCTTTGCCGCTCATTCCCACCGCTGTCACTGTCTGTCTGATTCCTGGCTGCTTGCAGTGCAGCCTGGCGCAGGGAGAGGGAAAAGACCCACGTTAAAGGGCTCAGATGTGGGATAATGTGCCAGAGCGGGCCTCGCTTCTTCAATCCAAGGGGTCGTATTATTTTCAGGGACCGCTTTGCTCTCCTCATTGATCAATAAGACAAGTTACCGTTTGCGTTAATCCCACAAGCCGCCCACACGAAGGAATGTGCAGCACAGGGAAAATCTTACAAGTGGTAATTTCTTCACATTCTGCCTCGGAAAGAAGTTGGACAACTTTTGCTGTTTTTATATTTCCCCTCATTGATACTTTTATAAGAGCACAAGCTTAGCAAGCATATTCAGCTTCCTTCCCTTGACAATGAAGAAGAAAATGCCTCTTAAAGTCTCCTGTCTTTGTTCTCGGCATCAAGTGAAAGGCCCGTATGATTTACATCGGGGTGAGGTCAGAGGTATTGTCTGAAGGTGAGCTCTGAATTCCAAATGCATTGAGTGTTTCCTATGTTTTTTGCACACAGCTTACGAATCTGGACCGTAGTGAGTAGAAAGTGCCACTTTGTCTTAGATCAGGTCTTTAGGGACAAGCGGACAGGAGCCTGCTTCCTGCCTTCATTATTCAAGGAGAGCATCCTGTTTATCCCAGCTGGATGGCCGGCTGGAGTACACACCAGAGACAATGATTGTGCATTGAATTCGGACTTATGAAGCAGATAAGGAGGAGCTGAAAATGAATAAACAAATGTCTAAAACAAAGCTATCAGTCTTCCTTTCTTAACAGATGATTCAATGACTTTCCTGTACAGACATCTTACCTAAATGTTTGTGGGATAAAAACAGAATTTTTAATCTCACTTTTGTTCTTTGTGTTTGTGTTTTTTGCCTCTGCTCTCTCCATTGATGGATAACCATATTGAGTTTACAGCAGAACCTGTCATAAATCACTGCCGTGGTGACCTTTCCTTATAAAACGGGAATCAAAGGCAGAGAGCTGATCTGCACAGAAAGGCTGGGTGTAAACCATAAGAGTGCTTTGGCTGGGGTAGTCTGTCAAGGCATTTGTTGGACATGGATATTACAGTAAAGCGGTGATGTGATGTGAGTTACAGCCATGGACAGAACACTTCCTGCTCTCTTCCATATACAGGATTACTGTCATTGACGAGCACAGCACAGTGTGCACTCACAGAGCTTTATGTGGCCTTGTTCTGGCTAAATGGATGCTGTAACTAAGTGCCTATGAAAGTCAAACCATCACTCAACTTTAAAGAGGAATGTTGTTTTTTTTTCTTTCTTTTTTGTGCTTCATGAATAATGACATTGATGCTCACTGAAAGATTGCAAACCTCTCTTTAAACCAGCAGAAATGTGTCATTGTTGGATGCAGCAAGTTAAAATGTTTAATGGTGATAGATAAAACTTTTAATCAAAATAATAATTTAAAAAATGTCATACTTCCACTGAACATTTAAGGCTGCAGAATAAAAGTATTTATTTTACACAATTTGTTTTAAGAGGTACTAGCCAATGACCAAGGACAGCTGTTAAAGGTGCCATGACATCAAATTTCACTTTTCTGGGGTTTTGGGTGTATAATATGATCTGTTGTGCACTGATGAGGCCATGTGAATGTCCAGAGTGAGAATCAAAGTTCCTGTTCATAGTCAGTCAGCTTTGTCTCTCTGCTCAGAAACGGTTGAATCAGACAGCAGGCTATCATTCTACGTAGTTCTATCATTCTACGTAGTTCTATCATTCTACGTAGTTCTATCATTCTACGTAATTTAATTGCTCCAATAAGAGCACACTATCAAGTGAACAGCGCCCCCCTCTCTCTCTCCTAACGGTTTATGCACTGTCCACTCCCCCTCCCTGTCTGATTCAGCTTCGTGTATGGAGCTAGTGGTAACTTCTGTGCAGTCAGGTCTGGGTTTTCAAACAAATGGATTTAAAAGAAAACTTCTGCAGCAACACTGAGGGAGGGGGCCACAACCTTGTCATTACCTGTAAGTTTATTTATTTTCTAAATGCTGTCTTGTCTGATAAACGTAGCTCACACTGTCTAAAGTGCCCATGTTGCTAGCAGTTAGCCTTTAGCAAACTCCGACCGCAGCTTGACCTAGATTCTCCAAATAAGGTCATAGCTAAATAAGGTGTAGCCAATCAAAATGAAGTCAACGTGGTCTCCGGGTAAAGCTCCATATTATCACCGGACCCAACTGTATTACTGAGGAAGTGAGGTCTGGCGTTTCAAAACAATACTCCGTTGTAAAAAAAAGGCCGTTTTTTTCTTTGGAGTATTTACATATGCAGTAATGCCAACAACATAAACTAGTTTTTAACTGCTATGTCATCACTCCTTTAAGACATGATATTAATTTGTTTATTTGTTAATTTTCTTTTGTTGGTATTATTGTTAGCATAGCAAGTTTTTCAGACCTCTGGCCTTCAATGGTACGACTTGGTATTAGGTCCACATAGAAAATGTTCTTCCAGACGTCAAGAATAAAGTCATATTATGAGGGAAAAAGTCTAATTTACTAAAAGTTATACATTTACGAGAATAAAGTCATAAATTTACATAAATAAAATCTTAATTTAACAAGAATGAAGTCTACATATGAGTTTAGAAGAGGAAAGTTGTTAAAAATG
Source organism: Atherinomorus stipes (assembly GCA_023101725.1). Taxonomy (NCBI): domain Eukaryota; kingdom Metazoa; phylum Chordata; class Actinopteri; order Atheriniformes; family Atherinidae; genus Atherinomorus; species Atherinomorus stipes. The sequence goes on from JALJCO010007885.1 coordinate 102,087, forward strand.
AGGGTTATGGGGCATTTTGTGAAGATGTACCTCAGCATAGGTTTTAAAAAACAAATCAAAAGATACCTAAACTCTTGGCACATCAGCACATTGTCCTTTGTACCAGGACAAGAAAATGAATCTATTCAACAGAAAGAACCAGACGGACTTCAAAGAAATTGTTGCTTCTGTGGAGGGAGAAATGGCTTGAACAGGTGTAGTGCCGAAAAACTCACCACTGCCATGAAACGCACCCCTTCTCTAAGAGCACAGTGACTGCCACTCATCAGTAGCCCAGATGGCGTGTATTCATGTATATCCTTAAGGTCTTACCATGTTTTTTGGCACAACACCAGCCACTTCCATGTTTTTTTGTTTTCTTTTCTTCAGTCTTGAAAATATCAAGACTTTATTCTCGTTAAAGGTAGAGTTTAACACAGTTGGGTCCGGTAATGATATGCAGCTTTACCCGGAAACGAAGTTGACTTCATTTTGATTGGCTACACCTTATTTGGCAATAACCTTATTTAGAGAAATTAAGTCAAGCTGCCCTAGCGGTTGGACTTTGCTAAAGGCTAACTGTTAGCAACATGTGCATTTCAGACAGTGAGCTACGTTTATCAGACAAGACAGCATTTAGAAAATAAATAAACTTACAGGTAATGACAAGGTTGTGGTCGCCTCCCTCAGTGTTGCTGCAGAAGTTTTCTTTTAAATCCATTTGTTTGAAAACCCAGACCTGACTGCTCAGCGGTCACTCAGCTCTAGTCAAACTGTTGAATCAGCAAGGGAGGGGTGAGAACGGAGCGGATGGGGGGGGGGGGGGGGGGCGGCTTGCTTGATAGTGTGCTCTTATTGGAGCAATTGAATTACGTAGAATGATAAGCTGCTGTCTGATTCAACCGTTTTTGAACACGGAGACAAAGCTGACAGACCATAAACAGGAACTTTGATATTCACTCTAGACATTCACATGGCCTCATCAGTGCACAATAGATCATACTATACCCCCAAAACCCCAGAAAAGTTCAATTTGATGTCATGACACCTTTAAAACTAGGGTTGGCAATGTTGGAAAAACAGTTTAAGGAAGCGACACAAAAAACCACACCACCCGAAACCACACCTTCAGAGCGCAGGGACGTGTGCGCCAATGTTTTACGAGCAGGTTAACGATAACAGCCGAGTGGATAGCTCGATAGCTTACTCGTAAACAGCTGACAAACCACGTTTTTTAAATCTTTAATTCACTCACCTCCAACTCCTTCTGTGGTGTAAAAAGTCCACACTGTAAACGTCAATGCCTCCAAGACTTAATTTTTTAGCACCGCAGCAGTTAGCAGTCTGTTAGCTATATTTGTTTACAGTGAGCGGCCACATGGGGGCCAGGTTGGGGACGGAGAGAGGAGGGACAGAGATGAGCCTTCCTGCCTTTCGGTGTGAATGGCAGGGGTTGGTCAGAGTTTTTACAGACCTGCAGCTCTCACAGAGGTCTGACTATTTTCCTTCCTTTTTTATGAATACATGATGTGTTGACAACTGTCAGGATGGAAGGACCATTTCACCCAGTACAACAAAAAGTGTTTCTAAACAGGATTACCAACTCTGGCTTTAAGTCAGTGCCTTCCACAAGAGTTATAAAGGGTTTCCAAATGCTTTCCAACAAATCCCTTTTGCCCTTGCAGTAGATATGTAATCCGTTCGATGCAAGTGTAGCCATCATCTGTCCGATGCTTGATTGTGTAACGTTTTTCAAATGCAGTGCAATCAACCTTTTTGCATGCAAGAAACAAATATCAATGAATAACTGCTCACTTTTTGTAAAACTTAAATGTTTAGGATATAAACCAAAAATTTTAGATCTTGGTTCCAATGGTTAGTTCTTGGTAATAATTTCCTTCACAGTTAACTTTATTGCAACCCAGAATTTATTAATTTTCCCACATTCCCAAACATCTCCACACTTTGTACATTTATCTGGAATATTTGGAGTGTATTGGTTCAGCTCACAGGAGTAGCATAAACCTGAATAAGCTACTTGTATTAATCTCAACTGTGAAAAAACAACTTTTTTCTAATAAAATTACTCTTTTTTTCTTGAAATATTATGACTTTATTCCCAAAGTCTGTAAAAATGAATGTTTTTCTACTTTGGCCCTAATACTCCATCGTACAATGGAGGGTAAATATGGACCTTTGGAAAAAAGTCTGAGAACCCCAATAGACTGTTTAGCCAAGCAGACATCTTCAATGTAGATATCACGGTTTTGACTTCAAACTATTGCCTAGACAATAAGGGAAAGAAAGAAAGAAAGAAAGAAAGAAAGAAAGAAAGAAAGAAAGAAAGAAAGAAAGAAAGAAAGAAAGAAAGAAAGAAAGAAAGAAAGAAAGAAAGAAAAACATCCATTTAGGCCATTCAGTTCAATAAAATCCTTTATTCTCAGATAAGTGCATTCTTGAGAATGTTGTTCCAAATGGAGGTAAACTATTTGACAGGGATTATCGTTGGGAGAGGCTGCCAAGTGAGAGTATTAACAAAGGACGACTTTCCTGTTATGCGTTTTTCACACGAGCAGCATGAAGTGAAATTAGTTTCTGAGCTGCTAATGCACCGGCCTCCCCTGTCAATGGGTGATTAGCTGAAAGAGCTTTCATATTATGGGCAAAGTTGCAAGACTCCTTTCAGACGAGAGTCTCGTAAAAGTTCGGGAGGTTCACTTTTCTCATTAGGTTGGAGTCAGCTTCGATTTCCTGTGTGAGAGCAGAGTGGCAGGCCTTGGTGACTGTTCTAAATGTAAATCATGGCTGAATGGAATTACACCGACAGTCAGACATCTGTATTTTAATTGGCCCCTGGCCACGAACCCCTCCTGCTCCCTCCCCCTTCTCCCTTTCCGTCACTTCCCTACCCTTTTAAAGCCCCTAGCAACAGGCTCCAAAAAAAAAAAACAAAAAAAAAAAAACATTAATTTACAGTCCTGGCACAAAGAATACACCCCATTTGTGTGTACAGAACAAGGAGCGAAAAGGAGCCTGTAGCCTAACATGGCTGAAACAATGTTTAGCAGATGACATCACAGCTACCATCTCCATCGTAGCATCAGCATGACAAGGCAGCCCAAAAATATTGCACTTGGCGACTTGTGGTGGGTTTCTGCAGTGTTCGCCCGCATGTGTTTGCTTTGATTCTGGGCTGCTTATTTTCACTGTAAGCTTTCTGACCATAGGCTGCTAATTGTGAGGGGATCTGGACAGAGTGATGTGTTTTGAGGGAAGGGATTATTTCAGTCACTTCTTCCAGCTACGTTTATGCAGCAGACCCACTGTTCAAGCATGGTGGGCAGCTCAAATGAGGGGGAAAATTTCACGTCTTGACACAAACTAATAAACTTATAGATAGACTAAATAGAGAAGTGGGCAGATACACTGTAAAAAGAATATCTGTGCTGTAGTTGATAGACTTATTTACATTGATCTAACTTTAAGGCAGGGTAGGGGATCCTGGAAAAATGGTTTGAATGGTTTGAGCAAGCTAAATTAAAAAAAAAAAAAAAAAAAAAACACCCGCCCGAAACCACACCTCCAGAGCGCAGGAACTAGGTTTGCCAAAACAGCCGAATGAATAGGTTGTTAGCTAGTAAACAGCTGAGGAATCACGTTTCTAAGCATGATAATTGGCTCACCTCCAAGTCCTTCTGTGATAAAACATCCACACTGCAAACGTCAATGCCTCCATGTTTTGATCCACATCTGTTTTTTGGTTTTGTTTCTTTTTCGGTGGATTTTAAAAGCAAACAGTTGGAAAGATGATGGCAGAGAGCAGCCATGTTTGTGTGCACTGTGAGACGTTCATGGTGCGTTGTGAGCGCAGGGAGGTGGGGAGAGGGAGAGAAAAAACGGCTTTTGAATTTGATGGAGAAATCATCATTCAATCTATTAGCACGGGCCGTAACAAGACAATTGGACGGGGTTTTTTACAGTCCTGTTCATTTCACAAGTGATTACTGCTATGTCACAAATTGCCTACTTCCATACTCATACACTCAAAACTTTGAGTATAATACATTAAAATGAAAAACAGTATGCATAGTATGTAAAAATTGAGTCTGCAAAAGTGCCTGCATGATGTACTCAAACCCATCAAGATTTTGAGTAGGTGACTGTTGACACTCACCGCACCCTCTCATCTCGAATTCGGTACAGTAGGTGGCGGTAATGCTCCCTGGAATGAGTTACAAACTGCCATAAAACTCAAGAGAAGAAGAAGAAGAAGACACTCGCCGCACTCATCACGAGTGTTAAAATTGCAGCTTGCTCAGCCTCAGCTGCGCAGCTTCAGCCAATAGCAGGAGGACATCGATTTGCTGGCACTTATTCCGGCGTAAGGCGTCACAAAGGATGTTCATGTTTTCGTCATGAGAAATAGCACTCAAAGGTGAAAAGCGTCGGTAGAAGGTGGCAGCAGTGCGCTGTGGCTGTAAGACGGTCAAAAAATTTCTGTAGAAGAAGTTGACATCACGCTTTCATTTCCGATGAATACTCCGCATGGGAGTATGCGATTTAGGACAGCACTACGAACTCAAAAATCACGTACTGAGCCATTGAGTACATAGTATGGTTCGTGTACTCAGTTTGGGATTTTGAGTATTGAGTATGGAAGTAGGCGATTTGGGACACAGCACACATTTTTTTTTATTTTTGTGTCAGAGCATTTAATTAATTGGCTGCAACTGGGGTGTAAAGAAGATTTTAAGCAATATAGTAAAAAAAAAATGCTTCTGGAAAACATCATCCACTCTGCCTTTATTTATTATTAGTGCCATATTAGTGTCATATTAGTTATTAATTTGGAGATGAAATCTTATTATTTGGGTCCAATCAATTTAAAAATCACTCTTTCTAATCTGAAATTAGTTTTTACTTTCACTCAAAGTAAATTTATTAAAGACACACAACGGAACTTTTAGCAGTTTTCTCAGTGACGCGCCCCCTATCGGCGGCTAAACTAGCATCCATTTTGTTCGTACCTGTACTGTGATTCACTCCAGCCAGTAAAAGACAGTCTTATCTTGACTCTTGCTCTGTCCCTTCCTCTGTTTCTTTTCCTCTCTTCCTCCGGTGATGTTTCCTTGCGTTTCTTTACCGAATTCGACATGATGCGCATTCAAAACACCCGCGATGTTGATCCCTGGTTTACATCCGGTTGCTAGTGAGTGACGCGGTGCTGCAACCAATAGTTGGCTGCAACGTCACGGTCGCGTCCCGGATGGAAATCTTACATAGTGCTGCTTCTGAGCCCCGGGACGGCTCTGGGCACTGACAGCTCGAAAATGCGCATAATGAATGTTGGTGTGACATCAAAACGAGTCAGAAACACAGATTTTTAAGGTCTAAAAGTTACGTTGTGTGTCTTTAAGTTTTCAGCTTCAGCATGTACAGTATAAACAACAAAGGGGGCAGGGCTATCAAAACTCAACATGTCTGGAACTCATAGGTTCATTCAGCTGCAATGTAAGTTTTCATGATTGTCATCCTATAAATTTGACTTGTGTGCTCTTAGTGCCTTTGTTATGTTCACTTTCAGAGAAGGTTGTTTAGAAATTCTGGTCAGTTTGGATGTTAAAGTTGGCACCATGTGTGAAGGACAGTACAAGGAGATAAACTCACCACCATATGTGATCGTTGTATGATGTCTGACACAGAACCAACATGTCTGTCACAGACTCATACTACTTTGGCTTGCTACGAAACATAATGTATTGGTTAAGGTATAATTAAAATTTTACTTTGTACTGAATCAGAATTTTAACCTAAAAATAACTTCAGAAAAATAGAAAAAAATGCATGTCACAGAATTATAACAATTCAATTAGCAAAATTGTTTGGTATTTTTTATGAATTATATGTCCACTATACATGAATGCAGTGTCTTTCTTTGTCAAGGTAAAAAGGTAAAAGATATATTTCCTGTAAATCAAAGTGGTTGGTTTAAACCACATCACAAATTTAATTAGAGGAAAACTAATAACGTTAGATGTAACAAATTCCAGTATTTTTTTTTAAGTTGATCCAATGTATCTTTTTTTTTCAGTGTATGGGATGAGTGCAGTCATTAGGATGCCTTCATCCAGTTTCAAACCTTGATGTGTTGTCAGTTAACAGTAACAGGAAACCACAATGCAGATGAGGGCTGGGCAGTGCTGAAGACTTGATAGAGATGTGCTTAGTCTGAGACCACTGATGGATTTGTGGATAAAGGATTTATTGTGGATGCTAATTGTTAGAAGATCTAGGCTTTGTGGTGTGTTTAAAAAAAAAAGAGATTATTCTGATCAGTGTATGGTGCTGGTGGAATGTGTGGCTGGAGTCCAGCATTCAGCCGAGGGTGCATGGAGGACACTATGTGTGGACAAAGCAGTGGGCATTTGGACCAAAAGAAATGGGAAGGCAGAGGAAGTCTGAATACAAACCCTGCTGTTTTGCTGCAGGGCCATCAACCGTTCCCCTCTCAGAAAAAAAAAAAAAAAACAGAACCGGGGAGTACACAGATTTTAGCAGAAAGCTGATGAAAAGGCTTCAAGCTCAGACCCCGACTGAATTTACTGCGTGGGAATAATTCAACAATAGATTTTCTTTTGTTCATGCACTTTTTTTTTGCCTCTATTTATTTCCTTTAACTTTTTTTTTTTCAAATCTGCCATTTGCCACGGGATTTACATTCCAGTATTGAGTACACCCAGAGTACCACTCAGCGGAATAAGTCCATTACTCACTCAATTACTGGAACAGCATGGCCTGCTGGGTCGGGTTTAGGGAGAAGCAGGAAGGAAGGTCTTGTGGCTACTGGAGGGTTTCTGTATGTCAACGCTTTTGGGTAAATTCAGCTCCATGTCCGTCTGCAGCTCTCGTCTCCTAACCAGGAAGCATTTTGGCTGCATGGATTGCAGGTTTATATGCTCTTCAGCATTTTGTTTGTTACTACGGAGCCACGCAGTGATGGATATTAACATACCCCTCCTAAGGTGGTGTGTTATTGTTAGTAGTATGTATTTAGATTTTTAATTACAGAACAGAAAATGTGATTTATTACCCTTTTCATCACATGCTCCATTCCTCAGGGCAACAGTGAACAGCTTGCCATTGTTGCAGCCAGCGTGATGCTGAGTAGCTAACCCACTGAGGTCCCATTCTCCATGCAGGCAACCATATATGGAACAATCACTGCTGAAATTATTTGCTTTGCGTGGGAATTCCTTTGAGAAACACACACATGTATTTTCATGTCGGAGCTCCCCGTCCTCTTGTTTATTTCAGCAGCACAGTGCGAGACCTATCGAACACCATCTCCGCTTTCATCTTCATATCATGTAGCCGAAGACTTCCCCTTGCTTGGTTTGCGCAGACATCTGGTATTGTGGACTTTGGGTCAGGGGCCCTCCGCTCAGGAGAAAAGATGAGATATTAGCATGTGGAGAAAGAGAGGGGTGAGAGGTAAAAGACAGGAAGGAAAGGGGAAGAAGAGAAAGTGTGCGAGTGAGAAAGAGAGGCGAGTTTATGTGCATTTGCACACATGCGGCATAAATCATCACAGATCCAAAGATAATAGAAAATGGCAGTCCCCGCAGTCTGCTAAATCAAGCCGCTGCTTCCTCAGACTATTCAGTAATTGCAGAGAGTGCTGATGGGGTTGTTTTGCAGCAGCTGCACTGAGCTAAACGAAAACAGCCAGCTTTACATCGTCCAAGGGTGAACTTTAAGGGGAAAGGCAGAGATTCAGTGGCGGCTGTGGTTATCAGAGGGTGGAGCGAGTCAGACAGATTGCCTTTAAGATGGGTTGGTATGTAATGGGGATGGTGTTTGACGGGCGCTGCATGCAGACATTTGTAGAGTCAGCAGAGGTGTCAAAACCAGGTCTGACATTGGCTTTCAGTCAATGAGATTCAGGATAAAGACGCTGTCCTCTTTGCGAAGCCATAACTGTCAACATTCATTTGTATCAGCTCATCCACGATTCTTAACCTACAGTATGAGGACAGTGAGGCTCCATTTATGGCATTTTATTTCCAAAGAAATATCCAAAGTGAGAGTTGATTTTATAGACTGCTGTATTTGTTTAGATGTAGTATTTGATGTAATACTAGTCACTAAGAGGAACTTTGTTCATATACGTCCTTATCAGGCTGGGTAGTATGACAAAAAATGGTCATTTTCTGCATTGTTCAGTCTTGATCACAATTTAGTTTGCTTTTAGTTTAAAAAATATACTATGGAAATAACATAGACATGGGGCATCATGTCTTTTGCTCTAAATCCTAAATCTGCTGCTGTAATCTTTCTGCTTGGTTCTGCTTTTTATAGGATGTGATGAAACTTTTGTGTCTCTTTCTCAAATAACTGGTGCAGCCTGGTACACCAGCCTGACGAACGCCATATATGAGATACTGTACATAGCAAGTCAGTGTGGGATCCTTCCATTGGAGACTGATTTCCAATTCAAGAAGAGAGGCATGACTAACGGGAACAAATTGAACTGGAGAGAACCAACTAGAGAAACACGGAAGTGACGCAAATGTCATTTTGTCAGAGGAAAGCCCTCAGAGCAGCAAGTTGTTGGCGTTTTAAGGACATGTGCAGCTCATTCAAGACATCAGAGAGGGCATCATTAAATCATTGCTCCTCTGCGGTCGCCATCCTGAATGAACAGTTGGTAAATAACAAGCTTGACCTCCTCCATTGTCATTCAGTGTGTGTGTGTCGCAGTGGCGCCCGCAGAGATTTTTTTAGGGGTGGCCACAGGGTGGCCAAGGGTTATTAAAGGATAACTTCTGTTTCTTTCAACCTGGGCCTTATTTTTGGAATTTATACGTGCATTTACTCATCAGTAACATTTCTGCATCATCCTGACTCCTTTGGACACTATTAAGATTAGTCGTAGATCTGCGTATATCCATATAATGGCAGTGAAGGGGGCAGAGTGAATGGGCCTCTATATAAGGCATTATCTGCAGCAAACTTCCTTAATTTCACCAATACACTGCAGAAACTCAAATGTTCAGTATATTTTTCTAATTTCTAGTCAAAATATCTCATCACACTAGAAATAAGACAAAATCGCCTAAAGAGAAACATTCCAGTGAGATATAGAAATTTTTTTTTTGCTTTTCGCAAGCAAAAAATAAATAGGCTAAATAAATTAAAATCTTTTTTTACTTATTTCAAGTGTGGCCAAGATTTTTCTGCTTGTAATAAGCAGTTCAGTGTGTGTGTGTCGCAAATCATTTGTGTCCGAACAAATGACTTCACAAAACTTCATTATGACGACCCCACTCACACTGAAAACCAGAGCTGAAGGCGACTTAACTGCCCTCAGTTGTAATGTGGACGAACTAAACTAGGGTAGTATGGTGTAGGCCCAATGAGGACCAGGTGAAATAGGTGCTACTGTGAAAGGGGCATTAGAAACTGGTTGGGGCAGTTCTGAGTGGCGCCTTACTGGATGAATTTACATAAGAAAGAACGAGTTACTTGGGTGTGACAGACCTGCGGGGGACTACAGCAAAACACCAATGGCAGAAAACGGTAGTTCCAGTGTAATGTTTAATTCATTTTATTTTTATTAGCTTTCAAAGATTTTGACATTTAAATATAAACAAAGAATGCTGCGCTGTGGTAATCATACAGAAATGTTGATATAAATGAGAAATGATCATTTTCGCTGGGGTGGCCAGCCTTTTGTTCAGGGGGGCCCTGGCCACCCCTTGGGGGCGCTATTGTAATACACCATTAGTTGTTACAGTACATGCCCGATACAATCACAGTCATTCTGGCTGCAGCCATCTCTGTAGTTGTTGTCTTTGGCTCTCTTCTTCTTCTTCTCCTGCTTTTTTCCCTTCTGTTCCTCTTCTTCTTTGTTTTGTCAAATGACGGCTGCACAAGTCCCCATGTACAGACTAAATTACAGGCATAACTGATGCAGCAGACAGACTAAACTGTCTGTCTGCGTATTCGTCTTCAGCGTCGATCATAAATGGGCTTATTTATTTATTATTTTTCATTTCATTACTGCCAGCTAGTGGACTGGAGTGTGCTAATGCACACCTGACTCTGTAGATCAAACTTCAGTCTTCGGGGGCCACTGTCCCGCAGGTTTTAGAAGTTTCCCTGCTTCAACATACCTGACTTAAATGTCATTATGCAGATTTGACCACAAGCTATTGGATCCATTTTATTTGAATTTGGTGTTGGAGCAGGGAAACATCTAACACCTGCAGGCTAGTGGCCCTAAACAAGAGTTAAAGAATCTTGCCAGAGATGGATCATCTGAAAAGGTCACGTATTTATCAGCAAGATTGATGTAAATTCAATTTATTTAAATCTTTCATCACCCAGCTTTATTTACTGTTAATGTCATTTGCTTTCAAAAGAAAAGTAAAATAAGTTTAAATGAGTTGCTTTGGGAGTTTCAGGAGCAGTGACCTCTGTGGGGAAAAAGAGCTCCCTTTGTTGTAAATGTTGGGCTTTGTAATTCTGTCAACCAAATAAAAAGCTGTACACACTGAAGGACGGAGAGAAACCCAGAGAGCATAATAAGCCCTCTTTTAACTTTAAATCGAAAGGCTGAAAAGTAATTTATTTTCCTCCCTGAAGCTAAAAACATTGCTCTGTGATCAGTTACAAAACTGCATAGCTCACTGGGCTTGGAGTTCATCAACATTCAAAGCAGATTAAGAGTTTAGTTACCGTACCGACTGGAAACCATACAATCCCAAAATTCCTGCAATGTGGCTTTATCTAACTCCATAAATTAGATTTGCAGTCCTTTCAGTTGCAGGATAATAAATATATAAAGTGAAAAAGTTGGATTTTTATCATCTAATCTCATTAAAGCATGTCTAATCAAAATTTTAAGAATTATAGCTGAGTTAATTTTGGACCTGTGATTTGCAATTACACTGAAAAAAAAGTGCTTTAATACCATCAGATTATTTCCCCCCTCACTTTTAAATTCCCTCTAATCTTAAAATCAAAAACAAAGTTTTAACAGCATTGTTTGAATTTGTGGTTGAAGACTTTGTTGTTGTTTTTCCTACTGAGAGTTAATGACTGTATACATGCAACAAGCAGCGAAACTCTAAATAATACATAAAACCAAACATACCCTGTGGTCATAAAAGGAAACCAGCATGACGTTGGGACTTTTCTTGATGCATTCTCTACTATTTGGTCATTTTAATGCACATTCACCTCCTATTTGAAATATCTCCCCCATGGAAAAAAGTCAGCATAAATCTTTTTATAGATGGTTACATCAGTTAGTGTGTTACTTAAACAGATCTTTGTTCCACTGCAGGGTGGAAACAAGCTGTCAAAACAAAACTTGCATGCAGTTATATGACTTCAGAAGGCTGGGAAAATACGGAACAGCGTTGGTATTCACACATCTGCCAACCAGGCATATTTACAGTGCAACTTACAACTCGTTTTATTCGCCATATATGCGGGTGATATTTTGCTTAAATGTGAGTTTGAGAAATGTATTTTATGAGACATACAGTGAAGATAGCTGTCTTTTATAAAGAAAGAAAAAAGTAGTAATTCTAAACAGTGCCCCGTGATATTCCATCACATAAGGGAGTCCCGCTGTCTGCAGTATACAGTAGGTGGTAAGAAGTGTTTAAAGTTGCCATAACGTTCATCTGAGTGACCTCTGCGACCTGCAGGAAGTCGGAGTTGAATGTGTCATGTTCAAAACATGAGGGCAGAGGAGCCGGCTTGCATCGAGTAAGAGCTGACTCACACTTTTTTTTTTCTTTTGCTGCTTCGCTTTCGTAGTGCTCAGTCCCAGATCTGCTCACAGCAGAACGTTGTTTTGATTGGCCAGCATGGTGGCCAATCACATGTAAAGATACAGGATCATACCTTGGTGTGAAAACAGAGGGGTGGATGCTCCACTTAGTGACACATCAGATAGCACTGAGGGGAGTTGTGTAATACAAACGTATGCCACCTGAAAGCAAAGCAGCATCTGCTGCAGTTTAAAGGTGCATTGTGCAAATTTAAATGATAAATACTATTATTTAATTTTCTCCACATGCTCTTATAATTGCCTGACGTGTAGAATGAGCTGATCTCTCTTTACTGCGATTGTCTCTATGGTACTGTTTCTGAATGCTCAATGCGAGAGTTTCGGGTGTGAATCCTCAAGGGGGCACATGTGGGGGAGACTAGCTGCACGTACTTGTTCGTCTGGCTGCACCGCAGCCAGTGTCGTGTATTCCGCCTCAACAAATGTCAACACAACACTGAAGACTGCTGCTAAAAGATGGATAACAGGTGCCTCTCAAACTCCAACTCAGACTCCAGTAAGACAAAGACGAAAACTTTTATCTTGTAAGACGAAGAGAACCAAACTGGACTCTGAGTTAAGGCTGCTGCATACTCCACGAGAAGCAAGAACTTTCTTCTTGTTCTCGGGGCCACAGGAACAAAATGACGTTTTGTTCTGGTGGACGACTTGCAGCTTGTTCTTGACCCCTCGGCCGAGCAGAGCTTTCTTCTCGGGGAGCTCCAAGAAGTATTGTGTGATTGGTCGAACATTTGAGGCAGGCGGGGCTAATACAGAGATGCTTGAAGCAGAGAGCTGTCGCCTCGGCACTTCCTCAGATGCGCGGTAGAGCAGATAGTTGTAATTAACAGCTGGTTGAGGTGGTAAGAAAGTACAAAAATGTGAACAACGCATGTGGCACTTAAATACACGGACACCACCGTGTGCGCAACTCCAGAAGTTTATTGCAAATTTATAACCACTGGATGAACACGATCGGCCTCCCAGCGTGCGCCCAGTCGCAGAGCTTCTTTTGGAGTCAAAACTGTAATGTGGGCGGAGTTGGACGTCTGAACCCCCCCCCCAATATCCGGCTCCGCCTCGTCCCGCAAGCCGCAGGCAGGACCTTCTCAATTATGTGAATTCTGTAGGAAATATGCACATGTCATATTCACAACTAATAGTAGGAAGCAGCGGTGTGGTGAAGTGTTTGTAACCAATCATTGTAGAGAGCTGGAGAAGAGAGTCTGTGACTGACCAAAAGTGTTTCATCTTTGGTGCCCCAAAGAGTAGGGGGGACTCTGAGTAGGGGGGAGCAACCCCCTACTCACAGCTGTCTGCTTTCCCCTTAAGCGCCACACTGCGCATTAGGTGTAGCCAATGTGGCGACTGCTAACGATGGAAAAGGTAAGCTAGCTGTGACCTGCTTTACTTTGATATGGTAAATAATGTTGAAAAAAAAAAAAAAAAAAAAAAAAAGAAAAAATATTTTTTTTAATTTTTATTGGTTTTTATTTTATTATTTTATTTTTAAGTATATTTATTTAATTAATTTTTATATATTAAATAAAGAAGTTGGGGGGTTTTTAGCTTTGGTTATTACTAAGGGGGGGGGGGGGTGGGAGGGGCCGGGGGGGGGGGGGGGGGGGGGGGGAGGGGAGAAGAGAGGAAAAGGGAAAAGGAATTGTTAAAAAGAAAAAAAAAGAAGGGGAGGTGAGAAAGTATTTTTTCTTTGGGTAGAAAGGGGGGGGGAGGAGAAGGATCTCCATCGGGGGGGTTGGGTCTTTCTTTGCTCAACGGGGGAAAAAATGGGGCCCCCCAAAAAGCGTCTCTCCCGGGGGTTTTTTTTTGTCTTATTCATAATTTATTTTTTTTTTTTTTTAATTTAATTTTTTTTTATTCCATTCTTATAATTAAAAGGGGGGTCTAGGAGGGGTTTGGATATTGATGTCTAGCAAAAACAATTTGGTGTTAAAGTAGAAAAAAGAATATTTATAACAAAAAGCAAAGGAGAGGGAGAAAAGGATTTTAAAAATTGGTTCAAGTAAAGAAAAGGAAAGAGAGGAAGAGGGAAATAGCGTAAACTAACGACTAAGGGGAGGAGGGGAGTATGATCTACTTCTCGTCCTAGCTTCCTTATTTTCTTGAGGGGCTGTAATAAAAATAAAAAAAATAGAAAAAAAAAATATGAAAGGATGAGAGATAAAGAGTAAACAGAAAATTAAAGAGATTCAGAATCTGATACATCAGCCATATAACCACCAAATAGAGCTCTGTGAGAGCAAATTAGTTGTAGGAAGGTGATGGGAAGGGTTTGGCTGTTTATTTGGCTTTCCTTAGTATTCCCTAAATTACCTTTTTTTTTAAAGAAGAGAAATAGAAAGAATCAGAGGGCACATACAAAAAAAAAAAAAAAAAAAAAGGAGAAAATACAAAGAAGCTCATCTGCCCGCATGGCAACAGATTGCTTATGGGAGGGAGTAAAGAAAACCAGAAAAAAAGAGAGGAACGAAATGGGTGAATTGACCCGAAAGGAAACGGAGGAAACGAACGAACAAGAATACAAAACAAAAGGAAAAGAAACAAAAAATGTAAAATCTTAAATGTTACTTCTATTCTCCCCCTCCCCACACCCAATCCAAAAAAAAAAAAAGAAAAAAAAAAAAAAAAAAATAAAAATCATAAAAATAAAAAAAAAAATAAAAAAAGAGGAAAAAAAGAAAGGAGGGAGGAGGAGGGGGAGAAAAAAAAAAAAAAATTCATAAAAAAAAAATTATGGAGATGAGATATGCACGAAAAAAATATAACAGTAAAATATATAAAACCAACACGTAAATAATTGATGATGAAAAAACAAAAATACTAGAGAGGAGCTCCTGGCCCGGCGTGGGGGGTGATGAGGGGGAAGGGGTGGGCCCGCTGGTCTGGTGATAGTACCAGAACTCTCCACTAAAGAAAAACATCGGTAAATAAAATATAATATAACAAAAAAAAGAAAAGAAAAAAAGAAAGAAAAAGAATGGAAGAGAGCTCCGGAGCTGGGGGCGGAGGGAAGAAAGGGCGGGGGGGGAAGAAGAAACGGAAAATCCCCCGCACCCACCCGCCCACCCCACCACCGAGCGGCCAAAAAAAGAAAAGAAAAAAAAAAGGAAAAAAAAAAGAAAAAAAAAAAAAAAAATAAAAAAAAATAAAAAAAATAAAAAAAAAAAAAAAAAAAAAAAAAAAAAAAAAAAAAAAAAAAAAAAAAAAAAAAAAAAAAAAAAAAAAAAAAAAAAAAAATTTTTTATATACGTTCACTCCCAAAACATTTCAAGACAAAGTAAAGCGTGTGAAAAAAGCTAAAAAGATTTGCTGATGTTCCCCAGTATCCAAACTCCGCGGCAAGTGGAGTCACGACAAGTGCGGAGCCCCCGCAAGTGTAGTCCGTCCAGAAGATAAAAAGTGACTTCGTCGCTTAGCCGGGGTGGCGGTGCACCTGGGCCTGATGAGAATCGCCGGTTGAAACTACTGAATGCTGCGAACTGCTCAGTAGCAACACAATGTTGTAATAAGCTGCATCCAGGAAATGAGTGGGGCAACGTGATGATGATGATGATGGACGGAGATGAACTGGTAGCAGTCTCACAGCTGCAGGGCTGGTATAGAACATGTAAAGGGAAGAAAGCGAAACTTGCTTTTAATGTAAGTGAATGTTTTCGGTTGCTACATTATTATCTATCGCTGCCCGGTTCATGTTGCTCAGTATGTATAAAATTAGATAATGATTACAGTTAAAACAGCTCAACTTTAAACATTAAAATATCACATACAGTAGTAATATATGCTGTACGCAAAAAGATTTTCAACACTAAAATCCTTCATTTTTGTGAAGTTAAGGTAAATTATTGGACCACAAAGATCCTAAATGAAGAGGCGGGAATCAAAAGAGCAGGTTCTCTGAAAAGAGCCGAACTATCCATAAGTAGAGTTGAACCATCCAACTCTGCCTACAGCCAAGTCTTTCATCATCTTCTGTGTTTACTTTAAAAAGTAATTAGTTATAATTACTGTTTTTTTCTCCCAAAAGTATCTGAGTCAGTAACAGAGTTTCACTGTGAGGAAAATACCTACTCAAGAAAGTAACTCTTCTGTTTTTTGTTTTAATATTTCAGAAGGTTCACTTTCACAGAACTTTTAACTCACTTGTTCAATTATTTATAATAAAACCGAATATCAGATATAACTGGTGAGTGAAAAGTAAACTTTACAGAATACATTACTAACAGAAAACATCACGAACACTGAGGCTGCTTGGACATTATGGCTCCGTTTCCTTTATTAGTGAAGAGGTGCTTCATGCAGTGAGGTTACAACTGTGTACGGCAGATGTGGAGAAATATGGTTTCTGGGTATGATTATGTTTCTCAATGTTCATGTTTTAACTGAGTGAAGGAAAAATGTCTGCACTTATGATTTAAACTCTGGATTCTCTGGACTCACCACCGGTCTATCCATTGTTTGCGCATGACTATGTGTGTGTGTTTAGATGCACATACTTGCCAAAGTCTGCCTCTATTTGACTTACTATGACACTTGACTCTTCCTTAGTCAATCATCGTAACAAATTTAGGCCTTGAGAACTGAAGTCCCGCCAGTTTAAATCCTTCCCTGTTTTTAAAGGAATGATTCCCTGAACACAACTTGATAAGATTTTGGACCCTTTTGATTTGAATGATGTGTTTTAGAAGAGGAAAACATCTAAAACATGCAGGACTGTCGCTTTTGAGGACCAAATTTGTCTATCCCTGACTTACTGAGAGGGGGGGGGTTGTTTTCCCCCACGACAGCTTCAGTGTGCTGACAACAGTAATGCACAGCATTTATGTCACAGGCTGTAACCTGTGAAAAATATGCGACCCCTTTGGTAATACAACTTATTTCAGTGTTGTTATTCCACACCCACTAACCCCTTAGCCCTGTCCCTTAAACCTAACCAACCCATTTTAATGATGGGAGGTTCAAAGATTTGGCTCTTTTGGCTCAACTCCCCAAGAAGAGCCAGCTCTTATCACGCCCAAATGGTTTCCACGTGGCTCATCATTTTGTATCTTTAGGGGCTTATATTTAAGACTGACTCAGTAAACTTGAGTGGTTTAAATTAAATTAAATTAAATTAAAAATACTTAATTAATCCCCAACGCAAATCGCAATAGTCTGTGTCATGAAAGTTTGTGTGTTGATATGAGATTTTTTGTATTGAGTGTTTTCATAAAAAGCCTTATTTTTACTTTAAAAAAAAAAAAAAAAAAAAAACTTGAGCACAAAATGAATACAAAGTTAAGATTGTTTAACATTTTAATTAAACCTTTAAAGTAGCACCTTTGCAACTTTCTGACCTTTAAAATCTGTGTTTCCGACCCGTTTTGATTGCACAGTGACATTTTTTTATGTATATTCTTGGTGTCGTCACTGCCGAGCAGCATCCCGAGGCTGAAAAAATGCACTTTAAACCCTTTTTATCCAGGATACTGCACCTCTTTACAACAGCATTTTACTTTAAAGTACCACCTCACATGAAAGCAGCTGTTGGTAATGCCATGGGTAATTCAGCGAAGAACTGAAGAGGACATTATTGGAAGGAGCAAGGAAAAGAAAGGGACAGATCAAGAATCAAGACTGGACTGACTTTTATAGAGTAAATGCCAAATTAGCCATCATTACAGAGGCGCCTTACTGAGAAAATCTGCCATAGTTCAGCAGGACAGTTTCATTTTACAAACTGCACTTAGCTTTTCTCCACCATTGTTAAAATGCAGCTAACTTTCACTCATTTCTTCACTTTTTTCAGATGCCCTTGTATGTAAATCCGACTCCTCCCTGTCTCTGCCTGCATCACTACGTTCAACATCTTCAGAGCTTCCTCACGTCATTAGCTGCATGGCATGTCCATTAATTTAAAGTCTCGTCCCTTCCTGCTTAGACCCTTTGCAGAGCTGAACAGGAGCAGCTGAAGATTTGGTTCTTGTTCATAGAAGTCTTTTCTTCTTGTTCACTTTAAAGAATGAATCAACTCTTAGAGTTGACTCATTTGCTAGCAACACATCACTAATCAAATTTAATTTGACCAAAGTTTGATGAGACAAACCGCAGGTCACTGAGAATCATTGTGCTGGGGAAGGTTAAGTAAACTGTACTTAAGCACAGAACCAGCTTTCTAGATCAGTTTGTTTAGTGTCTTTAAGTCTTTGGTTCAATTCCATGACAAATGCTCACAACACTAACAGAAAAAGAGATCGTTGCTCACAAATTGTTTTATAGTCTATACAGCTAGGGGAAAAAGTATTGAACCCGCCAACATTATTCTCAGAAAATATATTTCTAGGAGTATATGTTATACTATGTATATTTATAATATATTTCTCGTAATTTTTACTGAATGTCGGCAGCAATCCAACTAATGCACACATACAAAGAAATCTTAACATTTATGTCCATAAATTAAGTTATGTGTAATATAGTTAAATGACACAAGGAATAAGTTTTGAACACATGAAAAAATGGAGGGACAAAAAGACATAGTAAAAAAGAAGCTGAAGTCTGTCAGTATTTAACAAGTAATTCTGTCCCCTATCAGTGCAAAGTAATGTCAGCTGGTTTAGTCCTGACTGATGCCTTTAAAAAGGTTTCTCGTCACCAAGGTGTCAGAAAAGAAGCATTCCATGATGGGTAAAAGCAAAGAGCTGTCTAAAGACCTACACAACCTTATTATTGCAAACACACTGAAGGCATTGGTTCCAGGTGCATTTCTAAACTTCTGAAAGTTCCAGTGAGCATCATTTGGTAGGTGGAAAGAACACAGCATCGTCACAAACCGGCCATGGCCAGGTGCTCCTCGCAAAATTTCAGACAGAGGAGTCAGAACAATAATCAGAAAGGTTCTCCAACAGCCCAGGGCCACTAGTGCAGACCTTTAGAAAGACCTGGAACCAGCAGGTACAGTTGTTTCAGAGAAAACAGGAAGTATTGCACTCAACTGCCATGGCCTTCATGCACACACACCACGCAAGACTCCATTGCTGAAGAAAAAGCATGTTGATGCTGGTTTGAAATTTGCAACACATCTGGAAAAACCCATGACATTCTGGGAAAATATAGTCTGGTCAGATGAGACCAAAACTGAACTCTTCAGATGCCATAAGTAAGACACAACATGTTTGGAGGAGAAGTGGAACCACATTTGACCCCAGAAACACCATAGCAACAGGGAAGTTTGGAGGTGGGAACGCCATGGTATGGGGTTGTTTTTTTTTTTAGCATGTGGTACTGGCAGACTTCATATCACTGAAGGAAAAATGAATGGAGAAAAGTAGAGACATTCTGGACCAGAATCTGCTGCCATCTGCCAGTTGCCGAAGATGAAAAGAGGCTGGATCTTTCAGCAAGACAACCATCCCAAGCACACAGCCAAAGAAACGCTGAACTGGTTTAAGAAAACGAAAATAAAGCTGCTAGAATGACCCAGTCAATCACCTGACCTGAAAGAACTCAAGATCTGAGTTCACAGAAGAGACCCTGAAACCTTGAAGAATTGAAGGTATTTGTGAGAAAGAATGGACCAAAATCACTCCTGAGGAATGCATTCCACTGGTTTCTTCATACAGGAGGTGTCTTGCCGCTGGAATCACCAACAATGGCTTTTGCACTAAGTATTAAATAAATTTCAGTAAACATATTCAATACTTATTCTGTATATATTACTATTTTACACATAATTCATGGACATAAATGTTAGGATTTCTTTGTATGTGTGCATTACTTGGGTTGTTGCCAACATCTGGTGAAAATTCCACGTCAATAGAAAAATGTTGATGCGTTCAATACTTTTTTCCCCCGCTGTATATCTGGCAAAAAAAATGATGGTATACAGATATACAGATATGAAGCATGTTCACATATTGATTTAATTCTGAAAATACAAAAAACACAACAAAACAATGTAATACAGTAGTGAAATCCATATAAAATGTGTAGTTATATCACACAAAGGTCATACTTTGTTTCACACACTGGTGGGACAAAGTTAATATGTTTTCCACTTTATCAGACTTTGTTCAACTGCTTGAAAACACCTAGGTTGTCTTAGATATCACACCTTATTAGGGTATTTGGGGGTTTAAACATTTTTTAATTATAACTAAGTCAGGCTTCAATCTGTTCTTCTTTGTTAATACCTGTCCAGCTTTGGGGAAGACACTTTCACATGGCACAGAAGATGTTGGGATTTGTAGACATCTCCTGGCAAGCTTGTGAATATCAAGATAAACCGTTGTACTTGAGTTCCAGTATTTTAATATGGGCCTCCTCCTTTAGAGGTAGGACTCAGCAAATAAGGTCACCTCCATCTTTTCACTTGAGGAAATAGAGCAGAAGGTGGTGAGCCCATTGTATTTATTTTATCATAAGACAAAGCAAGTTTTTTGCATAGCCCATTCCATGCACGGGAAAAGTCAAGTGCTTATAAAAGATATCAAAAGCAGTACAGCGGTGGTGCAAAAGAAGCATTAAAATAAAATAGTTCTTCAAAATTTTTATTCGGCCACTATTAGCATATTTGTCTCTTTTTCTAATTGAATTAAATGTATTTTCATCTTTTTTTTTTTTTCAAAATAAATCTGATTAAACAATTTGCAATTGAGATCGTCTTCTGTTCGTGTTGTGAACAAATAGCTCGTGAGCAACTGTCTGCACACCTCTGGTGCCAATGCTGCTGCCCCAGCAGACGCTGAAAAGCTGATTGCACTTTCTACAACATAGAAGATATGCAGCATCTTGGGGCAAACATTAAATGATCTCAGCCTCCTTTAAAAATACTCTGTTCGACCTGTCTTGATGCTCCTCTCGTTGCATTTCCAGTCTAGTCTGTTGTCCAGCTAAAGATACTTGTATTCCTCCACTCTCTCCATGTCTTCTCCCAGGATGTAGACACTTTTGTTTGTGTTCAAGATGAGATGATTACTTCCACATCATCTCACAACCTGACTGATCAGTTCTCTGCACTCACAGTATTTCTGCAGATAAGAGGACTACTTGCATTGGAAGCCTGAGGTGTACAGTGTGAAGAGAAATGGTGCGAGTACAGTTCCTTGTGGTGCTCCATTGCTGCCGACCACCCTTTCAGACTCAACCTTTCAGTCTAACTGTAATCTATTTGTTAGATAGTCATAAATCCAGGTGGCTGTGGAGGCATCCACCTGGAATTTGTGGAGCTTCTCATAAAATAGCAGGCTGCATTGAGTAATCAGCAAAAAATGATCCTCAAAGTGCTTCTTGATTTTTCCAGATGAGAGTAGAAAGGTAGAAAAGATGGAACTTTACTTCTGGTTTTGAGGTAAAAGATTACTGTTGTGTGTGGCACTTATTTTGGACAGGAGGAAAAATGTACCCAGAGATTTAAAGGAGTTTAGACGGTATGGAGATGCCAGAACCGGAGATGTTCACACTGCAGTCACATTACTGCAGTTTCCCTTGGCAACATCTTGCCAGGAGACGGTTGAACAAGACAGAGGGATAAATGGTGAAATGCGGGTGAGAGATCTCTCTGTAGAGAGAAGGCAGCTGTGTGCCAAGTCTTTTTCATTCCAACATGTTCTGACTCTTTTTACTCATTTATGTGATACTAAAAACCAAAACAGCTGACTCTTCAGCACTAAAAGTCCTGTTTTTGGTCCAGCTTATTTATTCCAGCAGTATTAAAGACCACCTCAGGTTTTGCCACTGTCATTGAATCATGACTGCCAAGCCTTTTTGTTTTGTGTCAAAATTGATAAGAAATCTTTGTTTTCCACATACTGTATATACTCTTGAAGTAGTTTTCATTACTATTCTTGCAACATCTTTGAACACAAATCACATGGTTTTATGACCTGTAGGTTGGAATGTCAACACAATATTCAGGTTATTTTAGCTCCATCTTAGGCTTGATCAAATCCTGAGAGCTCATTTTAAATTTACCGCTGCTAAATACTCCAGTTTTCACCAAATAATTCCTAAATATAAAGGGTCAGAAATGAATGTGAGTCTCACATGTTTTTAATGTTTTTTTTTTTCTTGAAAACATCTTTGTGTTGAATCTATCACATTGACATACTAAACCAATTTTAAACAAACCACATCATACACTGCAACACTCAAATCTTAGAAAGTATATTTTTCTAATTTCTAGTCAAAATATCTCATCATACTAAAAATAAGACAAAATTACTTAAATAGAAACATTTCCGTAAGATACAAGATCTTGTTTTAAAGCAATGCATCTTGTTTTAAAAAATCTTATCAAGAAAATTTTGCTTATGCCATTGGCAGAATTACAAGCAAAAAAATATTTTTTTACTTATTTTGAGAGTAGCCAAGATTTTTTTTTTTTTTTGCTTGTATAAGGAAATAATTCAGCCAATGGCATGAGCAAAATTTTCTTGATAAGATTTCTTGGAAGAAGATGCATTGCCTTAAAACAAGATCTTATATCTCACTGAAATGTTTTTAAGTAATTTAGTCTCATTTTGAGTGTGATGAGATATTTTGACTAGAAATTAGAACAATAAACTTGCTAAGATTTGAGTTTTTGTAGTGTATATCTCACTGAAATGTTTCTCTTTAGGTAATTTTGTCTCATTTTGAGTGTAATGAGATATTTTGACTAGAAATTAGAAAAATATATTTAGTAAGATTTGAGTTGTTCAGTGTAATCCATTTACTCACACAAATAACTCACTCATTTATTATGTTGTGCTACTGTTTTTTTCTATTAAATACATATCTACTGTAGTTGCTTTATATATAAAATATGCTTTTTTCCTTACCCTTGCCTATACTATGTTCACCCCCCATAAATACATTAAGTGCATGTTTTAATATAATCTTTTGGCCCTGTAGTGCCCAACTATTTAAAAGACTTTAGAGACTTATACTGACAAAATGAGAAACAACACACAGACGCTTTGCAGTCTGTCTCATCTGTTAACCCACCAAGTCTTCAATCACCCTCTTTTAAGCCCAAAGATTGAGGCTGCTTAGAGCGTTATTCCTTTATCCGATTGAAAGTTGGGACAAATAGAGCAATGGGCTGCAGTGGGGTTTTCTCTTGTTTCCCTTAAGAGCGTGGATGCAAAGACAATTACAGAGTTTGCGGGCACAGCAATGGGGAAGAAAACCACTCTAAGTCCATGTGGGATGTTCTGTCTTCGACTAATCTTCCCTTCCCCAAGTAGGCCAAAGTCTTTCTGGAGAAAGTCTTTTTGGAGGAACAGCAAAAGAACTTTGCCATTTTCCTGACACAATGAGTTTTTGTTCCCTCTTCACACTTTTAACTGTTGCCAGCTACGAAACTCATTGAGAGTGGCAAAAAGCTGCTCTAATCCGAAGATCACAAACAGATATTGTGCATCTGTAACAACTTCCGTGCATGACATTTCTGCTCTGCCTTGATTATGATAACATATTTTACAATAACAGGTTAAAAAGAAATCCTATTTTCTCTATGCACACAGCTGACTTGTCATATGGAGAACTATGAACTGCTGCATTTAAATAATCTAAACTCATTCAAGAACTAGGTGCCAGTAGCAAGTAAAAAAGACCAAGCATTTTCCATTTCTTTTTGTTCCCAATAAAGTACATGCTGATTAATATGAAGTGACAGGCTGAGAGACACAGAGCGTTGGTTTCAATCGGAGCAATAATCAAGTGGGTGAGAGTGACCCTGGTATGGAGGCAGACAGGCTTCCAGCTGCCACCGCTCTGTGTCTCTTCCCCCTGTTTTAATTACAGGCTAGACTTAATTAAAAGTTTCTGTGACATTTCTTAGTGGCTGGTGCTCACATCAATTAGAACATGCTTCCTGAGCCTCAATCCAAAGTCGAGAGGCTTTCTTTCTCTTTGCTTTTTTCCTGTCAATTGGAGACAAAATGTCACTTCTGTTTATTAGCTCCACGTAATTAAGTTAATTTGTCGCATACTGTATTTGTGGTTTCACCTCCCAAGAGGGTTGCGAGTTCTGACAGAATCAGCTGCTGGTGTTTGTGATGTCAGCATTTGGGACTTTCATGCACATCTGAAAGCCATTTTATATACCAGCAGACAAGTTTGCATTTTGAGGCTTTCAAGGGTGGAATTATGACATTTTCTGGTGGAGTTTTTCTTTTCCGATAGCATATTCAATGGGGTTTCATACACTTGGGGCAGGGAAGTGAAGTCACAGCCTCTATTACTGACTCATTTTAAGATCTGAGCTTCAAATACCTCTGTCAAATGGGTCCTCCCTTATTCTTACACCCCTTATTCTGTGCCTTAGAGTAAATTTCTCATCTCCACCAGTAAGAGCTATTCAGACAAGGCACTCAGAGAATCACATATAGGATGTCTAAGTCATCAAAATAAGTCCTGAATGGCCATTTCCGTTCTGAAACCAAATGTAGATTGTCAAATGGATTCAGAGTAAATATGCTTACAAATGTGGGTCTATCTCTGCGCACCCCTCTATGGTCAACAGAGGTTTTGAAATTTTTGCAAAACTTAATTAATTTAAATGTACATTTAGTCATTTATCAGATGCTTCCATCCAAAGTGACTTACCAGTGAGGAACAACATTTAAGCTTCACTGCAGTGAGAAACGCGGCTCAATACCTTAAGTGCTAAATCAATTTAATGTATTTAAATGAAAAGTAGACCAGGCACAGTTGTGCAGGCTTAAAGCAAAAGTGCAAGTTAGTCCATTTAGGCTTGATAGGGTGTTAGGGAAGAAGTTGTTCTATGGTGAGATAAATCTTATGTCTCAGGAAACCTCTGTTCTGACAGCACCAACAAATATACAGTATAAGGTAACTTCTTTCACCATTTATACATTGTCCATACCTAGTTATTACAATTCAGGGTGTCATGGGGTGGGATCTTATCCCAGCAACTAAAGGGCAGGTACATCCTCAACAGGTCATTTAGGTTGTTTCAATAATGCTTGGTTCATTTGGATTTCAATTAGTTGTGACAAAAACCTGTTGCTATTCTTCCAGAGTCCAACACATAAAACCTAATTCTGTTACATGATTGATTATAAATAAAAGTCAACTGGACATTTCAATCAGAAATATAAATGTCGGAAGAGTTAATGTCATACTAATGTGAATATACAATGAATAAAGACAATTCTAATGTGTTGTCATTGATGATGTGACGGGCACGTTTGCGACTTTGATGGGTCACAAAAAGATCGACATCGCAGGCTTACTGTTATACGCTCGACTACTACAGCTAGCATTTTCCCTTCCAACAAACTAATGGTGGATTCGGGCTTTGTTTTTGGATGTTCCAATCAACATCCCAAAGATGTAATTTAATTCTATTGGGTGCCTGCTGACTTTAGAAAAGAGCTACATGGGATGCTACCATCAAACGTGATAAGCGGAAGCCATCTGAGCGCTCTTGGCTGTGTTACGAGCATTTTGTTGGTAAGTTTCCTGCTAATTTTGTTTCATACACTTTACAAGTATAGTTTTGGTGAGCCAGGCTAATTTTGAATATATGTATCTATGAAAAAGTTACGAAAATGCATTACAAAAATGCAGCAAACTGCAGTGTTTTAACTTTATTGTGGGAGAAACCAGACACTTCATATGTCTGTTGTTGGCAAGACAGATACCTAGCGTAAGTTTATTTTGTCCTCTCTCAAGTAACAAATGTAATAATCTATCGTCCTCATCCTATGTCCCTTCCATCTTCATGATTATCTGCACTCTAGAGAAAAGGAAAGATGACAACTAGCAAGAGTTTTCAGGTTATAGTGTTAATTAAAAAAAAAAAAAAAGCTTACAAACTTTCATTTTCGTTTATGGTGTCAATAAATAACCAGTCATAAAATAGCATTATTTTCTTAGTTATTAACTCCCAGATATACTACAATGTAGAGATATCCCTAATGTTTCCATTGAGGTAACGTTATCTAAGTCTGAAGAGGAAATACTTTGTTTGGGGCATTTTCCACAGCTGAAGGTCTGAAACCATCCTGCCACTAAATATTTTTAAACTTCTAATGACTTGTAAGCTTCTTATTTTTTAAGATTTTTTTGAGCTCTGGTGGCCTTTATATGACAGTATATTGACAGGAAAGGGGGCAGAGAGAGCAGGGAATGACATGCACCAAAGGGACCTGGACCAGGAATCAAACCGGGGTCAACTGCGTTGAAAGACTGTAGCCTCTGTTCATGGGGCGGCTGCTTAACCATCTGAGCTAAACACCGCCCCAACTTGTAAGCTTTTATTGCTGCTCCTGTGAAGTGCGACTCTCCATTGACAAGATAGTTGTAAACTTCATGGCAAGCTAATTGGACAACAATTTCTCCATCTGTTGGCAGTTTTAGAGGCTTGTAAACTTGGATTTTTGAAAATCATAGGGGTCTTGGGCACCAACGAGCACACATTTCTCAAAATGCCAAAGTTTGACTTGCCAACATAAAAGCTGAACTGGTTTAGAAAGTGCAAAGTCAGCTAGCACCATCCTTTTGAGAGGTCGCTATTAGCAAGTTATCAGTCACTCCATAGCGGGAGCAGAGTCTCAGGCTTGCTAGTCACGCTCAACATGGCGGCATGTCCGAACAATGCCACATGACTTTCAATGGTCTATAGGCCAGTACTACTTTGATAAGTCCAGACATAAACACTGTCAATATACATGCAGTAGTTCAACACTCTCTCCACTTTATCAGGTCCACCTTGCTAGTACCAGATTGGACCCAATTTTCATTCACAATTACCTTAATTCTTCATTGTATAGATTTAACAAGATGTCGGAACCATTCCTCAGAGATTTTGCTCCATATTATTTTGATAGCATCACATTGATGTCCAGATTTGTTGGCTGCACATCCATGATGACAATTTTAAAGGCAAAATTCTGAGCCATCTACATGTGGCAGCTTGAAATTAAGATTTAGACCAGGCAGTTTTCTCTTTTTTAGACAATTCTCTGTAAACCCAGAGATGATTGTATGTGAAAATTTCTGTAAATCAGCAAAATAGACCAGCCTGTGCTTCATGGGTGTTCATAGCTGGCCTGATGCATATCTGATCAACATCCACAATCTTTTGGATACTGTAAATATGCTTACCACTTTCATAAACTTTTCCCACACTTAATGTCTTTTTTTAAGATTGCAAATAACCCCAATTAATCTGCCCTCTCTTTGGTAGGCCTAAACTATTGGCTTTACAATGCTTTTGTAGCTTCCTGCAACAAAATGTAGTACCCACCAGATGCTGAATAGTCTTATTTTTGGCTTTTATAGAATCGTAGTCTTCAACACTAGCTCCAAATCATCAGGTTCTCAGACATCTCAAACATCATGGTGGGCTTAGAGGAAAAGCCAGAGCCTTTAAAATACTTGGAAGGTTTATCTTCTAAGGATCATTAACTCCCATGTGGCATTAAATGGCAATCCATCTTGTTCTGACTGAGTCATTTTCCTACAAATCAAAAACATCAGCCTCATGTTAGCTTAAGAGGAAATGTCTGAAGATCAGTAAAGTCTACAAACATTATCCTCTTGAGACCGCAACAATTCATTCACAATGTAGAATTTCATTTTTTTTTTTCAGCTCAGTATAAAATAAAAGATGGAATATTTCCACTCGGGGAACCACTGTTGGTGTTTTGATATATTCTTCAGGAATAAAAGAAGATGTGTCAGTTTTAGACATTTTGTAGTAATAATAGAAATTATATTAGATTAGATTTATATACAATAGTACTTTTCAAGGAACCCAAAGCACTTAATAAAAATTCCATTATTCATTCATACCATTTAATGGTGATAATAGGTTTTATGTGTAGCCATATCATACTGTAGACTGAAAGAAATGCAGAAGCCAACGGCTTCTACGACCATCACCGAACATTCATGCACATTGGCCCCGGTTAAATGATGTTTTGTAATTTGGAATTAATTATTCTCAATTAAATATTACAGAATTATATTATTCTCCATTGTGTTAACATAGAAATACAGTAAATACAGAATTAAGGTTTACATGGAAAACATGTTTAATTCTGCTTTAGATATGGGGGTTGGGAAGGGTTCTGATTTGACAGGTGGAGGACGTGATGTGTTTACGTCCATTCATGATTACCCAGAAATAAACAAGCCCCGGTTCCTGCTCCTTTTTGGTTTCGGCTACAATATGGATAACCACATAATAATACAGATTTTCACTTTGATTTTGATTTGGAACGTCTGCCATTGAAAAGGACAAGGGAAGGAGCATGTGGAGAATGACTGGAATTAACTTAGAGTGGAATTAAAGGTTTACATAACAGAGGAATTATTTTATTCCAAATTAAAAGACGAATAAACCAGCCACTTAAATTGAAATGATTGTTTTAATTCAGATTCAGGGGTTTACATGTTTTGTTTTTTTATCTTTACAATGTGGAATTAATTTGTATTCAGAATTAAAACTCGATGGAAACGCAGTCATTCACACACCAACAATCCTGATACTAGAGAAAAGGAGGGTGATGTGTCTTGCTCAAGGATACGCCGACAGACTGACGGGAGGAGGGGGAATTTCCTCTACATTGCATGTATTTGAATTGTCAAGGTATGAAACTTGACTTTTAGAGACTTACTGATGCCTAAAACATTTATTTTGAATAAGTTAGATGGATTAGATGTCAAAGCCCATTTTTCTCATTTTATATACCATAGCATCTAATTGCTACGTTGGCCTGCAGTTCATTCATGTCATGCACTGAACACATTTTCCACATAAACACAATAAAAGAAAAAACAGAAAAGTTGAATAGCTGAAATTCAACAACAATGGGAAGACATTTTACTTTTAAAATTACATCAAAATCAGTGTCTCAAAAGTGTGGCAAGCCTGGCCCCATCAAGCCTTTTGGAGGCTGGTTGTCGGTCTGGTACGTAATATGCGCAATTAGTACTAGAAAGTACCACGCCACACAAATCTCAAAGATGAAAGTAAATGCGGCATCAGAAGCCTGTAAAAGGATTTCAAGGAAAGGAAAGTGAATGGATTGTGATAAGATTGGGCAAGAGTGTAAACAACTGCAAACCCTCAAGGCCAGAAGCCTTCGGTAATGTATGCTTCATGCAAAGGGGAGTGTTGTACTCCCCGCCCAGAAACACTGGAAGCAGCTGAATTAGCAGGGACCTCTGGCATGCTAATATAAATAAGAGAGCAGCAAAATTTACCAAGCTCCCTTCTCTTTTCTTAAACCACTGAAACCACTCAGATCAAGAGAAGAAATTTATGTTCCCTCCCCTGCGTAAAGGAGGGAAAGGGAACGCTGGAGAGTGTAACTGAGGGTGTTTTGTGAGCAGGACGCAACAAAGAGAAAAAGCACCTTTTATCTGATCTGAGTCACAGTCAGTAATGGAGCAAACCAAAAAGCTCCTGAAAGGAAATCCATTATGGATTAAAGAGGGCTGATGGAGAATAAAGACAGGGTGTGCAGAACATGTCGTACTTATATAGTATTAAGGATATACTCCGCCCAGTATAGGTGCTAGAAATTCAGTTTAATCATCATGAGGGAGCCTGTGTCTTGGTCCAGACACCAAACAGTTCTTTTTAATTAAATTGCCATGATAAATTAACGCACACACGGCCACAAAATAGATCTGTTATTTGTGAACAGTTAAACTTTGTGCTGTTTGCCAACAGCAAACCATCTTGACAGTGCTGACCTTAGCGGAAATCTAGAGTCTCCAAAGAAGCAATTTTTTATAGAGTATAGCTTTAATTATTGCACACATTGTGTTTAAATTAGTAGTTTAGTTCAGAGAGAGTGTAACCCAGCTTCTTTTTTTCCCCCTAGAATTTACAGATGTCCCCTAAATACCTCGCATAGATACTGTAGCCTGAAGCAGCCATTGGCAGTTATTCCCTAAATGAATTGACCAAACTGCTGTTAGGATGGCACCAAGCTGCGTGTGTGTAGCTGCTCATCAACACAAAATGCGTGAAGTGAACTTGAAGAGCAGAACTAATGCTTACCAAGGTTGTCGCTAAATATCAAACAGACACTCTTCTTGTATTAGTAGCTCGCTTTGACAAAAACCACGGGGAACAGAACCGTACACGGCGAGAGCCTGATGAAGCGCATCACACGCAGGCAATAAGCAGTTGTGAAAGTGTAACAGAAAACAGCTTTTAGCAATGTGATGCGTTCATCCAAACAATTTGAGATTCCTCACACTTCCTCGGGTACCCAGCAATGAGCTCGGCAGGTTTAAAGTAGATCAG
Organism: Atherinomorus stipes; assembly: GCA_023101725.1. Lineage (NCBI taxonomy): Eukaryota > Metazoa > Chordata > Actinopteri > Atheriniformes > Atherinidae > Atherinomorus > Atherinomorus stipes. The sequence continues at coordinate 132,185 of JALJCO010007885.1, forward strand.
ATGAGCGGTTGCTGAGAGCAACGAGGAAAACATACACACACACACCACACACACACACACACAGACTGTTATATTTATCAGTGTGTCACAAGTTTGCCGTCGTATTTTACAGCGGCATGGAAAAGTTTACCCAATACTTCTGTTACTGTGAATATCTGGTAAGCACCAAACATGACATTATTTCAATATCAGAAGAAAATGTTTTTTTTTAAATTTTTATTTTCTGTTTCTTACAGTTTTACCCAAACAAGAAAAATAATGACATGTTGCAAACATTTTCTTTGGGGACTTTTGTATGTTCCTCCGGTACAGTGCTTCCAGTTTAGAGAATTCCTTTAGATGTTCTTTAGTTCAGAGAAAAATGAGGGTCAAGGCAACAACAACAACAAAAATAGGCAAACCTTTTGATGGAGTCTGCTGTGTTGTGTTTTTTTTTTTGTTTGTTTGTTTGTTTTTTCTATCTTGTCCCGTCTGGCAAGTAGAGTGATAACCTGGCTGCATTGTTGTGTTGGACAGATTTGCTTTGCCAAGGAGAGCTTTATAAATATAAGGCTCATCTTGATTTTCTGAATTTATTCATTTTCATTACTTTTCTTTAATTAAAAGTCTTATTTATAACTGCATTTTATATCATATTACTGGGCCTGACAAGAGAAAAGAGTCATGTTAAGAAAAGAAACAATGAAGACGGGGAGCAAAAAAATAAGGAAATAAAACAGAGTGAAGAGAAAAAAGAAAAACAAGGACCACGTACATGAACAAAGTCAGCTGTTGCATCTGCACAGAAACCCATCAGAAAACTTTCCATGGTCTGTCAGTCTGTTATGATTTTTGGAATGTGTTTGGGGTCTTTATCTGTTTGTTGTTCTTTCTTTCACTGAACAAATCTAAGGTTGTGTTCACACTGGATACTCTGTTCCGATTGGGCAGCGGTTTTCGAAAAATTTCACACCTTCCTTTGCTTTGGTTGATTAAACTGCAGTAAGCAAGGCGGGCTAACGGCCTGGTTAACCCACCAAAGTTAAACAATGGGGCCTCGTGTACAAAGAGTTGCGTTGTTTCCTCTGAAACCCGGCGTAGGATCAAATCCTGAAACCGTCATGAATTCAGATGTTGAATCTGTGCGCACGCATGGATCCAAGTACTTTTCCTTTGTACATCCCAATCAAAGGAATCGTGTGCACATATTGGAGTACTTGACACCTACCTGTCCACACCCCCTGAACCAGAGATTCTCCTCTCTGCATATCAGAAAGACAAAATCTGAGCATGACAGTGAATGAAAATGAAAAAAAAAATTCACAGAGAACAAACTTGAAGCAGTTTGCTTAAGTATAAATGTGCAAAAATGTGCACTTTAGCACGCTGTTGTCCAGCATCACACCCCAACAGAAAAGTGAATGGGAGAGTGTGTGACGCGGTCAAAGATGTGGGGTCAGAGTCGCGCACACAAGCCGAAATAAGAAGTGGTCCTACTTCAAGTTTGATGTGAATCGGAGGACGGCTGCTTGTGACTGCTTTTCTTCTTTCAGAGGTGGTGGGAGTTCACGTGACTCCGGTTTTTCTCAAGGTATATATATTTGTGAAACGTGTGTTTATAGAGTCGCCTCCTCACAGTCCAATGTCACTGGAAATACTGTATTTATGAGCTGACACACTATAGTACCATAAGAGGACGTGTGGCCTTGGGAATTCCAATGCGTCACAGCCTCGGGGATTTCCTCATCCCCGGGACGCAGAAGTAACCAACCTGCTACTGTTAAATTGCCATACCGGCCGAGTCTTCCCCCTGCTGTGTTGGCATAAATGATTGCCCAGATCATCCTATACAGTAGGTGTCCTCACAAATTAAGTGCATTCATAGATAAACCAGCATATAAGTGAATTTATTCGCTGGAGCTCATGGAGGCGCAGCTGGGTGTGTTGCGCCCCAAGTCTGGCTTCTGCTCTGCGCACAGAGATGCCTCTGGAAGCCTAAAGTGGCTGACCAGCCAGCTATCATTAAATCAGTAAATCTTCTCGGCCTCTGAATACACGCTGTCTGCATATCGCACCCTTTCGAACGTCTTCTTCCAACTAAAGCAGCTGCTGGACAGGAGCCTATTTTTTGCCCCACTTTGCGCTTTTATATCCACACATAATTGCAGACACAGGTGTTAATTGTTTATGAGGGCTGTTTGTTTATGTGTCTGATCACATCACTCAGTCTGGGGACTGGTTGTTTTCACATTTATTTCTTATAACAGTTTCCAGCGTTGCCTCCAAGTGTCGCCAAAGTCCCCACAGCTGTAGAAACATTCGCACGCCAGCCATGAAGTTGATGTGAAGCACCGCACATTTCCACGGTCATTCCATTCATGATACATCTCGACTTTACTGTGAAAATGATCGTACGCCACGTTTTTGTGCGTACAAACCCTTTGTACATGAGGCCCCTGCTCTTTAGGGAGCGACACTCCCAATACAACCACTCATAATGATGAAAATGCAGGAAGAAGAAAACCACATTCCGTGATAAGTGAAAGTGGAAATCCCTTTGCTGCTTATTATTACTCCATGCCTGTCTACAATACATTTTCCAATTTTTTTTCATTGTTCTTTTGACCTCGGCTTCTTCGAACACGCACTGTTTGCTTTGCTTTCCCCTCTACCCAAACGATAATGTACGTCCACTTCCTTCTTCTGACAAATGTCACTTCCATTTAGCTTAGCTGGATAGTCCCGATAGTCCGTTTGCAAATGAACCGAGACAGACCAGAGTTAATTTCTTCGGTGTGCACCAGGGTGCAGTTGGTGTTCATACTGCACTCAACAAAGTGGATTATACGTGGAAGCGGACTATGGTTCATTTAACATGGACCAAACAGCCACAGTGTGAACGCTCCCTAAAAATAGGTGTTGGTTGGAACAATGATGGACCAAGAAATCAAAAGCTTTACAGTTTCTTACATGTAGGGGTCAATAATGATGCCATTATAAGTGCTGGAGATGTATCAGTCTGTCTGTCCATCTGTCTTCATCCAGCTATCAGTGGTGAACAAGACCCTAAGATACTTAAACCTCTCTATGTAAGGCAAAGACCCATCCCTCTTGTTTTCTTGTTTTGACTCAGTTAGAAAGACAATCAACTTGAACGGTGAGAACCGTAAAACTGAAGACTGCATTACACGGATTGGAATAGCTTGTGCTTTCAGGTCGTAATGTATTCTTAAAATTTATTTGCGTGATCTGTTTTTGGAAATATGTTTCCCATCAACAGCAATTCTTGAAAGATGCGTAATGTTTAATCACAGAAGTGCCCGCTTGTTGCCCGTAGTGACAGCTTAGGTTGGAAGTTCAGCGGCAACACTCCCATTTTCTGGCCAGGTTATGTTGCACAAAGCAAAGATAGTGGTGAATGATTTGTGTGCGTTGATCCCGCACATCCAGCGTATGTGTGTGTGGGTGGGTGTGTAGCAGTGAATATGAGAATTGAGATAAATCAGAGTGTCATTCAGTAATGGTGCGTGGGCATCAGTGAGTATGTTTTAAATCAAGAGATGTGTGTGTGTGTTTCTTTTATCACTTGTTCATGGCTCCCTTTTATTCTAAGCCATGATGACAGGTAGGGAGGATAGAAATTGAGGTAGTGACTTGGAGTAAAACGGGAAAAAATGTGAGAGGGTGTTTGGTGAATGCTCAGCTGAATCATTCATCACTTTGAGACACGAAGGAGAGGCAACAAGTGTACATTAAGCCCAGATGAAAATTTGTGCCGTTTACTGAAAAAGTAGAGGTTTGTTTTCGTGGGTGGTTGTTATCAGGCTGAAATGGTGCAAGGAGCTAATAGTGCCTTAAAGGAAAACTGCAGCTTTCCTCAGTCAATGTTTCCAAAGCAGTTTAAATGTCTCACCCTTACAAATAATCCCCATGTGGATTTCTGTGAAGTTAAAAAGATGCATGTCTGCTGCAGAGATAAAGGCAAGTAATGTTTTTGTACTAATACCACCATGTTAAAACAGATTTTTTTTTTAAAAAGTCACCAGGAACCATTTCTGTTAAAATATAACTTTTTTAATAGGTGAAACTCATTTTTTCCAAAGGGTTCAATAGCATTATGTTTTTGATTGATTTGTTAGTTTCATTCCTGATGGTTTTATAGGGAATTCATCTTGTTTTCAGTGTGCTACCAAATGGCATTGATTGCTTTTGTCTGCAGCGACTCCGGCCAGGTAAATGGAATCAGCAATGTTTCCCTCATTTCAGTAAGTTCTCCCACCGTTGAAACATCATCTGATTACAGTATTATTTCTACTATATTTCTCAATTATGTTGCATTATGTTCATCACTGAAAGTAACTGCAACTGAGTTTCAGTTTCAGTTTGGTCTGTTTCAAGTATTTCGAGCATACAGAAAAAACAAAACAAACAAACATAAAATTTATAGACATCAAACATAAAAGCTCATAGCTGCTCCAAACTGAGTGGGATGAAGTTTAAAACTTATTCATTCCCTGTCCCTCTCTTCAAGTATTTTTAATTACAAAACATCTTTGATTCCAACTTCCTAGACATTGTTGCCTTCATGTGGTATTGTATTTATAGTAAATACCAAAATCCGACATCAAAATTGCACTTGAACACCCACTGGAAAGCTGCAAAAATTTTCCGATACCCAAGTTCAACTTTGACCTTTCAACATGGCGGAAAGCAACAAAAATTTCCTGAATGGGATGCAATGCTGCTGCTGCTTGGTTAGTTTGTAGTCTCCATAACTCTGTGACGCACAGAACTTTAATAGCATTGCTATTTAAACTTAGTTTTGTGTTTGAAAATACAGTTATTGTTTGGTTTACCTTCTCATAGCAGATGCTAGCTAGCAGCTAGCTAGCCAGTTAAAGATAGCCTCAAGTGTTTCACTTCATCACGATAGCAAAATGCACTGGTAATTTCCACTTAACATCTTGATCATACCACATGAAGGCAGTATTACTTTCATATAACAATTTTAACACAAAACATTCACCCTTCTTGATTACCAAAATCAATATTTCAGTTTTTTATATCTCCCAAAAATCATTTCTCCGAATCTCTCTCTAAAGAGATGGATACTTGGTTATTTCTACCACATGAAAAATGTGAATTACACTACAGCAGCTTCCCCCTACATCTATGAAAACCAAAACTATGTGTATGACTGATTTAATGCAACAAAATATTTGTAAGAAGTGTAAATAAATGTAACATTACAGGAGCTTCTAAAACTAATAACACTGGGCGCAGCCATCTTTAAATCTGAACTCGGAGCTGCGAGGATTGTCCGACTTTCCAAGTGGGAAATCCGACTTCGGGCGGCTGTTCCAGTTTAAACTTCCCACTCAGAACTGGAAATTTCCGACTTCTGAGTTCAACTGGAACGCAGCATTATATCAGTTTTACATAATAACTATGCATAGGTTTCAAATGTGATTATAAAGATTTCACTTGGGAATTTACAGTAAATGGGGTTCACATTGGGTTTAATTTGAATGTTACCTCTGTTTGACCTGTGATTCTATTGGCTTACAATTTACACAAATGTTACATGTTGTTAAACAGTCAAGTCTAACTTGGGTTTCACATTTTATTACGATATAAATATTACAATACTATGTGTTCCTACACACAGGTATAAATACAGTACATCCTGTATGTATTTCACATGTTCCACATGTCTCATCTATTTCACATGTGAAAAGCCACGTGGCATCACATGTAAAACACTTATTTTTAAGGGTAAACTCTTTGACATTAAATAAAAAGATATTTCTGATTACTTTTAACATTTACATTAACTTTGCTTTACATAAGAAATCCCATCAGCAGAATGAAATAATTTGGCCCCCTTATGCAGAAATGTAACTAGAAATAGGCTACGTGCAAAGTTCCATAGCCTATGTGGGCATTTGAATCTTTTAAACACAGTGTCTACATGCCTTTTGCTAGTGACAGGGCTGTATTTAACACCAAGCCACATTTTTCTCTCTCACCCTAACCACTATACTGTACGTCCTAAACATAAGTCAATGCTTTATTTTCTACAGTTTTCCTCCTTTCCTTGGTTTGTATGCAAAACCAAAGAAAATTTTTAATGAAAGATGGTGGGAAAAAAAACAGCGAGAGACTTAACCACACTTTGCAAATGTGATACTGGAGGTGAAAGGCGAGCAAAAGAATAAATTCCAGCTGGAGTTGAATATGGGTGTCAGCTGAAAGCATGTGTCTTAGATTCATCCAACACCCTAACCTTCTGCTTACAAAATCCCCATATGTTTATGTGTACTGTATATTAGGCCGAACTCATCTTTGCAAAAAAAGAAATGTTAGAAAAACACAAAACAGGTATGTCAAACTCATAGACTGTGTGTGCATGTATTTGAAAAAATAAACATAACATTGCATTAAGACCACAGATATGGTGTATAAAAATCTAAAGTGGCATTGTATTTTGTGGCGTCTGGGTTGCAGTGTCCCAAATCCAAGTTTAGATGCTGAAACAGAAGCAGATTTGTATGTTGTTCAAAATCTTGCTTCAAGGGGGCCTGAATGTGCAAAAAAATGAAATTCTGGCCCAAACTGATCTGAGACCACACTTTTAAAACCCGGTCAAACATAGCAACCATTACGGGACAAGAACCAGCTTTCTTTTCGTAGAAGTCAGTATCAGAACAACATTTAGCTTGATTTAGCTCAGTTTAGATTATTGTTTGTTTTTTTTAGGATCCCCATTAGCTGCAACCCGGCTGCAGCTGTTCTTCCTGGGGTCCACCCAAATTATAATAAAATTACAGTTAAAATGCTATCAAATGAATAAAAAACTAAGCAAATGAAAATCTGCCCTAAACAAATTCATGCTAAGAAATAAAAACAATAAAAATATCACTGAAAAATATATAAATAGATAATTGAATAAATCCAGAATTTGCAACAGAGTTTTTCTGAGGTTGTCAAAAAATCATTACCAACTTCCATTACCTTTTTTTTCTATTGACTATGAAAACCTCGTCAATAAGGTAACCACCTCTCTAGATGCTTCGAGAGCTGCAAATATGAAATGCATTGCACCTACATTGCAAGGCCAGTAGAAATGTGAAGTGTGACTGTGTGGGGACCCTAAAGCTGCCTCCAGTAATTCCTGCTAGGAAACTCCTGCTTAATTTTAAAAGAAAAAAAAATGCTGAGAATTAAGGTTTAATTAGTATACTTTTAATAACTTTTTGGTGTGGGAGAATACTGTAGATTGAGAGAGAAGCATAAAACGGTCATCTAACAGTTAATTTAACCCTTGGTTGTATCGGCTGTGTGGAATTTTTGTTTCTTCTCACAAAATCCTGAATGGGTCTCTGCAAAGTAACCTGGATTTTTCCTCCAAGTAGAAAAGCATGCAGGGTTGATGAGCTTATGCTGCCACATTGACTCATGGTGGGTTTGCAGTAAAACAAATCCTTTCTGGGGCCACTCTGTCCACTGTGAGCCAATTCGGGGAGTAAATTTTTGTCACAAGTTTTTCCAAACTGCCTAGCCATTCTCATTCCTGTCTTGTCACATTTTGACAACTGGTCAGAAGCCCCATTCCATTGGTTTTAAATAAAAGTGATAATCCCAAAGTGTCCCATTTGGATGTTGAGGGTTTCTGATGCTAGCGTCACAGTTGCCCCATGTCAACATGGACAATGGGGCTTGGGAACCGACATCACAGCACAATGCATTGTCGGAGATAAACAATACGCCGCTGTCATTTTCGGAGGCCAACAGGAGGGACTGACTAAAAACAAGAAAACAGAAGGATGCCAGAAGTTCAAAAAGAAAGAAAAGACGGGTGCCGGGATAAACTTCTTCCCGAGGCAAGGAGACGCTTTATGGAGAAGATTGCATTAATCGCCAATAAGGACCCATATGAAATGCTGGCTAAAGAGTGGACCCGTGACCCTGATTTTCTCTTTTTTTTTTTAAAGGATTTTTGGGCACTAGTGGCCTTTATACAACAGTGTATAGTGACAGGAAAGGGGCAGAGAGAGTGGGGAGTGACATGCAGCAAAGGGTCCTCGACCGGGAATCGAACCGGGGCCGACTGCGCTGAGGAACTGTAGCCTCTGTTCATGGGGCGGCTGCTCAACCAACTGAGCTAATCACCGCCCCACCCTGATTTTCTCTAACATACCCCAACATTTTCACATACTTGCTCTGTAGCATGAGTACCTACACTTCATCTCAGTTTCGGAATTACAAGTCCCTGGAAGCTCACAGTTTACAAATGGCTGGGTCCAAGATGTGGAAACCTACAAACCAATGGGCTCAGACAACATTGTCCTTCTTAAGCATCTGAGTGGCTTGTCAAAGTGCTTTTCCAGGGTCCCAATCATTCATGTGTTCGAATGAGCCTCCCTTGTAGCCTGTTAGCTAACCGCACTATAAAAAGAGGCTATGTTACAAAATAAAAGGTAGCTCTTTAGGTAATTTCTATGAAAAACAGGAGAAAATAGGGAGGTAATTATCCAATTTTAACACATTTTTGCACTTACCGGAATGAAAATGCCGAGGGCACACTTTCAGGTAGGATGGGATGTTAGCAAAATGTATGTCTGTGTGTCTTACAGCTGCTATCCACGCCATCCGTCTCCTCTGGGTTACTTCTGACACAAGACTCCCTTGATTCTGTTTCCATGTTGTAAACAGAAAAAAAGACAGCCCGTATTAATTTTTTTTCCAGATTAATCATGTGCACGAACATTGCAACCCACAACACAGCAAGTTCTACCCATGTTGCGTGCGTAGCATGACTTCGAACAATGGCCTCAGATAATGGAGAATCCTCACGTCTGGGTTACAACGTCACTTCACGTTCCCTAGCCCTGCACTGTGTGACGGCCCCAGTAGGTGTGGCCCGTCATCAGAACACCTGCTCTTGGTGGCTGGCTATTTAAAAGTCCATGACTAACTTTCTCTCTATTTGCGTCCCTCCTCAGCCTGGTTTGTACATATACTGGTCCACATCCACTTTACACCACTGATTGTCCATGTACGCATGTTGCACACACTTCTTTTTCTTTAATAAAATATTCTGAACTGTCGCCAGTGACTCCTTTCCTCTTTCTTGTCACGGTTTACCATGCAGGTTGTGACTAATTGGGGGCTCGTCCGGGACTTCTCGCACCACACAGGTTGTGACAAATGATAAAGCCTTACTGTATAGAGAGTATTTAATTTAAATTATGTTTTTCAAAAGCATTTTCATGACATAATGAAGTTGTGTAGTTGTAAAAAAGTCAAAATAAAAATGAATAAAAGGAAGAGACAAAAATGTAGTTTCAATGATAGACTTAAAAACATAACTCTTTGCACAGTGACTGAATGTATACTTTTCCTGCTCCCAGATCTCCTCACACAACTGCTGACACTTTAGTTTTCACTGCCGGAGGATGTCTGAAAATTCACAGCAGTTCCCTGTGCATTAAAAAGAGATGATAAAGGTAAACCTTGTGTGTTTGAAACTGCTTGCTTGCATCGATTTACAATTTGAAAATCAGAGTTTGTAAGTTTCTCCTATATTCTAGTTTTTTTTTTTGTTTTTTTTTTTTCAGAAAATAGTTACTTTCCAACTTGAAATTTTTGAATCAGTGTCCCTGGATGTTATCACTTTAAAACATGGGGTGACACTAAGGATGCAGAAATATACTCCAGTAATTATTTATGGTTAGACTGAAATAATCTTACTTAATCAGTTGGGATTAGTTTGTATGCTGTTATGGGCTTTTGATATGGAAAAAATGAGCTGAATCAAGGGACAAGGCAGAAATACTGCAATCATTCATGAGTTTGGATGAAAAACAACATATTTATAATCATAATTACCCTCATATACCATCACATATAGTATCACATTTAGATATAGTATCACAGAAACTTGACAGAAAAATACAACTTTTCAGATGGTGCACCTCCTTCCCTACAATGCACCTGTGGAATTGACAAAACACTATTTTCTCCCAGGACTAAAGCCAATGTTCAACCTTGCAAATGAAAATGCTGTTTCTACCTTCCAAAAGTTGTCACCGGTGGCTGCCAGAATATAAATGCACTCAAGAGGAGCTTTTGATGTTGGAAATATCAGACACACTCTTCAGCTCGATGGTAGCAGATGTCTATTCCACCATCTGCTTCAGACTGATATTACGACAATGCCCACCTCTTCACAAGAGGACTTCTGAAAATCCTGCGCTTACCAGACTGAACACTCACATTTACTCGCCTAGAATATCTGATTTGGTTTGTTTTGTAGTCTGTGCAGAGCTGCGGATGGGCTGTTGATTTAGTCTTGATGTAGAAATAAAGGGAAAGACTTGGCAGGAAAAAACAGACCAGATGGAGGTGCACAGATATTTCTATAATTTGTACGAGCTCTTTAGGTCCTAATATATGCTCATTAGCAGTTTGGTTGCTAATAACCCTGACAGCAACTGCTTGGGCTGTTTAAACCTTTTCCCGTATCCATGCAACCCGGCCACGTCAGCCCACATTCCTCACATCAGATCTGTACTGAGCAAGGTTGGTGTGCACCAACCAGCTGTGTGGAGAAATCAGTAAAAATAGAAAGATAAAGTAGGAGATTATCTGTTAAGAAGTTTAATGTTACCAGCGAGGGAGGAATAGCTGCCTCCTTGGGAAAAGGTTGGGAGTATTCAACCCAGAAGCTATGTGATAGTGATGACACTTAGTTGTCCTCGATTGAGTTATAGCTGGATAAGAGCTGCTCTTTGGGTTGCAACATGATTCCCAGGCCCCAGTCCTCCTCTCCACAGGATGCAGAGGTTAACAACGAGTTCAAAACACGACCTTTCGAACGGCTTAGTCAGCGCACACTCCCTACACCCTGACCTCCGCCTCCCCCGCTTGTCTCTTCTCTCCTTTATTTTACTCAGACGGGAGTTGTTCAGGGGCCATCTCTGATCTGAGATAAAACGGCATTACCACATCCTCCGCCATCACTTTCTCTTTGTGTTCTTTTTTTCTTATTCAACTCACTGTGGCTTCAACTGTCTTGCCCCCTCAACCTGTTTGGCAAATCCTCAGCTTTATTCCCTCTCCACGATAGAGCAGGGAATAAAGAACTTCTTTTCCTTCTCACTTCTCTCTTTGTCCTCCCAAAACCAAAAGCAACCCAAATTATCCAAGCTATCAATGTCCCTATTGTATTTTTTTCACTCTCATATGGCAAAACAAGGGAAGAAGAAAATAAACTGTCATATTTTGTTAGATATGAGTACACCTCTTTTTAAAAAGCAGTGCAACTCATCATATCTGGCCCAAACTGGCCCTGTGAGAGCTGTCAGAGGTTATCACCTCTGAACGCTACTCTCCACATGTGTTCGCACGATGGCCACACTGTAAAGATCTCTATATTCCAGTCCACATGGGGAAAGATGCTGCTTTGCTCCAGCCTTTCACCCCAAGGGAGTCAGAGGGTTCTTTTACACAGTTGTGGTTTCACTGTAAAACATCTCTCTTTCTGCACCGACTGCATGTCAGACAGCAGGAAAGGCTTGTCTGGGATTTATTGGCAGTTGTGGATCTGCAGATGATGGACGAACGCCCCTCAGGAGCGTAGGTCTTGTAAAAGGCAAGGGGTGGAATAGCCCATTAAAATGGCATTTATTTCCTTTGCATGTCTGCTTGGACCCCCCTTTCTCACTCTATTAACATCATTCTTTCCAATGCAGTCAAGGCCTGTGTGCTTTTCAGATGCTCTTTTGCCCTCTTTGCTTTTTCTTCTGAAGAAACAAAGCAGTCTCTCGCACTGATGGATTCGCCCTCAAAATATGGTTGTGCACCCACAGCTGGTTTAAAGTATGCAGCTGCAGGAAAATCACAATGCCTCTCTGTTTTGGCCTTATGCTATACATTACAAAGCCAAAAGTTACTGATTTTTTTTTTTTTTTTTTTTTATCAACCTCCTCCTCTGTAAAATATCCCATTAAAGTCAACATTATTCTTTTTATTCACAACAACGTCATTTTGGGACACTTTTACAGACACCATCCATCCCGCATATTTAAATTCAGCATCACAGGGGGTCTAATTTGAAGAATATGAATTACATAGAAATCTGACCTACGTAGAACGATAAGCTGCTGTCTGTTTCAACCATTTTTTTAACAAAGAAACAAAGCTGACCAACCATGAACAGGAACTTTGATACTCGCTCTTGATATTCACATGACAATGCACAAGGACATAATTACTGTTGGTGGCAGGTGAGCGTATTCCCATTTTATTACATGACCTCTTATGATTTGAATGACTACTACATGCAAAGGATAAATATATTATTTATTAATCCCAATTCCAGCATTCCAATTAGTAATTCATTCTCTGCATTTAACCCATCTCACGTTGAACCTGAGAGCAGTGGGCAGCCAAATACAGCGCCTGGGGAGCAGTTGGTGGGGGTAGTGATTCACCTAAGTGCTGTGTCAGGGACTCAAACCCAGGTCTGCCACGCCAAAGCCCACAACATTAACTCTAGGCTACCCACTTGATAGAAACACTCTACAATGTGTAACAAAATCGAAGGTCAGTGGCGGAAAAATATGATATATAATTCAAAACTATGTTTCTACTGATGTGTAATCGCTGCATTAGAGCAGCTGTTGTATGTTTATTTTCAGCCACTTATATCTGCTTGCTGGGGGTCCACATACAAGGAGGCTGCCATATTTGATAATTAATGCTTTAAAAGGCATTAAAGGTACTGTACTATAGCTACATAGCTACACCTGAGACCACTGGATCCACTCACAGATGAAAACATCTTTATGTCTGGGAGAATTTTGGCCACTGATGGCCACTGTACATTTACAACAGTGCTTGGCATATGAAGTAATTGCTCTACCGATCTTTACCACTAGATGTCAGTCATACACTGTACCTTTAAAACAACGAAGTTTAAGCTCAAACTACAATCGCTTTCAATATTTTCCCTATATATATTTTCTAATTCTACTGTAGTGATGTCTGAATCCAACCAGGAACAAATAAGGCATAATAGAAGATGTTTCTTTTAACAATTTTTGCAATAGCTATTCGATTCAGTTGGGTTCACTACCCTGTAAGGTATAATAAATTAAAAGCTTTAAAGGTAGAGTCCAAAGTTTCCCCTGTGAAAATAAACGTTAGACTTGTGCAAGTGGAATCTGTCTCAAACCCCGCCTTTTACTCGCTCGGTTCGAATACTGTTGTTTGCAAACAGAAACAGTGGGGGAACTTCGGATTCTACCTTTAAACATACAAATGTCATTATAGATCAGGTGTGAATGTAATGGACCTTAAAAAACATCCGACAATCATTTCTGCATTCATTACGTTTCATTTGTCCGTTGACCTGTCAATCACTCTTAGGCTACTACCGTTGTAAAAGTGATTGAAGGGCATTTTAACGGGTAATAGGTGAGACTGATCAATGAGAGCGATTGATTGGTGAGAGTAATACTGCATGCCGAAAGTTGCAAGAGTACCTAACTGCAGTTACAATAGCCGATAAGGACGCCACCATATATCCAATCCATACAGGAAGTCTCCCTAGCGGAAGTTAGTTAAACACCACTAAGAGTATTTATCTGCGGCTTGCAAACTGATGCATTCGGTGTAGTTGGGTGGTTAGGGTTAGGAGAAGGGTCAGGGGTAGAGTTAAATTTTAGTAAGTTACACGAAGAACAAACTTCTGATTAGGACTTCCGGCGTGGATTGGATAAATGGCGACGTCTCGTGACTACAGTTGGGTCCCTCTCGAAAGTTGCGCACTCTTGTCTGATGTTTACAGCAGGGAGCTAACAATCATTCTGCTAGCAGTTAGCAACATTCAAATTGTTACTTCTGTTTTACTTGTGTTTGTGACAGGATTATTGTACCTGCTGTCAGGACTTTGCTCTTGTGCCTTCTTGTGGGGAGGGAGCTGTGAATAGCAGGTTGGTCTTGTGCATGCGCTTTATTCAAAAACTCGCAAACAGTCTCTGCTTTCTGAACCGCCAAAAACATCTTCTATACCGTTTTAATGTAACATTTTTACATATTTAGGGTATGCCTATCTCAGCTGGAGGACTTAGATCAAACAATACCGCATGAACATAATTTCAGTATCCCAGTTAGAACATTTCTAAGCATTTTCATCCCAACATAATCAAATTGCTCCAAACGTGAGGGCATTAAATGAGGAAGCAATATATGTTTAGCTTGTTGTTGGCTTGCATGAAACTTCTGTAGCTCACTTCAAAGGCAAATTTTAAAGGTTTAGTTTCAGAGGATAAAGATGGTCTCCTTCCAAGATTCTGTCTTTGCAAGATTACAGTGGAGTTGAAAGGAACTACCACACTGAAAAAGAACAAAAACCAAAAACTAAAAAAAAAAAGCATTGCTTGTGACAGAAGTGAGTTTATGTGAGTGACCAGCTTTTCACGTTTGTCATCTGAGTTTTCTCTTTGAAGCACATGAAGTTCACAGCATTGTTGTCCCATTTCAGGCCTTAATGCTTCTTTCATATCACTGCTGACTGATACTAATAATATCTCCTGTTTGAAGTTGTGCCTGTTTTTGAATAATTTTTGTTTAAAAGGTAATGACAGTCTTAAACTTTGATTATTCAAAGTTTGTTTGAATGTAAAAGGGCTGCAAGACACAGCAAAGACATAATGTTTTTTTCAGATTCACTAATACATAATTACTTACCCTTCCAGTGACACTCCTGCAACAGTGACACTAGAAATTCTCAGCAACCTCAGCGGAGCCTCTCAGCAGTGTTCAGTCATTGGACTAATCACCCAGCAGGGGAGACAATTCAACTGAAAATTATTCAAAAGGTGACAAACTTGAAACTTCTGAAGACGGATCAAGGCTGCAAAAAGAAGTCTATAATGCAACATTCATGACTCGGAGTTGTATAAGTCAGATTTTCCTTTATGCCTGTGAAATACAAGAGAAAATGTTTCCAAACATTGAAAATGAGATTTTACTAAAGCAACAAAAGAACAGTCGTGTGGAAAAAAAGAGTTCCTTTAGTTCTCTTTTTTTAGACCAGTCAGGACTGTTAGGATTCATCTGGTCCCCGGTGTTGAAATGACAATCTTTGATGAACAATATGGATAAAATGTTAAAGTCATTATTCATCAATTGAAAATTAAGCCAAAATGAAAAAACTGTTTATAAACTGCACATCTTGGTTTAACAGCTTACTCATAACGTTACATCAGTAAACTGATATTTGTCTGCATTTTGTTTCAGGTATTTGTGCCCTCTTACTGTTCAGATCTCCGGGTCATCTTTCAGTCAGAATGAGGTCTGAAAAAAAGGGAAAAAAACCTCCACATGTTTTTTGTCTTTTAAAATACATTGTTATAGAAGTCTTGAGGTTTGCTCAGATGCAACTTTGCAAACCTTTTAGTAGCTACAGAAGAACAGGGATTTCCCCTTAGGACCTTTAAGAAAAAGTCTTACTTGTTCAGTCTTTTTCTAGTTGTCCTGTCATTAATTATGACATTTAAATAAGTGTCAAACTCCAGTGGGCAACACTGAAGCCAAAGTGGAAGTCCCGGAAAGTGGTAAAAAAAACTGTAGTTCACCCCTCATCTTCTGGGACTGGCTGCAAAACAGAGCCATTTCCAGTAGACTCCCATGTTTAAAATGCCAATACAGCAGAATTAAGCATGTTTACAGCCTGGTTCAAAACATCATTTTAGGTTTAATAGGTCAAGTTTACTTTCTTGTCAACTGTGAAGTGGGTGAAGTTTTTTATTATCATTATTCATCTGTTTAGATGTCATTTAATCTTGAAATTATGCATATTTAGGGGTGCGTCCTTCTGACTGACAGGTGCTTCCTGTTTGCTCTCAGGAAGGCCTCACCTTATAGCAGAGTAGCACAGCAGTGGTTTTTAGCTAGCTAACAGCAAGTCCAAGTGTGCCTTACGTTAGCCCACTGAATATGGGGCTAATCTTTGTTAGCTTCGAGTTAGCCCGGTTAGCATTTTGCCCAGAGTACATTAGCTGTCAATCAGTTGCCCAGAGGCCGTTTATTGCCCATTTTCTAGGAGTGACGACGCGCGCAATGTGGCAAAGATGGTGAGAATGCCCAACTAGCTTCAGTTTTAGCTCTTCAGAAACCAGGGTTTCGTGAGCGAAAGGCTCGTCCCTCTTTGTAACGGTCTAATACGTTTAATATGCTAAGGCCTAACATGCTAAGGCTATTTCTTGGCTTCTCTGATCATTGCAAAGTCAGACCTTGAGGTAAACCTGCTGGGATATGAAATCCAGCCAACCTTGGTAATGATGACTGTTATTTCTTGTAAAACTGTTGTCTCAAATTGTTTGGAAACCACATAACCTTTCTTTGATTGATTAGTATTGCTTCTCTAAGATTATTTCTAATTCCTGTGCTCCCCAGCATGTTATTTTTACTACATTTAAGGATTGGTAAAAGGATGTCTTATCCTGTGTTAGATTAATAGAAACCATAGAAATGATATGTTTTTATTTACTTCAGGTCACAGATATATATTTAATATGTGGTAGACCAAATCAATCCAATAAATTCTTTAGCCACTTCAGCCGTGGTGTATACTGTAATAATTAATGCTCAATGCAATTTTCTCCTCAAATCAATACAGGCAGGAGAGTCAGTGAGAGCAATGGGTCATCAGCACACTGTTCACCACTGCCGCTCTATTATTAATGAATTGTTCATTGCATCACATAGAATGGCCGAAGCATATAAAATTCACATGTTTTTTCTTCTTATGTTTTAGAATTTCAGTGAGCATCTCATCAGCAAACATTAATAAATAAGTTGAAATAATCATATATATTTATTTGAGGCCTAGCTGAAGGATATATGATTTGTTTGGTAGAATTGCCAGGGCTTGAGAGGAGCGAGTGAAGCATGAAAGCAGTGCAGAGAGGTGTAAAGCCTCTTTTCATTTGTTTTTGCAATGAAGCTGCATGGTATAGATATATGTAATCTGAAAAGATTGTAATTTTTTTCTGTATTTTATTTAGAATAAAAATTAAAAATAAAAGTACATTTAGAATTATTTTTAAAGCCATTGACCAGTTGTACTTTAGAGAAAAAAATGGCTGATGAGTTATATTTTCTTCATTTAACATTAACCCACCAATGAAGATACAGAAAACAGTTATATACTGTATGTGTATATCTATCTATCTATCTATCTATCTATCTATCTATCTATCTATCTATATATATATATATTTATATATATGTATGTATGTTTGTATACATTTGTGTGACATATATGTCAACATATATTTATATATATGTTGTTCAGTGAGGGAATTGACTGTTTTGTCTCAGAAGGACAATAAAAACAAGACATGTAAGTATAAGGTCCTTACTTCTTATTAATGTAAGGAGTTCTTTGAGTCAGTAGTCAAATTGATCTTGCTGTATAACCTAAAATCAATTGATTACTGTCATTTCAAACCAAATCAAGCATCTTTTAGAAGCATTTTTTAATGTTTTTTTTTTTTTGCAATCACTCACATATTTTCATTATGATTGAATATAGAATTCCAATTGCAGTAAAATTATTCAAACATTCACAATATTTAAAAGAAATTTATGCAGTAATGCATACCTAATACTCTGTTTTGCAGTTTTGAGACAATATTTCCCATAGGATCAGTTCTGCTGATCCTATTTGAATACTTAAAGCTTTTAAGCTGTAAAACATTGCCATGTTGTATGAAGATGGTTTACTTCCATTATAGCTCCATTTTTTTTTAGAAAACAACTGAGTTTTGGACTTTTTTTTTTAGGTTTGTTAGATCCAGCTTCTTCAAAAACAGAGTTGTCCCCTGTAGACGTGTAAGCTATGTTTCATGCTGTGCAGAGCTCTGCAGCAACATTTACAATGAAAACTTGACACTGTATACAAGAGTATAAAACCAGATGATAGAAATAAAACAGATGTGACAGGAGAGGTCAGCTTACATGACCAGCCTCTACTCTGCTCAGCTTGAGGAAAAAAAAAGCAAAGGAAAAATTTACTAAACTAATAAATTCAATGTGATCAAGAAAAGACTCCTCCAAGTATTGCAGGAAAATAAATTGAAACTTCGCTGTGAGCTGGGAAAAAAATTAAAAAAAAAGATTTTCTGAGCCAGGACTGACTGCAGTTGAAAGCGTTCCATAAATGTCATATTTACATATTAGTTTTCAGGGTGTTGCTTTGGAATATGTTGCATTTTGAGTCTTTTTCAGTGCAGCAACCAGAAGAAGCCTATTTTTTCTGTTTCCAGTGTGACAGTGTTTGATAGCCATAAAGATTTGACTGCAGGTTTTACCCATATGTATTTGACTTAATATCATTCATTTAACCCTGATTTTCACCCAGACAAAATATCAGCTTAACTACAAAGCATTTTTTTTTTTTTTTTAAACTCGGCAGTTAGGAGCAGAAAGAGCAAGACTTTCACTATTCTAATCATTTTATGGCATAAAATCCATCCAAAGAAATTCATGAAATTATCATGCTGGATTAAATTAGTGGAGACATGAAATTAGTGTGAAAAATTTAACTATTGTTGTGGAAAAAATAAAAAAGATTTGAAAAGCAGTTTCAATGATAGCAAGTTGAGAGTGGACAGTGGCCATCAGTGGTCAAAATTCTTCCAGACATGAACATGTTTTCAACTGTAGTAGATCCAGTGGCCACAGGTGCAGCGCTGACGGCACTACAGGTAACTACTTCAACACTGTGTATGTGTTCTGTCTTTTTCTATGGTCCTTTTAAGGCACCACTTGTTCAAAACGGTGCTCAAAGTTTTAATGAGTACTCTGTCCATTCAGAGACACCATAGTAAAAATGGTGGCACAATTATGGCAGCTGCCATACTGTATATGTGGACCCACAGCAAGTAGATATAAATGACACATTTTAAGATAATAAAAAATCAACAGTTATTTTAGTAAAGTGATCATATAATAAAAGAAACGTTTTTTAATTATAGACTACACCTTTCGTCTTTTCTTTTTTTGTTATTATTCAGTTACACACTTCACCTTTGAGGCACCGACTAGACCAGATTTACAGTATAGTAGCTGTAATACCACTAAGTGCCACTGCAAGGTCAAGGAGTCTCCATAAAATAGCTGCTGTGGAGCAAGCAGACGAAGAGGAGGACATAGAAGTGCTGCCAGATATACCATAATTAGCATATTAAAGGCAGGGGATCCTGGAAAAACGGTTCGAGCAAGCTACATTTGAAAAAACATACACCCCCCCGAAACCACGCCTCCGGAGCACAGGAATGCGACCGCAATAGTTGTCAGCAAACATAACCAAGAACAGCCAAGTGGCTAGCTTGTTAGCTTCCCAGTAAACAGCAGAGGAACCATGTTTCCAAAAATTAATAATTATCTCACCTCCAACTTCTTCTGCGGCGTAAAACATCCTCACTGCAAACACCAACACCTCCGTGACTTGATCCACATCCGTCTTTTCCTTTTTAAAGGCAAACAGCGGCATAGAAAAGATCAGCGAGCAGCGATGTTCGTCTCAGTTCGTCTGCACTGTGAGACGCTCATGGTGTGTTGCGAGTTGCGAGCGGGCACGCGCAAAAAAAGGTGGGGGCACGACTAACAGCAGTCGAGTTTGAGGAAATAATAATCATTCAATCAATAAGCACGGGCGTTCGCCACCTGTTCCACAGGTGATTGATTTTTTTTTATTTTTGTGTCAGAACAGTTAATTAATTCTCTGCAATCGGGGTGTGAAGAAGACTATCAGCAATATAGTGAAAAATGCTCCAGGAAAACATCATCCACCCTGTCTTTAATACAATATTTTAGGTCCTATATGGCATACGACAGGGTTCTTCAGTTTTGTCCTATGAGTATGAGGCCAGATCAGTCTCAAAAATAATAACATCATGTAGTGTTTTCCACAAATGCACATGCTCTGGTTCACAGTAATATTTCAAATTCAGAAATGCACCTGTTCTGTTTTACAAATGCACACACTCTGTTTCAGAAATATAATTTTTATGCAAACTTGTAATATTAATTCAGAAATGCACACGAACTGTTTCACAAATGTACACACTCTGTTTCACAAATATAATTTTTATGCAAACTTGTAATATCAATTCAGAAATGCACACGAACTGTTTCACAAATGTACACACTCTGTTTCACAAATATAATTTTTATGCAAACTTGTAATATTAATTCAGAAATGCACACGAACTGTTTCACGAATGCACACATTCTGGTTCACAAATATGACTTTTATGCACACTTGTAATCTAAACTCACAGAACATACGAATAGCTGAATGTGCATTTACAATCAGTTTCTCATTTGTGAACCTCTGTGTATTTGTGAGAGAAATCGATGCGGTCATTTTTGAGACTCCCCTGACGGCGCAGGTCAACAAACGTCACCATTGGATGATGAATCTGTCAATCAAATTTACGATTTTGACTGACAGAGTCATCAGTTAACCGGGTGTGTTCGCTTTCAGCCAATCCCATAGCGCATTACATTTTCCACACTCGCAGAGCTACCGTTACGTGCGCATGCGCAACGCAGCTGAAACGAGACAGGCGGCGAACATGGACGAGTCTCAACCAGTAAGTAACACGTCTATTTTATTATCTTATAATGTTATTGAACCATGAGTTTGTGTCTTGCCTCACTCCTGAGTCCATGACAAGCAGATAGACTCATTCTTTTGACGATGCGTGCAGTAAGATGGGGGAGACAGGCGGAGTTCGCCTATCGTTAATTAGCTTAGCTCCATTGCTTGGAGTCAACGGGATATTAGCATTAGCCTGCCTCGCCTACAGTCAAGGTGCGGTTTATGGTGGGTGTGTGTGTGGGGTGGGGTTGAATGATCAGGGTGGTTTCTCCCCTCTTTTGATTCAACTTGGGTGGCGAGGACCAAAAAAGCAGCGACAACAACCCTTTCTGACCACAGATTCTTTTTTTTTTTTTTTAAATCCAACTCGGAGGCTTAGCCAATGTCCAAAAAAAGCGAACACAGTGTTTGTGTACGGCTCAGGCTCGCCCCTATTAAGCAGAGTCTTATTCCTCCCTCTAGTTTAGCTTTCTCTTATGGGAGTTAGACTTTGTCCGGATTTTTCTGTCCACATCTGGAGCCCCGAGGCTTTATAAAATGAGAGAAGACTGTCCGGAACGGAGCTCTTACCCCCCTCAAACGACTTAAATGTAGTTTGCATTATTATTCGGAGCCATTAATCAGTTAACGGAATTTACAAATTAGTGGATCACCCGCTGTCGCATCCAAAACGGAGACCTGAAATGTCTGCTACCCCACCCTTTAAAAAGAGGCAAATAAACACTGTTGTATATAATTAAAGGAAAGCTGTGCCAACACAATCATTCAAAACCATCTTGATCAATTTATATTTTGTTTGCAAATACAATATTTCTAACATTTGTCAACAAACACAATGATTTAATTTAAAAAGTGACAGCCAACTTTTGTTTTGTTTCAGTGTCTTGCCTAACTCAAAGAATTTGATTGCTACAACGGATTATGTCTGACTATATGAGAGGACGACAATTATTTCTACGGGACTAACAACTATCCCTAACACATGCAGCAGCCTGTTAATCCAGAAGTTAACTTCTGTGCGGTAGCCAATACAGGAATTGTATTTGTAATGACATATAATCGTGAACACTTTGTTCTGAAACGTCCCAACTGATAAAGCACCGTCTGATTTTGCAGGTCTGTAAATTAAAGTTAAATGATGTATGACAGCTGTGTGGTGTTTGTGTTGTGCTAAGCTAAACGCTGCTCATCTCATCCAAGGCTTGCCTGTGAAGCTCACTCCCAGATAATTCTGTGATATGGAAACTCTCATGTTGAACTTTTCAGAATACAAAGAGAGCGCCCATCCATTTAAGTTTAATCTTGTGTTGCACTTTCTTGATGGCAAAAGAAATATATGAAAAAGCATATCTTCATAATCAGGCTAATGAGCTCTGGCAAATAAATGTCTAAATAAGCATTGCTTTATCATTTCATGATCTTGTGACGAGTGTCAGTGTCTTTTAAAAGCTTTTTATTCATTGTTCATTTATTTTTACAGGAACCATCACCTCTGGTCATGCATACAGCTCAAGCTTTATATGAATTATTGGGCAGCAAGTTGTCATCGGCCCGACTGCCTGACAAGGCACCAGCCAGAGCATGCCAGTCATGACAACGGGCAGTGGCCATGCTACTGTACCCAGTGCTCCTACAGTGAGGCAGGCCTTGAAAAGGTGATGCAGTTCTTATACATTTGGCAACACAAGATCCAAAGATTAGTCTAGGGCCCTGTTCCTTACTGCTGTCAGTGACATAATTCCTTGTTTACCTTGTTACTTCAAAATATGCTTTTGAATTTTTATTTAAACTTTTATTTACATAGGTAAGTCTCATTAAGATGCAGCATTAATTATGAATACATAGTAATCAGCTGCTGTATAGTGGGTTTTTCTTTTTAAACATTGAAGCTCAACTTTGGGAGTTTTTTTTTTTTCCTATTGTCTGCCATTGTTCAGGTACTTTTGTATGTATTGCATGCAGATGCCAATATCCATGTTCTTAAGCTGGCACTTCTAAAATGTAGTTTGTTTTTTTAAACTACAATTGTTCAGGTGTTCAAATGAGAAATGCTGTTGTATATTTTTTACAATAGTCAAACCCAGTTTTATTCTGGAGCAGTCACTTTTAAAAGGCCGTTTTGCTTGTAACCGACTTTGTTCATGTAATTAAATGGTGGGGAACCCTGGTCCTCAAGGGCCGGTGTCCCTTCAGGCTTTCCATTTCTCCCCACTCCAACACAGCCGATTCAAATCAAATGGATCTAACAGCTAATCAAGTTCTCCACAGAGACTCATTGGTTTGAATCAGGTGTGTAGGAGCAAGGACAAGTGGAAGTCCCGCAGGATGAGGGCCAAGGTTCCCCACCCCTAATGTAATGGAGATGCTTGTTTTATAAAGTTTATTGTATATAACTGACCTTTAGCATTGCAATAAAGTTTTAAACCTTGTCCTATTGTATATTACTGACTTGACGATCCCTTCAACAACAAAAGCAGCAGATATTCCAAATTCATTTTTTCTCTCAACAAAACAGGTACAGTACTGATTTTAAGACATAATGAGATTCTTACAGGGTAATGGGGTGCACACAGTACCCCTGAACTGTTGAATAGTAAGTGAAAACAAATGGCGAAAATTCAAATTCTAAAATTTAAGCAGATGTGGAGTCTCTACTGATATTAGGTGGTTCACCTGGAAATTATTTTTCATTTCTACTAGAGACCCAGGAAGACATTTGACTGAACAAACTAGCAATGATAAATAGTGTTCACATTTTGTAGAAGTTTCCCAGAAACTAAATGGACAGCAGCCTATTCAATGTATCCTTGGTCTAAAATCATGGGCTATATGCACAACTCCACTACTTCCTGAACTTCAGCCAGCACCTTTGCTTCCTGTCTTCCATGACGGGACAAACTGATTACTCCAGGTGTGTCTGACCAGTTAGTGAGGTCAGACACACCTGGAGTAATCAGTTTGTCCAGTCATGGAAGACAGGAAGCAAAGGTGCTGGCTGAAGTTCAGGAAGTAGTGGAGTTGTGCATATAGCCCATTGGGGGTAAAAAATGAACAAAAAACCTTGGCAAGTGTTTTAAAAAAGTATTTAGGACCAGTACACATTCACAATGAAGTTACTTGAAAAACTTTAATCAACCTTCAAATTGAGCATCTATTGACTACCCCAACCCCTTCTCGTTCCTTCCTCCCTTTCTCATTCCCCTGTACCTACTTTCTCTTTTCCTTCCCTCCCTCCCTCCCTACTCTCTCTTTTCCTTACAACCTTTCCTCCCCACTTTTTTTCCCCCTTACTTCCTCCTTCCCTTCTCTTTTCCTTCCAGCATGCATTTATGTTTCCTCAAGTAAGTTTTCAACACACTGGACAGTCTGGAGATATGTCCACTCCAAAACAGTCTGAATGTTGCAATGGATTGATTTTGTCCTGAAGTTCCAACATTTGAGGATCTGAGAGAGGACTGTCCAGTACAGGGACATTGATCCCTGGACGATGTTCATTCATGTATCCACTCTCCTCCCATTCGATCTCAGGAACCAGTATACCCTGACAAAGACAATGTGAATGAACATTATGTATTATCAAGTAAACACATTTGAAAGAAGCACTATGACGTTCTACTAATTGCATAACACCACTGTCAGGACCTAGTATCACTATAATTCTTGTTTTGTAAATTAAAGTGCTACATTGCACGAAAGTATTGATAGCCCATTTGCAAGCTCATAATGCCTTGCATCACAATTAGTTTTGAGCTTTATACTCTATTTTATAATTTCCACCTAACAGCAATATGTAGAAGTTGTGAAATTCATTATAAATACAAAAGTAACTGCTCAGAAATTGTCACTGCAATGTCTAAATAATGACACTATTCTTGATAATCTACTTCAGTACAAGTGCAGACAAATACTGAAAATGAGAGATTGAAAAGGGGGGTGGGGGGAACACTATTCTCACTTGCATCCAAGAAGCAAAGAACAGCAGGCGATTATCAGAATTCCGCCTAAAGTTTTGAACATTTGGTTTTTAGATTCAGATCGACAATAGCCATGAACAGACATTTTAAGAGCATACATTTACCTCTGGATTGGAAACAGGATTCCATGAGTAACACTCATGAAGACATCATGCCAGAGGCGTTCGATTCTGTATGTGGAGGGGGAAAAAGCAGAGAATAAATTATGTAAATATACATTTCGATATTAAAGGAGTGATGACATAGCAGTTAAAAACTAGTTTATGTTGTTGGATTACTGGAAAAAAAAATACTCCAAAAAAAAAAAGGGAAATTTATTGGGGAGAGGTATATTTGAGAGGGAGAGACCTCACTAAATAAAATAGATGGATGGGGGGGGAGAAGGGGAGGAGGGGGGAGGGGGGAGAAAATATAGAGGGGAAAATATATATAAAAAAGATAAAGGAGGAGGGGGGGGGGAGAGGGGGAGAAAAAAGGAGGGAGAAAGGGGAGGAGAAAGGGAAAAAAAAAAAAAGGGAGGGGGGGGGGGGGGGGTGTTGCTGCAGAAGTTTTCTTTAAATCCATTTGTTTGAAAATCCAGACCTGACTGCACAGAAGTTACTACTTGCTCCATACACGGCTGAATCAGACAGGGAGGGGAGGGGGAGGGGACGGTGCATAAACCGTTAGGAGAGAGAGAGGGGGGCGCTGTTTACTTGATAGTGTGCTCTTATTGGAGCAATTAAATTACGTAGAATGATAGCCTGCTGTCTGATTCAACTGTTTCTGAGCAGAGAGACAAAGCTGACAGACCATAAACAGGAACTTTGATTCTCACTCTGGACATTCACATGGCCTCATCAGTGCACAACAGATCATATTATACCCCCAAAACCCCAGAAAAGTGAAATTTGATGTCATGGCACCTTTAACTGTACAAATTGGACCTTCTTAAAATGAGGTTTAACTCACCCCTGATCCTGCAATGAAGCCGTTAGCGTCAGTACCATGAACTGAGAACATTAATTCTGCTACGGCCACATTTTCTCCACCTTGATCTCCTCTCACCCTAAAAATAACATGAAAATATAACATGAATAGCATGCTTCAAACATCATTACAAATACACATTCAAAACGATCTACATAAATTGACAGTTTTTGGTTAATTCCATTATGTCAACTGCCAATGAGTTGTAAATGTTGAATAATTAACCCTGGGGACTTTTGTCTAAAGAGGGAAATTTTCACTTTGTTTGGCCAGAACTTTCCACTGTGTAACCTCAAACGGGATTATTTTTGGCAAGAATGCTAAACTAAGGTAAATAATACACTGTAAGCAAAAAAGAACTTTGAATAGGCACCAGAGGGTTAAGTAATACAATAGTATTTTATGAAAGGAATAACATGAGTACCTCAGAGGAAAGCCATGCTCGTTCACAGCTTTATTGGAGAAGGCCCAGTAGGTGTCTGCTCGGTTGTTGTCCGCTACCTTCGGGTACAATATCTATGCAATACAAGCACAGATTGTGTCAAATGACACATTTTATAGGGGCAAAAACAATTCCCAAATAACAGATACAACAGTAACACGATGAGATGATAAATTATGAAATCAGTTAAGAGCTGATAAAATGTATTGCCAGTGTGGAATACAGTTCTAATTCAAATCTCACAGACGGGATAGATGCATACTTCATAGTAGAGCCCCGCACTGGACTGTTTTCTTCATCCCACTCCTAACGGCTTAACCTGAACTTTTGACAGTTACAGCCTGCAACTGCAACTTGTGTTACACTCCAGCCCACTCCAAAAACCATCAAAATTTATTCCCCCACAATGATAGAGATGCATTGGTTTTGTGTCCTTTCCCGTCCCACAGGAGAAACATGTAATTTTACAGGCTACTTAATAAAGAGATTCATGCGGTCGTTTCGTGTTGTTTTCCTGGTCTGGAAAAACATGTCAGGAAAAGTGCTCCTATTCACTCTCTCATTCCTATTGTTTTCAATAAGTTTTTGATAAAATAGAAGCCGTTTTATATTCTAACAATTATACAACTAATTATAGCAAACAATTATAGCCACCGTTTAGCTTAGCACAACGCAAAAACCACGCAGCTGAGGTAGCCAATATAGGAATTGTATTTGTGATGACATATAATCGTGAACACTGTTCTGAAACGTCCCAACTGATAAAGCACCGTTAAGTCGTTTGAGGGGGGTAAGCGCTCCCTTCCGGACAGTCTTCTCTCATTTTATAAAGCCTCGGGGCTCCAGATGTGGACAGAAAAATCCGGACAAAGTCTAACTCCCATAAGAGAAAGCTAAACTAGAGGGAGGAACAAGACTCTGCTTAATAGGGGCGAGCCTGAACCGTACACAAACACTGTGTTCGCTTTTTTTGGACATTGGCTAAGCCTCCGAGTTGGATTTAAAAAAAAAAAAAAAAAAGAATCTGTGGTCAGAAAGGGTTGTTGTCGCTGCTTTTTGGTCCTCGCCACCCAAGTTGAATCAAAAGAGGGGAGAAACCACCCTGATCATTCAACCCCCACCCCCACACACACCCACCATAAACCGCACCTTGACTGTAGGCGAGGCAGGCTAATGCTAATATCCAGTTGACTCCAAGCAATGGAGCTAAGCTAATTAACGATAGGCGAACTCCGCCTGTCTCCCCCATCTTACTGCACGCATCGTCAAAAGAATGAGTCTATCTGCTTGTCATGGACTCAGGAGTGAGGCAAGACACAAACTCATGGTTCAATAACATTATAAGATAATAAAATAGACGTGTTACTTACTGGTTGAGACTCGTCCATGTTCGCCGCCTGTCTCGTTTCAGCTGCGTTGCGCATGCGCACGTAACGGTAGCTCTGCGAGTGTGGAAAATGTAATGCGCTATGGGATTGGCTGAAAGCGAACACACCCGGTTAACTGATGACTCTGTCAGTCAAAATCGTAAATTTGATTGACAGATTCATCATCCAATGGTGACGTTTGTTGACCTGCGCCGTCAGGGGAGTCTCAAAAATGACCGCATCGATTTCTCTCACAAATACACAGAGGTTCACAAATGAGAAACTGATTGTAAATGCACATTCAGCTATTCGTATGTTCTGTGAGTTTAGATTACAAGTGTGCATAAAAGTCATATTTGTGAACCAGAATGTGTGCATTTGTGAAACAGTTCGTGTGCATTTCTGAATTAATATTACAAGTTTGCATAAAAATTATATTTGTGAAA
The DNA here is from genome assembly GCA_023101725.1 of Atherinomorus stipes. Lineage (NCBI taxonomy): Eukaryota > Metazoa > Chordata > Actinopteri > Atheriniformes > Atherinidae > Atherinomorus > Atherinomorus stipes. The sequence continues at coordinate 160,045 of JALJCO010007885.1, forward strand.
CAGAGTGTGTACATTTGTGAAACAGTTCGTGTGCATTTCTGAATTAATATTACAAGTTTGCATAAAAATTATATTTGTGAAACAGAGTGTGTGCATTTGTAAAACAGAACAGGTGCATTTCTGAATTTGAAATATTACTGTGAACCAGTGCATGTGCATTTGTGGAAAACACTACATGATGTTATTATTTTTGAGACTGATCTGGCCTCATATATGAGAGCCACAGATCTGCAAGTTTTCAATGTTTCCCTGCTTCAACACACTGGAGTCAACTAAAATGGATCCAATAACCTACGAAATTCTGCAAAAGAACACATTGGTTTGAGTCAGGTGTGTTGGAGCAGGGGAAACGTGGAAAACCTGCGGGGGCAGCATCACTCGTTTGGCCGATTATAGCTCTTGATAACTGGTATAAGTACTTTTAATAAAGGGCCTGATAATGGCATTTTGGGATTTCCTGTGCAACCAAAGAAAAACCTGACATTTTGGTTTACGAGAACACCCAAACATCACCAGAAACTGAAACCTACTCACACCCCATCACTTCATACCTAACTGGCTCCTCCTTACTGCCAATAAATTCAGTCAACAAACATGTTTTTCTTTTTTTACAGCTGCATTGGCATCACAACAAACGTCAAGAATAAGTGAACATGAGTTCAGACTCAAAGGAAAAAAGTGCTAATGAAAAAGAGTCCGGCAACTCAGGCACGAACATCGGAAAGAAAACAAAGCAACCCCACGGGGCACAACAGCTTTATAGCCGTGCGTTGGAGTTAAGCCCTACATTTAAGGGATGACTTCAACTTATTACTGAGAACGAGGCAAAAGCTTTTCGCTGCAGCAGCATTCAGTTGTTATTGGACATTAAAGTTCTGAGGAATAATGCCAAAGAAAATATGCATACACAAAACGTAAAGTCTCTGGCTTAAAAATGAAACCTTCTTTGCCAAGTGTTTGCAACAAACAAATAAAAAAGCAAAAATGGAAAATGAAGCCAAAAAGTTGGTTGTGCAATGAGGGGCAGCTGACTGAGTGAGAGTTATCTGCAGTGAAAAAAGTTTTTATTTCAACACCCGAGCCTCTGTGTTTCTGCCTTAGATTATTGTAGTTTCATGCAGGTAAAATATTTTTGTTTTTAAATGCACCCTTCTTAAAGGTACAGTATGTAAGAGTTACTGACACCCAGTGGTAAAGATGGGTATTGGAAAAAAGAGATGTTTTCTTTCAAATCTGTCCAATATGATCTGAAGGTGCACAACAATAATAATAATAAAAACAGCCACTGGTAAAGGCAAGACCCCCTTTCTATTGCCCCAAATGACCAGCTCAGACTGTCTGCAGCCTTCAAGGGTGTGATGATTTCCCAGCAGTTATACTGTATAATATATATATATAGTCTTGTTTTAATTTTCAGAATAAATATATTATTGTAACCAAGCTTTCTAAGTTGACCTAGCTGCATAGTTCACTACAAAACAGCAAAATTAAAGAGGACACAAGATACAGTCAATGCAAAAGTGGCAGCCGCCATGTATGTGCACCTTCTAGCAAGGAGATATAAATGACTCATTCTAAGAAAATAAAAACATAACAGTTATTCTAGTGCAGCGACTTCACATCAACAGAAACACAGTTCTGAATTTTATATTATATTTTCCTGCCATTGACCTTTGATTTTTGCACACTGTACCTTTAAAGGTACAGTGTGTACAGGTACAGGTAAAGGACACAATCTGAAAATGGCCTAATCTCAGTGAGAGTTCATTGGACAACAGTATTCAAACATTGTGCAATTTCTTAATGCATTAGTAACGCGTGGCTACAAGTTAATTATCTTGTTCCCAGACATTAGTAATTCATTGGAACAATTTAATAATGGATGGGCATGGGAAAACATCATGTGGCCATGCATTAGTTACATGTAGCCATGATTTGTTTTCTTTTTTTTCTGCAAGTGAACTTTGAACTAGTTTAAAATTGAACTGGTGAACTATGAAGTTGAAATGTTCATTTTGAACAGAGTGAACTGAACTTTGAACTAGCCCATGAGAAGCATGAACACTGAACAACACTGATGTGTGGATATCTACTGTGGTTGCTGTGGTAAAACAAAACACAGCTGTGACAGGATGCCCTGGGCTGGAAATAAAAATGATGTAATTCAATTCAATTGACTGTGGAAAAAAAGAAAAAAAAAACTTCATTAGTCTGACTAATCACTGTGTTCATACAAACCAAGTACAGTTTCTCAGGGCTCCAGCATAACAATGCTGTGACTCTAACTTCATTGCAGCTAATCAAATGCTGGCTTGCTGTGTGTTTTAATGTTTTGTGGAGCCACTTATTTGTGGGAATTATCAAAAAGGGGCAAAGGCAGATCAACAATAATGTTTTTTTTTGTTTGTTTGTTTTTTACGTGTACTCCTTTGTGAAAACTACATTGGTGATATGGTTACTAACATGTTTATTCTAAAAGAAAAAAAAATCAAGCTAATCTAATAATGTAAACTGTACACATTAACAGGTTTTGTCACAAGCACCCGGCAAAAGATCAGCATTAAACCTGTACGATCTCATTTTTGTTGGATATTTTTATTTGTATTTTTTCAGTTTGTAGGATTTCTACTTCTCTTTAAATTGTAAGCTGAAAATATAAGTATAACAAAACAATAACAAAGTACTTATAAAGGATTAATCTTGATTTGATGAGGAATAGAAACAACTTGTTTGGTAAAACTCTGCCCCCTTGTGGTGATTATTCAACTAAGTAAACTTACAAAATAGACCTTTAAAGTAGGTGGTGGGAGAAAAACAAACCAAAAAGCAAAACAAAATCAGATAAACCGCCACATATATACAGTTAATATCAGCAACAAGATTAAATGATGCCATTTTGGTACCTGTTTTTACAAATAATTTACAGTTAAAATGAAAAGTGCAAATACAATTTTTATTTAGCTTAAAAACAATGCAAAATTTGGGGAAAAGATCCATTCATCTTGAATATGAATATCAGGTAAAACAGGTGAACCTTCTTAGTTTCATTATAAAGATTAAACGTGCAAGTAAATGAAGCAGTAATTTACAAAGCAATCAAGGAAAATTCCGTTTCATGGGGAAAATAACAAAACAAAACAAAAAAACATTAGAATAGCCCATAAATGTCACTTTCTTCTTTACTGTGAAGTATTCTGCAATATTTTCCTCATACTCTACTTAGAAATTTTGACTACAACACGGATGTTGTTGGACTGAAACTATTATCTGCAGAGAGCAGCTCTCCGAGCATCAGTGGACTTTTATGTTCTCTGCTCCAACATCTCTGCCTTCATTTTACAGTAATCCACTGAGTTATCACCTTATCAGAGGTAAGCTTTCCTACCTTGGTGCTGCAGAGACAACATGGTCCCTAATCCATCAAAGAGGTGTGTCTGGCTCCGCAGCTTTGCTCTCGGTGGACTCTAAAATGTGACTTTCAAGCACACCCAAAGCAGCTGCTTAACAGAGCTTTTATTAATTGTTACATTGCTCTGCAAACAAGGCAGCCTTTCTTATGAGGTCAAGTTCAGGCTGAATGATAGGCCTAATTTTGCTTAGTAACTTGGTCGTCCTGTCAGATAACCTGATTATAGAGGATTGAATTCTTGCAATTACTTGGCCAAGAGAAATAGCAGACATTACTCAGACTAGTCATAGCCATTTTTCACAGTGTGCATGATGTCATTATGAGGCCAGGCACCAATACCACAATGAGGGTGTGAATGATCACGAGTTATATTAGCTTAATCATACTCAGACAAGCCAAAAAAGAAAACGATTTCAGCAGTGGGTTGTAGGAGGACTATAATACCGGCCTGACCTTTGAGCCTGCTGTTCATTAAGCTGTTATGCATGAAAACTTGTTTTAGCTTTCTATGAGTAACATCACAGAGACTCTTTATAGTCATTAAAAGAACTTTCCCTAAAGACTTTGTACACACATTTACCCTAAAGTACACTCTGTACATGTATGCTTAACAACACGGAGGCAACAAAGAAATCGCAACTCAGTTAATGTAATGGAAGAAAACACATTGGAGCAGCGCTGGAATCTTAGACATAGCTGATTAGTGTACTGTTCATTGCAGGGTGATGTGATAAACACTGGCTGGAAAATTCCCAGAAACGACTCTTAATGTGATCATGACTCACTCTATGAAGCTAACCAACAGCTTCAGAGAAATCTCAGAGAACCCTACCGCTGCGGTATTCAGTGTCAATCACATAACTGATATTCTCAGAGGAGGCAGTATATTCCAGGCGATCAGTTTTAGTTGAAGACACAATAAGAAACTCCTTATTTTTCCAAGTGTCAAATATAGAAAAATAATAAAAAGGCAAAACAAAAAGAAAAGAGCAAAATGATGCAGCTACTGCTCATTATCAGCTGAAAACTCAGAGGGTCAGGCAGCAGGCACGACTGTGATCTCCCATCTTTTTGATTTGGAGAGGAAGCACACATGAAGCCAGGAGTAATCTTCACCAAGAATTTGGTTCATTTATGCTGGTTTTAAAGATTTAACTGAGCCATTCAGACAGTTTTGGGGTGTTGTAAAACTTAGAAAAGACTGGCAAATAAGGAAACGAAGCTCTTACAGAAACCCTTACCGATCTTGCATTTCAGAAAGCACAGCATAATTATTTGAATATTAACAGTCCTGCCTCACTCCTAAGACCCACCCCCATTCCCTCTGCCTAATGCAGAAGCAAAGGACTGACAGGCAGGTCCCTCGGCCAATCCTAGGCAGGGGTCACACTGCAATAGTTGGTTAGTTTCATGTAAAATTTAGAGATTGGAAAAGAATTTTATTTTGATTAATGGTGGTTCTGTCTTGTATTTCAGAGTTCCATTACCTCATCCATAGCATTTTACCGTGTTACAAATATAGTTTAACAATGCAACATCAGTAAGGGTTGCTTTAAAGGCCTTAAATATTGAGCATCTAGCTTGTAGCCTTGCATATGAAGCACAATTCTGAGGTCTCTCAGGACCTTATTTGCCAGACCGTGAGAACTAGAAGCCATGCCAGCAATAAACATAAAACACAGTCATCAGTCAGTGATCCAAATATGCAAGTGATGTTCCAATATAAAAAAAACACATGAAAAGAAAAAAAAAAAGAGATTTGCTCTTACTGTGAAACACTAATAATGCCCTTTTGTTCAGTTTCTAAGACTTAAAATACAAATCATTCACAGGGCTCTCAAGTTTTCAAGATTGGAGTGAGATTGAGACTGAGGTGGGGCAGGGGTCATTGCCGGGGGGTCCTCACACACGTCTGTACGTCCAGCCAAGGATGAAATTTTGATTTTAAAGGTGGGACACACACACACACACACACACACAAGTATTATTAATAAACTTGGCAGCGGCAACTAGTTAAGATAAACGCAACAAAAGGTGGAATATTTATGAGCATCTTCAAATTTAAGTAATTACAATAATGAAAAAAAATACTGCAAAATAAACTAGTTCATGTTCCTACTGTGAGTTCCTGACCAGCTCATGAACTCACTGCTAGTCGCTCACTACTGTTTCTTACCAGTAAAATAATTCATTCACACATTTACAGACTTTAGTACACCAGCCTGAGTAAAAACCTGTACGTGGCCAGTTTGCTTCTTTCATCTGACAAAATACGTACAGTCATCCTCATAATTATTCATACGCTAAAATTAAAGAAGGAAAAAAAATCAGTCGTCAGTAAAATAAGTTGAAATTGAAAAAAATAATAATAAATAGAAATTCTATGAAAATAATGACAATTATTTTGAATTGTGGTTTGAAAGAAATATTAAAAACAAACAAAAAAAAGTAAAATAAGCAAACAAGCATGATGGGGCTCCTGAACTAAAACTTTGTCATGCAACACTTTAAGGTAATCACTGCAATCAGGTGTTTTCTGTAATGATCAAAAGTACTTCTGCACTTGTTGACAGATATTTTGGACCCCATTTCATTGGAATAGTGCTCTAATGTGTCTGGGGGTAGTTTTGTTTGTTTGGTTTTTTAAAAAATCATTTTCAACTAAAATCTAAAAAAATTACTTCACTAAAAAATAATTTTGTGATTTTTTTAATTCATTATTAGTTTCTTTAGTTTATTGTTATCTGAAATAACTGCTGTCAGTTTAGCCTCTTCTTTAGTTGGAGGGTATGAATAATATTGAGCACGACTGTAGATGCAGGTGTCTGAACTTTGAAAGCTCTGATCCAGATTATCTCCTAACATTTGTCACAATGCTTCATCTCACGACTGTTTATTCTTTCAACCTCACCTGTGAGCCTCCAGCCTTTTCTCCTCCACCTCCTTCAGCTTTTCCTCCAGCATCTCCTCCTGCATCCCTACTATCCTTCATCTGACAATAATATATTCATGCATGACATCAACAGTTGGACAATTTGGGGTGCAACAATCATAAATTTCTATATATAGAGAGATAAATATGTAGTTTCACAATTATCATGAGTTTGGATGTATAAAATCCTGTTTGTATATTAAATATTATATTTTTTTCCCTGACATTATATTCAGTGGGTCAGGGCCTGAACAGCTTCATACAATGTGGCAATAAAGATTTAATAAGGATATATTAAGGAATCAACAATAAGCACAAGTCTTCTGTAGAAATGAAGAAGGATTGGCTTTATTCCTAGCATGAAATAAATCGCAAGAGATGTAGGTAACAAGTATTCTTGTCAACTAGCTAAACATGATGTATTGGTCCGTGTTAACTAGTCATATTTAGCTAACATTATCTGCATGGTACAGATTCTACTTACATGGTTTGTTTGGGGGAAAAAACTGTGTGAAGTTTTTTGCTGCTCTGACTGGTTTGCTGAACTTTCCGGACACCGTTCAGCAGCTCTGCTCTGTCCCGTCTGTGATCCACACCTGCCGGCCTAGCATGCGTGCGCTCACGGTGCCTTTCAAGACGGCTCGGAAAAAATAGCTTCAGACAGTAAAAATAAGTGCAGGGGACTAAAACGGCCTTTTGAAAAAGTGCAGGGTACATGTCCCCCCCCCCCCCAAAACTACGTCCGTACGTCCAGCTTTTGTCTGCTTTGCCGCTTCATACGCAGTCAGTCCGAGCGAGCCTGGTAGGCTCATTCATAATGTGGCGAAATTACTTATCAGCGTGAGAAATGGCATGTGTGGCGTGTGAGCGTGTGAAGTCGTTCAAATGTGTGTGTCACATGCTCAGTGCGTGAGACTTGAGAGCCCTGCATTCACTCAAAATGCATCTTTCTGAACAGTGTGCAGCATTAGCCTACAGGTACCTAATCAAAACAACAACTCTACATAGTTAGCTTGATAGAATTGAATAAGAGTTTGAGGAACGTGCATTATGTCTGCAGTATAACTTACACAGTATAAATCAAGGATAACAAAGGCTACATCTACACTTGGCCGTGTACAGTAAGTGCTTAAACGTGCATGCTTTGCCCTTTTGCCCACAATTACCCCGCATTTAGGAGTCCCTCATTTGCCTATTTTTTTTAGCCGGGTAAGGGGGTCGTGTAAATAGTAAGCCAGCAGATAAACGGCCTAGTATGGTTAACGTCACCGTTCAAGGAAGTGACAACAATAAAACACGCTACAGACTGATGACAAAACGTGCCAGAATGTCCAGAGCTCTGCTGCTCATTTCCTGCCATCTTGTGTGCTTTGAATTCTGGGAGAAGCTACATAGGCTGTGGATACACCATTCTTAGCCACCGCCACCTGTTGAATGGAGCGCGGATTTGTGGGCTGGATTTGGAGGCCCTTCCAAATGGGACAGTGCTTGGTGCACCACTGATGTATGTAGCTGACGAACCTTCACTTCAAAGTGTGCAGACGCTTCAAAATGTGTCACTGCTGCAACACCTGGTTCAAATGAAATGGCATGTTGCCAAGTTCTGCACACAAATCTTTCAGGTGGTAAAAAAAGATGTTTGTGGCATTTCAGAAAACAGAAACTGTTAGTGAGTTTTTGAATAAAGCGCATGCACAAGCTCCCTCCCCAGCCATGGCTTTAAGAAAACGTGTACAATCCAAGTCCCGAGTCGGCATCAAGCAGACAGCAGGTACAAATTCTTCCAACACTGAGTGTCGCCAGCTGCTAGCAGAATGGTCGTTAGCAACCTACTTTAAACATCAGACGAGTGTGCTCCACTTCCGACATGAAGTATTACTCACACCAATCAATCACTCATCAATCAGTCTTGCCTATTACCCGTCGACTATGGCCCATCAATCACTCTTACTATGGTAGTAACAGTGATTGGCGGGAAATCAACAAATAAAACAGGCAATGAGAGCATAAATGATTGGTGGATATTTTTTTAAGTTTCATGACTTTCACAGTTGAAGTATAATAATATTTATATATTTGAAACTTTTAATTATTCAACAAAACATCTTCTATACCATCTTTGTCTAAGTCAGGTGTGTTGCAGCAGGGAACAATTCATAGCCTGCAGGACACTAGCTCATGAGGTCCAGATTTGGTGATTCCCGCTGTAGCTGGTACAGGTTATTCTGTGGGCATCAGAAAAGTACATTTTATCATATCTGAAAGAATTCAAAACTAAAAGAAGTTTATATCAGTGTATAGGCAGCATCATCCCTATTTTCTCTACCACTTAGTCCAATCCAGGGTTGTGGGTCTGGAGCCAATCCCGCTATTAGCAGATGAAAGGCAGGCTACACCCTGGACAGGACACCGGTTTATCACAGGTCCAGCTAAGAGAGACAAACTACCACTCACACTCTCTCCAAGGGAGAATATAGTGCCCAATTAACTTAACATGCATGTCTTTGGATGGTAGGAGTTAGCTGATGTACCTGGTGAGAACCCACACATACACAGGGAGGATATGCAAACTCCACACAGAAAGCCTAGTGTCCCCCTTCCCCTTCCCCAGCCAAGACTCGAACCAGTGACCAGTTTTTGTGAGAAAGGTACACTAAGATGACAGTTCAGGATCAGACTGGTGGTTTCACTTTTACGGCAGAATGCCAAGCAGTCATGAGACATTTTTGTTCCAGAGATAAAGACGATTAATTCATGTTTGCAGTAAAGTCACAAGGAACAATTTCTGTTAAAAAGCAAGCTAAAGAATAATTGAGAGTTCATTTTATTAAAAGATTTAAATGTCATGGTAATTTTGAGTGATTTGTTCATTTCATTCCAGATGGTTATTAGTGAATTCAGGTTATGTTCTCAGTGCTGCAGAGTGGCATTATTATGGGATTTGGGATAAACTGCTTGTGTCTGCAACTACTCACACTGGGGGAATCACTGGTGCAACTGTTTCAAGAAAACACTATGTTTGCAGAGAGGGAATGTATACTACTGCAGATACCATGTTGTGTCTCAGCTGCGTTTCTATTACAGCTAGAATGGATCAAAACTTAAATATTTAAATTAAAAACTGGCAATGGAACCATCTAAATAAAAAAAAAACTCAAATATCACAATAAAGTTTCTACGATCCCGAGAGGCGTCAGTTTTCCATACATTTCCATAAAGTACTTTTTTGCAAAAGTGTAAATTGCATGCCATCAGGCTTTACACGGTGAGCAAAAAACAGTTATTCCTCATTAACTATGATGTTTATTATCATTTACAAGCATTGACTTTGGAATCAAAGTAATGAGGGAGTTTTACCAGTCACATAGTTCATTTTTGGACAAGATGCTGATAAAGTTTAAGTTCTTCACATATTAGTAACGACTGGCTACGAGTTATTTCATTTCTACACATAACACATGGCCATGCTAATCTTGTTCCCAGTAAAGCCAGAGTTGGTAATCCTCTTCAGAAACACTTTTTGTTATATTTGGTGAAATGATCCTTCCATCCTGACAGTAGTCAATACATGTATTCATAAAAAAGAAGGAAAAAAGTCAGACCTCTGTGAGAGCTGCAGGTCTGTAAAAACTCTGGCCAACCCTGCCATCCACACTGAAAGGCAGAAATTTGTTTGGAAAGAACCAATCAATACCTATATGTCTCATCTCTGTCCCTCCGCTCTCCCCCTCTCCATGTGCAACGCTCTCCCGCCTCACTGTAACCAAATATGGCTGGCTAACTACTGCTGCGACAAAAAAAACCCAAAACAAAACAAAACAACTGATAAGGATTAAGTCTTGGAGGCGTTGACTTTTGCAGTGTGGACCTTTTACACTGCAGAAGAAGTTGGAGGTGAGCGAACTAATGGTTTTAGAATCGTGGTTCTTCAGCTGTTTACTAGCAAGCTAACAAGCTATCCATCGGTTTTCATCACCTGTTCCGGCGCGCACGTTGCTGCACTCTGAAGGTGTGTGTTTTGTTTGAATGTAGCTTGCTTGAATCATCTTTCCAAGATTGCCAAGCCTAGCTTTAATTATACATTTGTTGCCATGATTTAATAATGCCTGGCCACGGGATAACATCTTATGGCCGTGTTTTAGGCCTAATCGCAATTTTCTTTTTTACCCCTACCCCTTAGCCCTTGCCACTTAAAATGAAGCTACGAGGGGAAGGGGCTGAAAGTCAATCCCTACAAATTGGGACACCTTTTCAGCAATCACATACGTCATCAGTGACATGATCACATCCCGCCGGCTTGTGTGTAAGCAGATGCGCGCTGAGCTGTTGGCGCAAATCTCGAGAATCAAGCTGTCTACAGCTGTGGATTAACGTTAACAAGGAAATTAAAATTGTGCATGACATCCCTGCTTGTGTTATATCCCACGAAGAACCTCCAAGTGTCAATGTAGTACTAGCATTTTTTTCATGTGCATTGTACAAAGAAAATTACCATTAAACATCTAAAAAGTATGAAAACCATTGTATTGTCTAGTTTAACGCTGTTTAAACTTTATCTATGGAGAAAATATCTACATTTGTGGAATTTTTGGGGCTCAATAGCAGCCCTCTTGCCAGTGACTGTCATACCCCTTCGTTGTAAGTGTGCATCGGAAAACCCTTTGTTTGAAGGGGTATATACCCCACCACTTACCCCTACCCCCCTGGGTGTAGGGGTAGTAGTACACTACTACCCCTACACATGAAAGCGCAAAATGGAGGGGAAGGGCTAAGGGGGAGAATTGAGATTAGGCCTTAGTAATGCGTTGCCACGAGTTTCTTTTCTTCCTGGTGATGTTGTCAGAGGGCTTTATACATATAGACTTTGTCTTTAATTATCATCCACTGCTTTCATCTCCTGATGAGAAGCAGCAGTCGCTCTAAAATGCAAAAACACCTGCGTATCGCAATTGTAATTTTTCAAAATTTTATAAATATTGCTTTTATTTTCTGAAAAAGTGTATTGGAAACCCAGCTTGTGTTGGTTTTGTTTGTTCATAATTCATTTGAGTAAATTCTCTCACTTAGGGAAACATCATTATCATTTATGCACAACAGTAACAGATTTTTGCATCTTGAGAAAGTGCCTACTTTACCTGACAGTGTGGCAACATGGTCCTGGTTTCTGTCTGTTGCAGAAGTGATATGTCGTGAATATTTACATTATAGCTCTTCCAATAACCATTATAAAACTGTTGAAGCTTGAATTGTTTAAGAAGATAAAAGCTGTTCTTTCTTTAAGACCCACTTCTTAGTTAGTGTTAACTGGCCTGTCAGGAAAACTGACTACAGTGTCTTCTTCTGGTAAGATATCAACTAACCTTAAGGACTTATACAACCCTCTGTTCATACAACAGCTCAAATTATCCATTTAACCACAAGGTCAAGTGTGTTTTTTTCATCCAAGCACAGATTGTTGATTTTCAGGAACTATAGGGGATACAAAGCAGATATATTAAGAGTCTGTTGTAGGTATTCAAACCAGTGTTGACAGATGAGCAGCTCACTCTGACAGAAAATGAGGCATATATGAAGCCTGAGGCAAACAAACAACAAGAGGGTCCCGAAAGACCTTGTACCTGCGAAAACTATTCATGTTTCTGCAGAGTGCTCTGCGGCTGTCACAGGAGGAACACTCTTGCTGCAAATAGTAAGACCTGATAATGCAGGAAAAATCTGTGTCCTTGGATGAAAGTAATTCTTAGCCATGACTTTGATGCTTTGTTATCCTAGAAATGCTTCTGGCACCAAAATCAACAGTAACCAGCAGATGTATGAAATGGCAGACATGTGGAAGAAATGGTCTGCTTGACTCTTGGCTTAGCTCTCCACTCGCACTGTAAAACAAACAAGTGAAACAAATAAGACGTCAATGCTGATTCAAATAACTGCCGTGTGATAGCTGGATTTCTGTTCTCATTTAACATTTAAAAGTACCTAGACTTTTTTTTCCCCTTCAGTCAGTTGACGGTGCAAATAAACTTTAGACCTTATAGGTAGAAATTTTAAAGCTTCTTCATAAGGATGATTAAGGTTGTTTTCAAACATATTTGGGTCGAGCCAAGCGCTGCCGCAGCAGTGAAAAGGAAACATTTCAATTTTCAACTAATAGGGCTCTGTTTCACATATGCTTTTTTATTACCGTGTCCAGCAGTCGCTCTACAGACCGGAGCGTTGTGTATCCATGGCAACCAGATGTAAGTAGACGTGTCCCAGCTGTAAAGCCTGGCTGTGTTGTAATCAAAACACACGTGAATGATGTAGCCTGTTGAAGATGAGACACAGTTGCGTGTGGAGAACAATGCCGGCATGCACTGGAGGCGGTGGATTTCCAGACAAACCAGAGCAAGACGCAGATTAATTCTGTTGAAACACCAAGTCCGACCATACGCAGATATTATCGGCGAACAGCCAGGTAGCGGTGAGTTGTAAACATGAGCATTAACGCTTAGCCTGCTAAGCCCATGTTGGTAATTTTTCCCATGTTTGTGAACGCCCCGTTACATTAGTAGCTAGCAAACACAAGATGATCCTAAACGTTTCAGTTAGACATGCCAAGAAACCCTATTATTTGTAGTATAACCGAGTATAACACTGTCAATAAGAAGGGTACAGTTGCCTACGGATACCTGTTTAGTTCAAAAAGGCGCAGTAGCTGGGATTTAGGATGAGTTAAAATTGCCGCGTTTTCACACATCACTTGCGCCGCATTTCAGGTGACGCAAGCCGCTCCGAAACCACCCTGTACAGCCAGTCCAAGAATGGGTGAGTTACGTCGACTACGAGCACGAGTGATGTGTTCACACAGACCCTGTTGTGCCATGTTCAGTACCAAAATCAAGTTAGGTCGACCTAAATGGGTCCTGTGTGAAAACGACCGAAGTGGTTTTCAAGAAGATTAACAGCCCTACAATTCTCAACTTTTCTCAAGGAGAAAATGCCAAATATTGATTTTTAAATATGGCATAAGTGATGATTTCATTTTTAAGAAAATCAATGGCTCCATTTGCCTGGAACCAGCTGCAGAAAGACTTAAAACTTCATGACCTGGTCCCACTGGATGTTTTTAAGAAAAATGTGAGATGTCTTGGACCTAGTAAAATCTGTCTATAAATGCTTTGCATGATTTGTGGACTTTGAATGGCTATCTTATCACTAATTTATAAATTTATGTTTTTAAACTTGTTTCAAAACTCTATTTGAATGTATTTTATTGTTCTGTAACTTGATTGATCTGCTGCTGTCTTGGCCAGGACACACTTGAAAAAGAGATTTTTCAATCTCAATGAGGCTTTCCTGGTAAAATAAAGGTTAAATTAAAAAAAAAAAATGGGTCAACTTCACAAATTATTTTCCTGCACATTGATCTTGACATCCCTTATTACCTCCGAAGGAGGTTATGTTGTTGGTAGCATTGGTTTGCTTGTCTGTCTGTCAGCAACTTTACAGAAAAAGTTCTGGACGGATAGACCTGAAATTTTCACCAGCCGTGTGCCTCAGTACTCTAAATTACAATATACGTAGTATCAGTAAGAGTACTGATAAATATCAGTATTGATAGAAGCATCAATATTGGTATCATATCGATAAAATCATAAATATATATATTCCTAATCACAACACACACCGGGTGAAGTTTTCTCAAAGGTAATTACAGCTCCATTAAAAACTGCCTGATCAAAAGAAACCCTTACATCTACAATTGAACATATAGGAAATGAACCCGTCACGCTATTTCAAAGGTCAGAGCGTTTCATAGTGCTTCTTTTACTCAAATTACATCAACTGAAAATACAGAATTGTGACAATTAAGGAGTCCAAACTGTCCTTTGATGCTGCACAACATTAGAGGGAAATTAAACATGGATGGTTAAAACAATTTAACGGATAGATTTACATAAAACACTAAAGGCAAAGATTTCCTGCATGGCAGATTTAGATCTGTGACCTGAATGAAGGAGGACCATCAGCACATTTTGTGCAAACCTTTCATTAGGAAAGCTGTGTGTCTAGTGTGTGCGGTTGGCCAACATGAATCGCGACTAGCATGTTAAAATGTGGACACAAGTCAAGTCTCTGGTTCCTGATAGACAGTCTGATTGAACGGTGTAAATTACACCAAAAGCACTATCCACATTGTTGCTCTTTCATTCAACATCAGGATGTAACTGAGCCACTTATTCTGGGAAGGTGAAAATAATTAGAGTAGGTAAAAATGACTGAATAACTGGGTCACTGTAAGGTCAGAGCTATTGGAAGCTTGCATGTAACAAGACAAAGGAGCCACCACTGAGTACAGAGTTTCCTGCTGTTCACTGCCAAGTGGTGAGACAAAGTTCATTCCATCTCACCTTTTCCACAGTGTGACCTCACACTTTCCATAGATGTTCAGCTGTCATTCTCAATTAAACCAGGTGAAGAAGCAGCGTGCAGTGTGGTCTGGCTCAGGGAGATCTGCAGTTTGGTCAGTTTGTTAATTAACCGACTTATTCTCAGAGAGGAGACTTGGTGTGTTGCCTTCATGAAAGCCGGGAAGCTTTGGCAGAAAGTCTGGCCTGAGCCACACTCTCTCAATGGGGCTGGCTTTGATCCTGGTCCAACATTGAGAAGAAGTCAGAAGTCCTCTACCCTGTACGTCACCCGCTGGACACGTGCCAATTGTGACTTCAGAATATACCACAGTTTGATCCCATTTCATTAAGTACACTTTACGTGAGCAGCTCCCTTCTCACATGTGGTGACATTGTAAACAGAGCATGCAGACATGCTCCAAAGGTTCACTTACTCATGAACTAATTATAAATAGGAACAAAACCTAAGATCAAAGTAGCTCTGAGCATATTATGATCAGACACTGCAGCTAATTTTGATTCATCTAGCATCAATCCTGTTCAAATGGATCCCTGATGAGAGGTCATAAAACAGGAAAAAATACAACAGAGATGAATGGAGCTGTCACATTATCCTCACAATCAGCAGCCATAATCAATTCTCCCTGAGATGACACATAAGGAGTCACCATTACTCGCATGTTCATCTGATTTTCCTGTGAATTTGCCTCATTTTTTTGCTTCTGTTTGTGCTGAATATGTTTAATGTTGAGTCACTGCATTTCATTTCCTAATGTCAACACCCACACAAGCTGTCAATGCAATTGCTCAGTTGGAACAAAACCATAAGTCAAATAAGCGTGAGATAAGAGCTGTTTCCTAAAGTGGATTTCAGCACTTATTCTTTGAATTAACCATAAAGAGCCAAAATCATTCTCATTTACAGGTTGATAATTTTATTAGTGATAAAATAGCACTTAAAGGTTGAATATGGAATACGGACAGAACAGCGACATCACGTGTGTCTACGTTGTAGTTGCAACGGCAGAAAAACAACTCCAGCCGCTGGGATGCCAGGCTCACTGCCGATACGCAAGTGACCAACAGTCTGCAGCATGTCCAACAAGTAACGCAGAGGAGTTTATAACTGACAGCTAACGTTAGCCATGTTAGCAAACAAGCTAGCTTACCGATCCAGGAGAAAAGTCGCCATTTCCGTGTTTTACTCCGTGGAAAACGTTTATGTGGGTCCATTTAGTGAAGTCTTCACCTAAATTTACTCCAGGTTTTGCTCTTCACAGGTCACTCCTCCTCAGAAACAGATAACAATATCTCCAGGGCTCTGAAGCAGCTGCTTCACTCGTCGTCTCCACGGTTTTCCCCTGAACAGGCCTGACTATGACCGAAATATTGTGTCCACACAGAGATCGTATTTGGCAACCTGCAATGGCGGCGTGTATTGGCTTATAGACATAAATAAAGTGCCATTATCGAACCCGTCAAAATTTATTTTATAATTATTTTTAGGCTAAATATAATTTTTCTGGGAAACGTTGTACTTTCATTCTGTACACCCCCAAACGACCTGTGGAGGTATTATTTTTGAAAAAATATATCTTTTAATAAAAATGTTCCATATTCAACCTTTAATGTATCGAACACTGCCCTGTATTTCAATATTTCTGTCACCTACTGGCCTTCTGGTCACCAACTGGTTCTGTTTCAGCTTCTGTATCTTAAACAACCAACTCTGAATAGTGTCGTCTAAATTAGTGAGAAAAAAGTTTGACAGTGTGGGGTCCTGTCACTATGCCTCCGATTGATTATGCACCCTGGCTACTTGACCACAGGGATACCCCTTTGGCTGACTGGTTAGCACGCATGACTTTCACCCAGGAGTCTGGAGATCAAATCCTGCCTGGGCCCTCCGTTGCGTACCTTGTCTCATTCTGGCGTTGTCGGTAGGATCCATGTGCAATGCTGGTAAACAGTCCATGGATTCAAAATTGGTGGCAGCCTGCGTGAAGCACGAGGATGTGCTGGTGGACAGTAGGGGAGAGATGTGACAATGTGGGGTCCTGTCACTACGCAATCGATCATTTACCCTGGCTACTTGACCACAGGGATATCCTTTTGACTGGTAAGCAGCATGACTGACTCTAACCCGGGAGTCTGGGGATCAAATCCCACCCGGGCCCTTCGTTGCGTACCTTGCCACAAAGTCTGAAGCATAGAGGAATGCACGTCAGGTCTGTCAGGGCTCTCCAGACCTATGCAGAGCCTATTGTGCTTACACTGAAGCAATCTCAAATTTTGTGTTAGGGTGAATTCCAATTCTCCCCTTGGCCCTAACTGTTGTGTCTAGGAAATACTTGGACCACGGCTGTCTGAATACGTAGCTCTCTTTTATTTTCTTAGCCGCGTGGCGTTACATCGCTGACTTGTCTCAGAGCAGTGATGTCATACTGTGGCGATGCTGCGATCAGTGCAGCTGCACACCACATTTCCCCCCCCTCTCTTTGACAAACATTAACAAACACAACCATAACACTCCAGAGCTTAACGACAACAAACTAACTGGGTAAACCAGGTCGACTACTCATCTACCTGCATGTGGGTTATTCTGCCACATGACAGGCTATGCACTAACTTAGGTCATGGAACATTTAAAAGTCCGTAACATAGTCCCTGAGATAAGGAGGTTTCTAGCGGAGCCGTGCAGGACCAGCTGAAGGGGCACAGTCAGATGATCTGGTTCTGGCGGGGGTCTGGCTGGAATCTCTAGCTGCTCATCAAGAAAGTCCCAATCCCCACTCCTGGGACATGGATCGTGTGCAATCGACTGGTCAGCAGAGGATGGTGGCACCACCTGTCTGAGGCGACTGGCATGACAGCGTGAGCCATCAGGCAGAAGGTGGCCAGTCCCAGCTGTGTTGTAATCTGCTGAGGTGCAGACCAGAAAGAGAGCATTTTATGGTAATGATTGGGTCGACGAATCCAAACCCAATCCGAAACGGCAAGGGTAGGCTGGTTTGCACGACATTTTAGGTCAAACCCAAGCTTTATACGATACTGTTGTGCTGTGACCCTGTTACCCACAGAAGGCTTGGTTGTTGTGATTTCCTCCCTCGGTCCCGGTGGTCGTAGTCGGTCTAGGGGAGGCTGCAGTTCACATCCCAGTAAACTGCCTGTCGTGGTGTGGGGCGTTGCCGTATAGTGGAGAAGGGTGTTCTGCAGGGCTGATGAAAACTGGAGGCCTCCTGCCAGGTGCGCTCTGAGCCCGTCCTTGAGGGTCTGGTTGAACCGCTCCATGCCACCGTTGGCCTGGGGGTGGTAGAGGGCGGTCCTGATATGTTTGATTCCCCTCCCGCTGGTGAAGGCAGCAAAGTCAGCCGAGCTGAATTGGGCTCTGTTGTCAGTGGTCAGGGTGTCCGGCACACCCCAACGGAAAAAAAAGAGAGGAGAGAAAGTCTGTGACCACCCTGGTAGTGACTGTGACACTAGCCAGCACCGCAGGCCATTTGGAGTGGAGATCGTAGACCACCAGAAGGAAACATTGATGGTGAGGGAGGCCATGAAGTTCGCCGCAGATGTCGAGCTGAAGGTGAGACCAAGGTCTTGGCGGCCATGGCAGGGGCTGCAAGGGAGGAGTTGGGGGCGGGCCCCGTCTTGCCGCTTGTCAGGCAAGCTGTGCAATCTTTCACCAATGTCTCTATGGCCCTGTCAATGCCCGGCCACCAGACTAGACCTCTGCACCATTGCTTGACCCTGACAACACCCAGGTGGCCTTCATGCGCCATTGCCAGGACACGGGCCCTCAAGGTGGTGGGGATGACTGTGCACAGTCCCCTTGACACGCAGACATCATTCCAGCAGGAGAGTTCATTTTTTACATGGTGGAAGGGCGCAAGCTCCCCCTACACTCTGTTGGGCCAGTCTTCGCAGATAAAAGCGCATAGTTGGGTGAGAACTGGGTTGTGTGTTGATGCGTTATGAAGCTCTTCTAAGGAAATGACTGCTTGGAGGGGCGTGTGCAGTGTCAGGACCAGCTCTGGTTCTGAAGGGTCCTGAACAGGAGTCCAATGCAGGGCTGGTTGTGGCTCTGGAGAGCATGTCCACCACCACATTCTCCCTTCCAGTCGTGAACTGTGTGGTGAAGTTGTAAGCCTGCAGCTGCTCGGACCACCAAGGCGCAGGGGTCTGTTACCCGATCCTGTTGTGGGGAGTGGGGCGGTGAGGGCTTGGTGGTCCATCCGGAGTGTAAATGGCATCCGTAAAGATATATATGCCACCTTTCACATGCCCAGATGCAGGCCAGCGCTTCCCTCTCCCCAACCGAGTACTTCTGTTCAGCTGAGGTGAGCGACCGTGAGGCGAACGCCACCAGGCACACCGTACCCCACAGGTGATGGGAAAGTACGGCGCCCACAGCAGCGTTAGAGGCGTCGCAGGTTACAAACGTGGGGCTCTGTATGTCAAAGTAGGCGAGCACTGGCGATGAAGTGAGCTGTGCTTTGAGCTGGTGGACTGCGGCAGAGCATTCAGGGGTCCAGGACCAAGGTGCATCCTGCTTGAGGAGGACACGCAGTGGTGCAGTGGTTTCAGAGTAATGTGGTAGGAACCACAAGTAAAAGGCAGTCATCCCCAGGTATGATCAGAGACCTGGAAGCTGCAGTGTTCAACAGCAACGGTAAAGACACACCATCTAGTTCCACCGTACATCATTTGAATGGTCTTGCACTGGAGCCCACAGAGTGAATGGTGGTAGGGCTCGATGATCTGGCAGCATGGGGTCTCATGTTTGTGGGCGCTGGCACGGAGCGGCACACCCTGGGGAAATGGTTAAGTTTACCACAATGCTAGCACTGCTGGCCTGTAGCTGGGCAGGCTGGGACGCATGTGTGGTGAGAGGGAGATCTACAGTTTCCACATGGACGGCGAGTAGTGGCGCCTTGCAGGCCTGCGACATTCACCCTGTGGTCGTCCTGACTCAAGGTGGGGGGGCGGGACAGCCATGTCCACGGTCTGTGTCAACAAGGCCGAATGGGGCGAGGCCGGGCCGGGGCCAGTTACCTGCGATGATAGCAGAGCAGCAGATTCCAGCTGGAAAGCCATGTCTACCACTTTCGTGAGGGAGAGATCGTCTGGTGAACAGACAGTTTCTCCCGCAGCTTCAGGTTGGTTGTGTGCTCTGCCAATTGGTCTCTGATCATCTCCTCCTCCAGAGCGCTGAAC
This sequence comes from Atherinomorus stipes, assembly GCA_023101725.1. Lineage (NCBI taxonomy): Eukaryota > Metazoa > Chordata > Actinopteri > Atheriniformes > Atherinidae > Atherinomorus > Atherinomorus stipes. The sequence goes on from JALJCO010007885.1 coordinate 179,990, forward strand.
TTACACAGGCTAGCCAAACAGCGGAGATCCGAGACGTAATGGCGGACCGACTCACCGAGCTGTTGATGGCGTTGGCGGAAGACGATATGACGGACCATAACGCTCTGAGGAGCAGCGAAGTGTCCAAGTGACACACTGCATACGTCTGTGCTGAGCCAAGTGTGTGGAAGATGCGCTGTCCCTCGGTACCGAGGCTGTGGATTAGCATAGCCTTCCGCCATTTTTCTGTAGCATAGGCTAGGCCAAGCACTGCTACAAACGTCTGGAAGGATTCATACCAGCTGGACCACGGGATTGCAGGCTCACCAGACAGGGCGAGAACAGAGGTAGAGGTGAGAACGGATGCTCCATCCTCGTCGCCAATGTTGTGTCTAGGAAATACAGTACTTGGACCATGACTGTCTGAATACGTAGCTCTCTTTTATTATTGGCCGTGTGGCGTTATATCGCTGACTTTTCTCAGAGCAGTGACGTCAAACTGTGGCGACACTGAGATCAGCGCAGCTGCCCACCACACTAACCCTTTGTTTTGCGTGTTCATGTGAAGTGGTAGTGGTGTCCCAATTCTGGTTAAGACCTAGGGGAAGGGGGAAGTGGTAGGGCTATCAGGCCCTCGAAGCAGAGATCTTCCAGGGGGGTATACTAAAAAATGAGCAGTATGTGATATTACCACAATTTCATCCAAAATAAGGTTAAAATGGCGAGGAAATCGGCAACGGCAGCCAAAAGAAAACGCACACATGTGAGTATTTCCTTGTAAATAAACTATGAAAATAGCTATCTTAAGGTTGCTTTAATGTATTGAAGACAGTTTGATTACAAATGTGAAAAAAATCACTTGTTTCATTACGTTATGTGCATCTGCTTATGTCTGTAACGTAACGTTAACATTAAGCATAAGTTGAAGGTGTCTTCTTTTCCCTTCATTTTTATGTTTTTTGGCCCAAAGCCAAAAAATAATCCAAACGGTCAGGATTTTGAAGGGTTGTCCCATTTCTTATGGGGAATAATTCAGTCCCTGGGCCAAGGGAAAGGGCTAGGGGTAGAGGTAATGATAGAAATAGGAATTCGAATTGTACCATAGTATTCATTGTCTTAATGCAGTTGATTTAGTTGCACATGTGTACAGGGTAGGAATCACTGAAGTCTAGTGACTTCTGCGGGAGCACTGTCGACAAGAAGATGGTCTAATACTGTATGAAAGAAATACTCTTGCTTCACATTCATCATTTACAAACAGCCTTATTCAGTTCAAAATTCACAGAAAATATGATCAGGAACAGGCTCGTAACATATTAATGCACAACCTTTTCTACTTCTGTGTGGTCAGAATTAATCTTGAACTTTTAGAATAAAGTCCACCAACATCAATTGGTAAAGCACTGTTGTGTTTTACAAGTACTACATACTCAAGTCAACCAAAAGCTGGTATCATAGGTCCAAATTCCACCAGTAAAGCATTTTTCCATTTACTTTTCTTGTCTTCCAAGTAGGTATAAACTTAAAACCGATACTTGTCTTACTATGCATAACTTATGTGTGAATATTGTTTCCTGCTCCATAGCTAGATCAAAAATGACACCCTTTCTACCTGCAAATGACTTCTTAAATATTTATTTTTCTTTAATTATTTTTTTTAAATATAGATGTTAATAATTCAAATCAGCCCATTTCTGTTTCAGCCAACCTAATTAAATTTCAATTAGTCTGCCACAGCAAGACAGCTTAATAAATAAAAACATGCCTCTAGTCTTTGTGATGCTTATATGTACATTTTAAAATTTATCTTAAATTTTTATGATTATTTCTGACATGCTAACATCTTCAGATCTTTAAACCAAGTTGACAGAGCCTTTGGAGATTGTGCTTCCCTCCTCTGCAATAACCTGTCATGGGAGATCAAGCAGGTTAGGTTTATATCTGCTGAAAATTAGCTTCATTAGCTTTATTAGTTTAAGGGAAAATTGATTGTAAAGAATGACAGCACTTTGAAATCCTCAAACTACAGTTACTCATATTTATGATAACAAATATGAGAGAATCATGAAGTCACAAAGGAGAAGTTCAAACTCAAACTTCGACACTAAATGCCAGCTAATAGCTTCAGTCTGAGCTGCTTAAGCTAATCACCATTGAGAAAGACTAATTACTAAATTAACCCTTCAAACTTCAATTTTTATGTACATACACATTAGTCATTAAAGCTAATTTGGGTTGAAATATAAGGAGTTTCAACATACGCTGTTGATAGAGTATCACTTTTTGCACATCTGCAGAAGTAATTTAGCCAGTTGTTAGCTTGCCCAGGTTGAAAATTGTGGTTTCGGTTAATGGGCTTTCACTGTAGTTCCCAAAATCTGGAATAGTCTTTACTTTTTAAAAGATTATGTGGATGCTGAACACATTTCTGTCTGCCCCAACACTGGGGAGAGATAACAAGCTGGGTTTATATTTAATGTTCACTTTGTGTGTGCCCCCTCTTTTTGCCATATCATTAGGAGCCTATTCTAGCATAAAAGCAGTGTAGGTTGGACCAGTAGTCCTCATAAGGTCTAAAGTCTAGACATAGAAAAGCAAAATATTATTTAAAACAGTGGTGGTTAGGGTTATAGGAAGGGTGTAAATTGAATTGAGGTTAGAGTTAGGCATGAAGTTGTTATGGTTATGGTAAGAGACTGGGATAAGTTGTCCACAATGAATGAAAGCCAGTGGAATGTCCTAACTATAATTGTTTTCAAGCTTGTGTATATTCAATACTACTGTGATACCAGCACCACAGGGTTTCTGGTTTCTCCAACCCCTAATATCCACTCTCCACCCTCCCTTCCACCTGAAACACATAACAGCAGACACTCAGTCCCACACGTTCCTATTGCAACATACATCCCATTGCTATGCAAGAGGCAATGCTACAGAGACTCTCATCAGCCCACCTGTCAGCCCCCTCCAGATCAACTCTCTAGTGGCTACATGCAAACATACAGGAAGCCAGCAGGGACCCAATATGCCCAAAGGTCCCAGTGACTCAGAGTCCGTCTCTGCTATGAGGCACAGCTGAATCCAAAACAAATGCATCCATTTTACTCATGTACTGTACAGTAAGTCTTGAGTATTCATTGGAGACAATGGCTATAATAAGAATCCTTCTCTGTGCAACGTATTATACAATACTTGTGTAATAGAAATGTCTCCCCAATCTAGATAAGCAAAAATGGTTTTGATTGTGTTATTAAGGGAGCATAAAACAGTCTTAGGTCACTCAGATGTAATATCTTGGAATTTGAGGCTGATTCAGCAGATGGTTGAAAGCCATTTATATGTAACAGCTGCACATTAGAAGGTGTTCCATATCCTTGTAAAATAAAACAAATCTGGGAACTGTCAGTCAGTATCAGTGACACTGCCAGAGGATTTTGTTTATCTTGTTTAACCTACAATTCCAGTGAAAAAGAAAGAACGAACGGTAACGCATGAGTGCAAAACAAATGCACTATTTTCATTCCCATTGCAGCGAGTGACAGGGAGAACAAATAGCAGGGATTTCCAAATGCTCAGTCTCTTTCTGCCTCTTTCCCTCTCCATCTCCCACTCTCCCAGTCTCTCTCCCTTTCTTTTCTGCCTCCCCTCCCCACATGGCTGCAGATGGCGGATGCCATATTAGATGTTCTTTTTGCACATCAAACCAGAGGTCACAGCTGCACTGCTCCTAAACCAGCCGCAGATGTGTCGGCACAGTTACCTGACAACCAGCGCAGATGGAGCAATCTCCGAGGCTGGAAGTGAAAAGCACAAAAACAAGTGTTGTTTAGCCAGAAACTATTTTCCTTCCCCTGAGAGCTCCACTGAGATCAGAGGAACAGAATAAAGACAAATTTTGCTAACTTTTCTGTGGGTGTTTTTTGCCACCTAGAGCGGCTGGAATGCTGACAAAACTCCAAAAACATGGAGACTGGAAAGAGAGGGTGGGGTGTAACGCAGATTAACCAAAACTCTAGACAATGTTGTGTAAAGTAGACGTGGTCAGGCATGGATATTAATGACTGAAATTATTTCTTTATGTTTTATCTTTGACAGAGCAAAGCCTGCCATGTTTATCAAGCTTGGCCTATAAGAACACCAAAGGGGAGAAGCCTTGTCAGCATTATGTTTGGTCTGTCAGATAAAATAACATGTTAAAATATGTACATACTAAAAACACTCAGCGATTTACATAGTGGGGCCATCCCCCGGGTGCAGCTGCAAGGCGTGATTTCTTCACACGGACAGGAGAGACGATGTGTGCGCAAATGCACTCCAGTAGCAAGATTTACATCCCAATTTTAGCAAGCAGTCATTATAATCTGCAGCTTGCGAGGGCTGTGCATGACTGAGACTGTATAATGGACTCATTTGAATATGGACAGGACTTCTAATCAAATATATGTTCCACTTTAGTTTTTTTTTTAAAAGTGCAAATTATGTATAAGCCATTTTATGAAATACCTTAATTAGCCTGCTTTAAGGAAATAACACTTTTCAGTACCTTATTTTGTTCAAATATCTTTATATTATGGTGGATTCTTGGAAGTGTGATGCCTCGTATTACCTTGAGGGATTTATGGTGACATGATTATTCCTGGTTAAGCTATTAAAAACTGTGTTAGTCATTTTCATGGAGGCCCCCTTCACTTAAACCACAGTGATGTCACAGACTATTCCCTCCTTAGCAAATCCAAAGTGTGCCTAAAACCCCTTTGTAGTTGATTCATAATGTGATCCATTTAGTGGTGGGAAAATGACTCCCCAACAGTGTTACACTGATTGATAACAAGAATGAATGAAGACACAGAGACAAAGGTATTTAAGGAAACCAAGAAAAAATCCAAGTAAATTCAAAGCAATCTGAATGGGCTGTATGCTAAAATCACTCCTTCCTGAACTAAGGCCAGCTCCTTTGTTTCCTGTTTTCATTACTGGAGAAAGTGATTAATCAGTAGTGCCTGGCAGCCAGTGACCACTCTATTTTACTGAAATCAGGCACACCTGGAGTTATCAAATCGTCCAATAATGAAAGACAGGAGACAAAGGAGCTGGCTTAAGTTCAGGAAGTAGTGGAGTTGTGCATAGAGCCCATTAGAGGCCAAAAAAGTCAGAATTAAATAGTGAATGACTTAGAGCAGGATGCATAACAACTAAACCATGTGTTTCAATAGGGTATTCCCCACCCACAAATCCCAAAACTTTAAATACCCAATTGCATGAGCAATTTTTGAGTGTGGAGTCCTGTCACTATGCGGCTACTTGGCCAGAGGGATATTCTCTTGGCTGACTGGTAAGTGTGCATGACTCTGACCCAGGAGTCTGGGGATCAAATCCCGTCCAGACCCTCCTTGCATACACAGTTATGTACGCAATATGGCCCACATTTGGCATTGTCGGCAGGATCCATGTAGTACTGGAAATAAGCCTGTGGACTCATAATTGGTAGCCTTTGTGGAGCATGAAGGATGTCCTTGTGGAAA